>JBBDHG010000169.1:2040000-2460000 GCA_037951165.1 Lophius americanus | reverse complement strand
GCCCTCTAGTGGATTCACTCATAAAGGCTGCAGGCTGTTACTGGTACTGACAGCTGAGATCTTCCTGCAGGAAAGAACCAGAGGCTGCAGAAGTTCTCACATTCTCATGACAAGTGGAGTTACTTCTGGAATAAAAAAAACCATTAAACCCCATTAAAAGTGAAAAATACTCAAGTTAAAGTAAAAATGAAATGTACTCTGAAATTTACTGAAACATTAAGTAGACATCTGATAAACTAAACTGAACTCCATGTCCAAGTAGTATAATATTTAATACTAATTAAGAGATTAGGACCTTCATTTGAATGATTTTATCTTTTTTTATAGGGTAAATAATGCATTAATCGATTCACTCATTAATACGTCTGTTACAATCAGGGAATTATGACGACACAAAGAACTTTAATTAACCATTTAAACGTCTTCTGTCTATCTGTCTCACCATTATTTTATATTTTACCATAATCTATCTAAATTTAGAGAAGTGTTTGTTTTGCAACCCTTTAACATCAAAATCATCAGATAGGCGGTTCTAACTGAAATGAATCCACAGCCATGTTTGATTTTATAACTAAATGATACGTGATGTTTGCATTAATAAGAGCTTATTAAAAAGATAGGCTTCATTAGATATTAACATTTATAACCTTAACGATCCGTTACCACTTCAGAGGCACTGAAGGCTATTTTAATTCTCCCCTCATAGCCCGAAAAGGGCGAGCTGATGACGTCATCACCAGCAGCGGACCACCAGACGGCGGGTTTAATGAAAAATGATGACATTTCATGTTCCCTCAAACTGTTTTATTCAGATGACTGGAGGCCATTATTACAATTATGACAAATAATGGATTAAGATCATTGCAATCAGAGGATAATTGTGACAGGCTTATTCATGAATGATTATTATGTATAATAGAAAAGAACTTGCAACCGAGAAAACGCACCACGGAATCTATTTTTGCTCTTATTTTTAACTATATGCTTATATTCTTGATTTAAATTCAGATTTAAGTGTAATTTCTTAGATTGTAGCTATGTTTTATACTTTGTGGTTTTCTCATCTCTAGTATATATTCTTACTTATTGTAGGCTTTATTTAAAATGTGATTTTATCGTACATTTTTGGTATTTTTGCAAACACTATATTTATATTCATTAATATGATTTCACTTATTGAACCCTTCACTCATCCGTCCAGTATTCTTCTCTTAATTATGTTCACTTCTAACAGCTCTCAAAGGTCTCCTGAGGATATTCCCTCTGGAAGTGTAATCTATTACTGTAATACTCATGTCGGCCACCAGATGTCAGCAGCAGTCTGCTACTGGGTCCACCCCAGGACCCCACTCATGAATTTCCACCCCAAAATCATAAATACACATCAATTGAAGATAAGTCATAGAGTTTTAAAGATCAAGGAAGTGATAAAAGACATTAAAATGTTAAGAAAAAACTTTTATTGAGGGAGATTTAAAGAGTTATTTTCTAAAAGTACACGTGGGGAGACGGGATCCTCCTAGTTTTCTGAATTTTAGTCATAATATAATTTCTATTTTTTATAAATATTCACTAGATTATTCATATTCAACCTAAAATTTAAAATGTACATGTAGAATTTAAGATATAATGGCTGTCCTGGTGATGATGATGATGGCAGGAATGTATTTGTACATAATATTTCATTTACGTTTGCATTTACTCTTTACTTCCCCTCTTATTTCTTCACATACATGAATAAACAGTGTGAAATTATTACAAATTATAAAATATATATATATTCCCCTTTCCACATGCTTCTGAGAAGGGAAAAAAAGCAATGGCAATTGGCTATTAGGCTAGTATTATTTATATTATTTTAGATAAGTGGTATTTCGTAATGAATCGAAAATATAAATGTTTGCATATGTAGAATAAAAAATACAAAAATATGAATTATTTTAATATTCGCTGGATACTTGTAATTAAATCATATTTTATAATAACTTATGGTGATAATATTTATTAATATAGGAGCTTTAAAAACAACTATCTTGATCAGATGAGGCATGCAAGAAACTCAGCGGGTGAATTAACAAGAGTTTATTGAAAAAGAAGTAATTGCTTCTTATTATAAAAGCTGATAAATGGATTTTATGTGTATAGCTGGTGTTTAAAGTCATTAATATCAGTTTATGAACAAAAAATATTTAAAAAAATATTTTCTAATTGTTCCAGTTAGACTAGACAATGGTGTTTACTTTACCTTTATTATTTAATTATGATGTTAAATCCTCTTTGATCCATTTGATTCCTCACACTTGAGTCTAACGTTTGTAACCAGGAGGGTGTTGTGTTCAGATTTAACCACCAGGTGGCGACAGAGATCCACACCGCCGTTTTCATCACACGCACCATAAAAAATATAAAGTTCTCCTCAACCCATACGAACCCAGAACCATCTCTCCTTACATGAAAATTATCCCTATGCTCACATTTTTCGGATAATAGGGATCTTTAAATGCTGTCAGAGATCTGATATCTATCACTTTTATGGTCATTTTCTGTTTTTATGAATAACAAACACCGACTTCCCTTTTTTGTATTTGCAATTCCACATGACGTATATCAAACAAACACAAACATCCAAGAATATGAATAAAACCTTGTGTGAAACAGTTTAAAATAACCTCTTAAAACCGGTTTAATGCGATACAGGACATTTTATCAAAACATTAGATAATCAATAAATGGACTCAAATGTACATTTAGTAGCAAAAACCTGCTACAAACGAGTCAAAAATAAAGGATAAAGGAGATTTTCACAGCATTTAAACAGTTTGGGACACTTGTGTGTCCATGTCTTCTTATAGCTCAAAAGATAAAAACAGAGTCCCGACCAAAGCAGAACCAGTTTTCTGTGGTTCTGCTCACCTTTTCCTCTACACCACATGATCATTTCCCGAGTTCTGCTGCTGTGGTTCTGTGGTGAGCAGGTGAGTGGGCGTCCCTGATCCGAGAACACCCTCCCTGTTTGTAGCGTCCAGCCCCTTAGACATACCTTCATCCATCACTCTCTCCGGCACGCCGACACGCCTCCTCTCCATCTCCCATGGATGTGTGCGTTACCGTGGGTGGGCCCACTGTCCTTTTCTAGCGGCCATGTGGGAGTGGGGACATATACACCCTCCACACCCGGACCCTCTAATGTTTTATGCAAAGCGATCGCGGCAGCCGTTTGAATGAAGAAAAACAAACCCCCACCCTTAGCCTTGAATGCATATCGTCCTCATCCTCACTGATTTATAGAGACGTTTAAGCGCCTGGAAAAGAAAACGGCAGCAGCTCAGCGGAGGTAGCGGCGTGAATTAAAGCCTTGACATGTTCAAGTTTCGCCTCATGGCTCGCAGGTATTTATTATCAAAACTCAGAAAGAAAAACTCCAATCTGTCAGGCGGCAGAACTCGCCATATGGTCACGCGCCATCCGAGACGCCATTGTGTCTGGCGTGCGACGCCATAGCATCGGAGGAGGACGTGAACAGCTGCGGCTTTTAATTGATTGTGCGGTTCACGCCTCGACATGGAAACACGTTGTGGACCAGAACTTTGAGAAGGAGGCGTCACAGGAAGCAGAAGCCGGTTGAGAGGCGGAGGCTTGTGCGGGTAATGTGGAGCGAGGAGATCAGATGTGCAGGTAATTGCTATAGGTGAGCAGCATCTGGCGTCAATGATCATGTTGGCGAGGACTCCCCTAAATCAATTAACTCCACACAACCCCCACCCTCCCTCTTCTCCCGCCCCCTTTCTAAATATATCTTTGCCTTGAGCGGGTTTTCCTTCCCGGCCTGGACCATCCATTGATTCTCCTCAGGCATTGATCTGAGATTCTCCGCCTGCGTAGGTGTTACAGCATGAGTAAATGGAGTTCTGTGCTTCTGGGCCGCCTCCGCGTCCCTTCGGATCTGGTTCTGTAAATCTCCGATACAAACCCTGCGAGTGTCTTCAGACTCCAGCGGCTGATATTTTCCTACATTCGCCGAATGCTGCTTTGAGTCGTTTGGGCTGCGCTTCCAACATCCCCCCCTGCTGTGATTCCAATATCTGTCTTTCACTCTACCAGCAGATTAAATCGTCCTGCTCTGGTGTCCACACACAGAGAGGACGGCGCTTTTTACTCCGTGTAGCTGTTAGCATCATTTCCATTAGCAGATACACTGCAAAAAAATTACAGTAAAAAACAGTTGAAGTAAGTATCGGCAAGTCTAAAATATTACTTGAAAATACTTGATGTAATTGTGTTACCACACATGAGTCGGGGTGGTACCCGGTTGAGGAGGGTCTTCCAGACGTCCCTCTCCCCAGCAACACTCTCCAGCTCATCCAGGGGTCTTGGAAAAACCTCCAGTCCTGGTGGCATCCTGATCAGATGATTAGGACCAGTTGAAGCCATACTTCCAAAATCAACAATAATTCTCTTTTTACAGTGTGTAATTATTGTCTTCCAACGCTGGAAGAATTTAAAAATGGCAAAGTGGTGATAAATGATAAACACCTTTTTATTTGTGAGAGATTTGAAGAATTTCCAGAGCAGGAATTTTACTTTTCTAGGCTTTTGGGTTCTAATAATGCACTGCAAAAAGAAAATTGTTGAAGAAATAACTTCGACTGGAAACCTTGATTAAGTGTGTTTGTGCAAACTCAATTTAAATAAGTGTTTTTTTTCAAAAAGCTCATCAATAATCCTCTTTTTACAGCGTACGCTTTGAGGTGAACTCATGCACGCGTATAAAAAGAGAATTGTTGATGAAATATTCGACTCGTTTAAATTCAGTATTTTCAACCTAAATTCTAGACTCAAAAATACTTAATTGACTTAAAATACTTCATTTCATTGTGAGTTGCAACAATATTTAATCAAAATAAGTTCATCAACAAAAATAGTTTTACGCATTTCCCCTTAAAATCTATGTTCAAAAGATGCTTTTGTGGAATCTTCTTTTTACAGTGGAGGGCATATGGGCAGGAATTTCCCCCCACTAGTGGAGAAAATCAGCCGAGGAGCTGAAGGATAAAAAATCATACTCCCCCCTCTCCACAATCCCCCCCATCACAATCTTGTCTGCGAGGTGATCGATGCCCAGATGATATAGAGGTGATGCATGTGCTGCTGCCAATGGGCCGTGATTTATGTCTGCGGGTTCTGTGGTGGTGCCGCCTGCCTCTGCCAAAATCCCTCTCACGGACCGAATCATTAGAGAACTCAATCGGGGCGGGGGTCGCCGGCGCTCCCTGCTCTAAAGCGGAGATGGAGATGGATTCGGGCGTGTGATCGATTAAGGAAGGAGCTTAAATTTCTAAACATATCAACCTGCTGCAGGTATTTCTATGCAACGATGAGCCATAACATTATGAACACCGGCGTTTAAAGGTCGGACAGAATCGGTGGCGGGTGCATGTTTTGTAGGTCTCAGAGTTGATGTTCTGGACGCAGGAAGAAGATTTAGGAGGAGTAGACCAGGTCGGAGCATCTCCAGAACCGCAGGTCTTGTTGGGTGTTTCTGGTCTGCAGTGGTTGATTAGACAACGGATCATGGGCTCCAATGGTTCATTTACCCGTTTTCAACCGAGCTGGTTCCAGGGCTAATTCGGAGCCAGAGCCTGACTTAGCACCAGTTCTTTGCTTTCTGCGAGAGCCTTAGCACCAGCTCCCGGCTCTCAAAGCTGGTGCCAGACAAGCACCAACCCTTTGCTGGTCTTGCTTGTAAAACCAGGACCAGCACTTGCATGGCGACGACGAGCTCCTCCATCTTCCGTGTTACGCTCGATTATGACGCAAGGGCTGCTGGGTAATGGTGTGGCTCCGACTTGGTTCCTTGCCAATGGAAAAGCAAAAAGGTTCTTAGTAGGTGCGTTGAACCAACTAACCACTAGCATTAGCATCGAAATAGCACCTTGTTCTTTTTGGTGGAAACGGGTTTGTTGATGGTCATGTACTGCTGAAAAAGTTTCTGCTGGTTCTGATAGGAAGGTTTTGGAACTGACAGGATCGGTCGGGTGGTCAGAATGTTACGGCTGAGGGGAAAATGGAAACGGTAGATGAGGTCAGTGCATATAGACAGAGGCTGGTTTCACTTCTTTCCATTTCGTTCAAACCAAATAAAAAAAAGGGAAAATCCACCTTTGTGTGTAATTACTGCCATTTTCACGGACTGGTATATATTATGAAGCTCCACTCTGACCTGGGGGGCCTTGTGACTCACTAATGGCTCCCAGTTAAATAAAGCACTGCGGCGGAGGATTAGACCCGGGGCCCCTGTTTGCATAGTATCCCTGCATCATACATTATTCACACGCCGTTTGCAATGGATTGTTCCCCCCGCTGCAATCAGAACTACAGTTTGCTGCGATCCTCGCAATCTGATTATTCCCAGAATCTATTTACCAAACACACTTAAATAATCCATCGTAAATCCCGTTACACAGACCCTCGTTTGCGGAACGCGATTATCACGTACGGCCATCATCCACCATCGTGCGGAGATGAGGCGAGTCACCGCTCTACCAGCGATTTGTCCTGATTGTAAATCTATTCATCATCGTCTCTTCAGACGGGTTTTGGTTCTAGCCCGCGTTCTCTGTAATGTGATTAGGGGTGTTTGCGGTAATTATGACAAATTGGACCCTTCCTTTTGGGTAATTCGATTATTCCGATCAGTCAGTTGTTGAATGTGGCCGTCACTGGATTAAACACTGACTGACAGTCAGTCATCGCTCCCACCTCCTCCCGTCCTTCATCACGCCGTCTGTGAAAGAAGGGGGAGATCTCATTAATCAGAAAAGACAACACTAAAGTCGTGTTCAATCGGACATTATGGTCTGTAAGAGTCTCCGCAACATCCTCGGTGATGCCTCTTGAAGGGATGAGCAGCGTTCCATTAATATCTGATATGGTCCGACATTCCAAAGCCACCCATAGGTGCTCATTTGGGTTGAGCTGCAGTCAAGGCTGTTCCATACGGCACAGGTGTGAGTCACATCCCCTCATGCTGATCACAGCCCTCGCCGACTCCTTGAACCTCCAGGAGTGGATCTTGTCATCTTGAAAGATAGCGGGGTTGACAGATTCTCTTTCTCCGCTGAGATTTTTCTTAGCCGGTGGAATTTTATTGACAGGACAGCTGGAAGGAGCCAAGAGGGAGGGGGGGAGGGGGGGGGGGGGGGGGGGGGGGGGGGTGTTCTGCCTCTGCACACGCTCCACAGACGGACCCTATGCTGGATTATCACCCTGGAACAGATCCCTGCACCTCCTGGTACTGGTTACCGAATCCAGCTCCCGCCCACTCCCAAACCAGCTTCTGTCCACTCCTGCGGTGTCTTTCACCGATCTCGTAATGAAAGACGTCACATCTGTTGAGAAGCAGAGGAGGAACCTTTATGAACACGTGTGCAATAACCTTCACATATCAATCACATTTTAGGTGGGGGGGTTTTATGGAATCACCATCCTTCCTGTTAACGTGAAAACTCAGGAACTGTTTTCGATGTTTTCCCTTCTTTTTATTTCCCTCCTTTATCGTGTCTCCCTGTTTCCCATTACCGCTCATAAACTACATGAAGGATGTTAGTGACGCTCGCTGGAAGGGTTGGCCATGTGCCAAATATAGATCCACTGAATCGTGTACATTTTTTTCAATTTCTTTAACAGAAGCCTAATTGGGGGGGGGGGAGGGGGGTTCATTTAAAGAGACAGTTGGTCCTACGTATTGCATTTGTTTTATTATATCCCAGAAAAGTCAGGGATGTTATGGAATAGTGATCGCTGCCGCCGCCGCAGATTAACCGTGTTTCTTGTTAACGCCATAACTCAAAAAAAACGTTTTCATGGATCCTGTTTGAGTTTTAGACCAATGTAGACCTTAGTGTGAGGAAGAACTGGATTGATTTTGGGAAAGGTTACTTGTATTTTTCTGACACTAATGGGAGCTTTATCACCGAAAGTTTTGGGCCACAATTTCTCAGACATCTCTCTTACATTTATCATCTTTTACCCTCATAGTTCACATTAATCACAAGAAGCTCTTTTTTTTTTTTTTTCAAAAGACACTGTTTTCTGGAAATCTGGTCCAGACCGTTGCTGGATTTATTCCACGTTTGCACACGAATGGACTCAAGGAGTTCTAACAGAGGGAATTGATTTGCAGTGGTTTGGGGGTTGTCGGGGACGACGGCGTAGACTCAGTTGAACTTTGAACTCTAAACTCCTCCCTGCTTCTCCAGTCTTCACCGTTTGCACGGGAGGAAAATTTTCATACAAATGAAGCGACCAGGTGTTCGATTTAGGATGAGGGACACAGGAAGAGCAGCCGCCGGCTTCCTCCTCCACATCGCTGCATCCTCACTAACCCGCTTAAGTCGCTTCCTCCGTCACCAAACAGGAAACGGAAGTCCTCCTCCTCCGCCATTGTCTCTGGTCGTCTGTCTGTTGATTTACCTGCTCCTTCAGCAGGTTTTCATCTATATGTAGCTCCAAGGATGCTTTTCTGTTACCAACAGCCAAACTAGGAACTTCCTGTTTGTGGCCTGGAAGACACTGCAGGATAAATGACATCACTTCCTGTCCGGCATTTTCAGCACGGTGCAGCCTGTAACCCCCCCAATTTCTACAAAAAAAGAAGAAAATGGGCTCTTTGAAAGGTATTAAATTCTATAATAGATGGTCTTCCCACCACAGAGGTGCTACATGGAGGGGGGGGGATGCACAAATAAATCAATACAACAAAGTGGGCTGTGCGGGAAGAGACAGAAGGCTGAAATATTAACCGAGCGCCTCCGGAGCACAAGCCTAAGCCTATGAAATAGAGAATCCATTACGGGCAGGTCTTGAGTTGTCTGTGGGATTGGATTCGGTAACAGGCGGGAGGGTGCGATTTGCTCGTTCACCGCTTTTATTGAGAACTCATTGCACGGCAAAATTGAGAAGCCGTTGATATCGATCAGCGTTGGTACGGCGAGGAGAATGTCTACTTCAGAATCGCTTAAGTTTGTTATTATTCTTTGTTTCTCTCCGGCGCCGGATGGAAGAGGCTTTTTTTCCTGACGCACATTTTCTGCTTCCTCTTCCTAATTATTCCCAATACCAAATTGCTACTGACCATATCCATTTCGTCCTCCCCCATTCGTCCTCGTTCATCTATGACTCCGCCGATGAAGGTTTTCTACGCGTTGCATCAAGTCAGTTGAAACCCGGACTAAGTGTTTTTTTTTCTTTAAAGCCGATTAGAATTGAGGCTGAGGTAAATCTCTGTGGCACAGCCTCGTAATAAGAATTTAAGAGTACGCTACTTCATGGAGAGGATTCATTTCACATTTATTCCACCGCTGAAGATGGTTTTCCAGCCTTTTTATTTTGTTTGGAGATACTTTGAGGAAGTCAAATACGTCTTCCTCTTACATTTCATATCAAAGTGTCTCTTTTGTAGAGATTAGATGAAAACAAAAAACAAAACACCATCAAACTTCTTGAATGTGCAAATGGAGACATGGATTTCAGATTGATCCATTTTAACCCTTTCATGTCCTTACCAAGAAAAGAAAAAAACTCTGGAAAAAGACATGTTTTGCATATTTTGTCTCTGTGGGATATTTATTAATTGAATATCTTTAAAAACTTTAATTATAACATAAATGAAAAAGTTCATTAAGGAAGTTTTTAAACAGTTACAAAGTCTAACTTAATAGCCAATTTGTCAGATTTCATTAGATTAGCTCAACCTTCAAGTGTTATTTTAGACCGTGGCGGTGTCCCCCATGGCTACGTCCTTAGCCCCTTTCCCTTTAGCACATACATGCTGCCACTGGGTCAGAATTTAAACAGGTTCTGTCGCATTTTTCAACAAGAAATAGTGACACAAAATGTGCTAAATCCAACAGTTCATCAGGAGATTAAAGGGTTGATATCTTATAGAACAATCGATGTATGTATAAGAGATGTTTATATAATATCTGAAACCTTTGACAGCAACTATTTCTAGTGTGGCTTAATAAAATAGTTTTTCAATAAATGTAAGATTTGGCTTTCGTAGCGGTCATACATTTTCACCTCTGCCAATGAGTGTTGAGTTTACGGAGGCCATGTGTTTATTTGTCTCTTTGTCTTCAAGACATCCAAAGTTATCAAAGGATTTTTGTACATTTTTTTGTATTAAACTACAGATTATAAACGAATTCTAGGAATCAGTTTAGGTCAGGGTTAAGGACTTAGGGGGTATTTATTTGGCACGAGGCAGATCCCAGTGAAGCGACGTTAGCGCGCCGCTGTAATCCAGAGTCTGAGTCCCCTGTATTGTAGCGGCTTCAGGTATTATTTCAAACCAATCCATATTCTGCAATCCTCTGTCGCTTTTTATCGCCCCCCTTTTCTCATTTCCTGTCCGTCTTTGCTTATCCCACCAAAAAAAAGGGTTTACCAGCCCAGAAAAATCTAGATTATCATGGCGTATCCTCATGCTGATACACAATGGAATACAAATATTATGCAAGCGCAAAGGCGCGGTCATTCACGTTTCAGGGTGACTGCCACTTATTCAGGGATAATGGCGATGGCGTTGTCTCTCTGAGAGCCAGTTTTAAATGGATGTCAAACATTCCCAACTGTGCTTCCTTTTTACGGCCACTGGACTTTATCCTCAAGGTTCGTTTACCCTCCATCTATTGTTGAATAATTGATATTTCAGTTTCAAACGTTGGGTTCATCAGGGCCCTACATACCGACCTTTGCCCTTTAGGTTGACGTTAACGTCAACATACGATATGACCACATGGATGGATCGAAGAGTCAAAAATATAGACAACCAAAAAAATGCCGTAGGTGAAGGAGGTTGAGAGAATGTTTGTAAACTAGGCCTGAAAAAAACGTCTGAGAAAACAGCGTTTTTCGTAAAAATAAAGGCTGGATGGATCTTGGATCCGTAAATAATGTCCTGATCAATTGTTTCGTTTAGCAAGTTTTGAGTCACTCTAGTTGGAAAAAAGGGGGACCACTTGACTAAACTTGTTAATAATATGACCCAGTAGCAGCATGTTTATACTAAAGAGTAAGGGGCCATGGATAGAGCCCTGGTGGACACCACAGGTCAAGGGGTCCACGGAGAAGGGGACTCTAACAATCACTGTTGAGAAAGTCCTATTTGAGCATAAGGATTTTTTTGGGGGGGCATTTTAAAGCATGTTAGACTTTACTAAATAGAATTATTTAACTTGATTCAACCAAAAAAGACTAATAAGGGTCAAATAGTTTACTAGAAACATGATTTACTAAAACAGTTGATATATTACACCTTATAACGCATTAATGGTGAGCTAACCTCATTAAAATGGGTTTTTTTTTTTCTTTGAAAGTCAGATTTTTGCTTGACTAAACAATTTCTCATTTTATGATAAAATTTGAGTGTCTATTAAATATGAAAAGATATAATTGTACATATAATTTTTTTTTTCTTGGTGAGGACATGAAAGGGTTAATTAACCAGGAAGTTGAAACCCCATCCCAGTGATGCACTGGTGTCTGAATGATTGCGTGGATTGTTTCACTAATGAACAGTTGAATGTGTGTGAACGGGTGAATTGTGTAATAAAGTTGTTATAAAGCTGTTCATACAGGAGTTCACTCGTCATTCCCCTCTCAATACTCTGGGAGATCCACTCTGAGCTGGAAAGAACTGCTGGGATGCAGGATTTCTGGTGTAAACCACGTTCCAGGAAGAAAAAAAAATGAATGGAAGGATTATCACTCAAAAGCATGTCAGAACACAGTTCTGCTCCGGACTGCCCACTAAGTATTTCAGACACACGGCTTTGGTGTGTGTCACCTCCTATTCCGCCGTTTCAGCTCACATCCCTCCTCGTAATCCCGATATATTATCTTCTCTATCTGTCCCCATTCTCTCCTCCCCGGCTCCGCCTTCATAATGACTTTGGAACTCCCCGGCCACAGGTAGTGCCGACGCAGCTCTTCCGAGACCACCTGAATGCTGTAAAGTTTGATTGGATGGAGGGATGGAAGGTGAAGAGGAGGTATGAGATGGAATGCAGGAAGCTTCGTTGGCGGATGCTGAGGTCAGGGAGAACTCTCATCCCCTGGATTTACGGCCGGGTGGCGCTCGCTCTGCAGCACAGCAGAATTTGTGGCAGCACTCCTGAAATCTATTTTCTCATTTTGTGTCTGCAAGCCCGCACGGACACGGATCCTGGTTTAACCCAGAATAATTTATGGCTGTTATAACTCTACCTCTACTTCTTTTACTATCTCCTTTATGTCTTTTCTTTTAGTATGTACGACTGTTGGTGAAGAAGATAGCTCCCTTCATCCATCATCCTCCCTTACTTTATATTGTATCCATCAAAAACACTCAAACATTTGGCTTCTTTTATGTATCAAACATTCCATTCATACATTAATGGGCCGGAAGGAGATTCGCAACGTTTTCCTCGTTTTCCTGCGTGACGAATCCCAGCGCAAATCATCAAACGCTTAAAATGGTCTAATTGTGAGGAAAACTATTGTACGCATTTAATCTGCATCGACATTTATTGGCTGGAAAGACGTTGCGTAAGTGGATGCGGAAACACAGACGCAGGTTATTGGTATGTTAATTAAATCTCAGAAAAAGTCCGGAATATTATGGAATGGTCATCGCCGCCGCCGGCACCGCCAATGGATCTGCCGCCGCAGATTCTTCTAGTTAATGTGATAGCTCAAAAAATATTTATTGGATCATTTACAAATTTTATACCCACATAGAACTGACCTTGTGTGAGGAAGAACTGGATTCATTTTCAGAATGGTCCGTTGTATGTTCCTGACACAAGGGGGAGCATTAGCGTCAGAAGTTCTCGGAGGCATCATTTCTACAACAGTTGGCCGATTTAGTCCAAATATGGCGCGTGTGAATCGACTCTAGGACCCTATCTTTTATGCGGCATATTTTATTAATAATTTTCTCTCTAGCGTGAGCTTTTTTACGAAAAAGTCTAATTTTTAGACATAACTTCTCATTTAATTCTAGGAGTTCAATCAGGGTAATTGCTTATACAATGCAGGGGGTTTGGGACTTTTGGGTACATAACCTTGCTGTGGAGCACGGCAGCATTAGCTCCGTTAGTGAGTTTATTTTGAAGCGTAACATCGTTTCCAGATAGGAAACGATGAAGCAACCACTCATCAAAGTTCTCTTTCAACAACATGACAGATATGTGGCAAAGTATTTTAACGCACAAGGACATTTAAATTATAAAATGATAAGCTCCTTATATGGGCTCAACTTCCTGTCCCGTGTCCATTGTGACATTTGTAACAGGATACACAAACCCAATGTGGTGCGTCACTTTGACACTTTGTTACTTTAGTACAAGCGACTTTGATTGGCTGTCAAAAGAGAGGCTGAGTAAACAGAGAGACATCCTGATTGTGTTGACAAGTAATAATAATGCTACAAACGTTTATTATAATACATCCGGCAACATCGGTGCGTAATTGCGACGCTGCAACACTGAGTAAAAGAAAGAAAAGTGAGTGAACAAAAGTTTCATTGAAGGTTAATAACAGCATTAAAAGTAATATAGTGGCAATATAGTTGTGTCATCATGACCTTTGTTGGGTGAAAGAACATCATCTCAATGTTTGGTTTGTCCGTTCTCTGCCGCTGTAGACTCTGTGGACTCTCAGATGATGGCAGGAAAATAAATCAAACATTTAATGAGCTTTTCCCTGGCCTGTAATATATCCCTTGACCCACTTTTATGAAAATCTGGCCAACCGTATCTTTTGTGTCATCACGCTTACAGTTAAACAAACAGAACATATAATCTCCTCATTGGAGGTAAAAATAAATGATCTCCGGAGAAGATGTAACGCTGTTTTTGAGCTCATGGTTGGATGAGAGATGCTTGTTTTCAGGGTGGGGGGGTTACAGGGACCTCAGACTCGGATGAGTCCGATCTTAATCATGCTACTGATGCTGATGATGATGATGATGCTGATGCTCAGGAGTGTGCAGGACTGACACAGAAAGTTGAAATGAATGACAATCAGCCACAGTTGAGACATCTATCTGACCTTTGACCTGTTGATGTCAATAATTTGATCAGATTATTGTCTAAATCATTCAAGGTTATGTTTTCGACCTGTGTTAATTACTGTGTTATTACATAAACAGCACCGGACAGATTTTCATTAAACGTGGTGTAGGGGTGTGGAGGCCTGATTTTGGGGGGGAATGGAAAAATCAATTTTAATATGGAGTCAACATGGAAAAATGGGCGGAGTCAGGATTTTCTAGTACCTTTTTTTTAACCTTTTTGGTCAATTGTGGATAAAACACTTGACACAGTGGACACAAATATCACATACAGCCGAATCCAGAGGATAATCACCATTAGTAAATGGTAGTAATAAATTCTATGGGATGGTTTTCAGGTGAAGGAGTCACACGATGAAGGTCATATTATCATTGGGCTGTAGCTCCGAGGTATAACTGACATTATAGAGAAATGATGACTGATTATCATGTTTATGTGCATTTTGTGGGAGTGTTGTAAGTTGTGTAAGCTGTGACACCCTTACATCCAAACTTGGGGGATAAATAAAGTCCTATTCTATTCTATTCTATTCTATTCTATTCTATTCTATTCCTTTATATTCTATTCCATAAATTTATTTTATTTTCTATTCTATTGTATTGTATTCTATTCTATTCTTTTCTATTCTGTTCTATTCTATTCTATTTTATTCTGTTCTGTTGTATTCTATTCCTTTCTATTCTATTCTTTTCTATTCTATTCTATAAACTTTGCTGACCTGGTGGAGGTGTGCGCTCTTTGAATTCTATCTACTTTAGTTCAAGACTGGAGCCAAAAGATTCAGTTAATTCTTTCGGGTCAGAGGTCGCGCCTTCATGAAATCCAATCAGATGTCACATTATTTAATGTTTCACATGCAAAGCAACTTTATTGGTAAAGCACATTTTAGCAACAGGGAGATTCCAAGTGATACATCCAAGAACAGTGGGACAAAGTGTGAAAGAACATTAAAAGATAATTAAAAACAGTTTTAAAACATCTAGAAAGCAAAAACAAAAACAAGCTGAAAATGAATAAATAATAGCTAGAATAGAAGAAATGAAGCTTTGCATCTCAGACATAGTTCAGTTTCTTTCCCCGTATGTTTGGTCCTGACTCTGGGGACACTGAGCAGACCTGATCCAGATGACCTGAGAGGTCTGGATGGCTCAGAACACAGAAGAAGATCAGAGATGTACTTTGGCTCTAAACTGTTTAGTGCTTTGTAAACGGGCAGTAAGATATTCTAATAAATTCTCAGAGGGACAGGAAGTCAGTGTAAAGACCTCAGAACTGGACTGATATGATCCACTTTCCTGGTTTTAGTGAGGACATTAGCAGCAGCGTTCTAATTCAGCTGCAGTTCTCTGATCCATTTCTTAGTAAAGACGCCGTTTCAGTAGTCAAGTCGGCTGAAGATAAATGCTCGGACTAGTTTTTTCCAAATCCTGCTGAGTCATCAGTCCTCTTACATGCAGACTTAAAAAAAACAAAAAAAAAAACGTTTTTCAGCATACATGACATGACGTGACAATTGTTTCTCCTATGACAGTATGGACAAAATGAACCCAAAAACAAGTCAGGTTCAGTTTCAGGTTCAGGTTCAGGTTCAGTTTCAGGATAAGTTTCAGGTTCAGGTTCAGGTTCAGGCGTGGGGTGAGAGCTCTTGCGACCTCCTGAGGGTTAATGCTGCTAAATCCCACATATTATCTCACACGCAGGGATTCAAATGTCAGCTGTTGTCAAATAAAGTATGAGAACATATAAAGGCGACAACAACTGGATGCTGGATGAAGAACGTTTTTTTCATGGAGGACACACATCCACAGAGCTGTACATATTTGAATGTGTCCACCGAGCTTCACGGCTCGGCGGAACTTCTTATCTGCTTCATCAGCTTTGGTATCGGCCACAACGGACCGAGTGGAGCGGAGATCAGGGTACACTGGTCCAACAGGCCCAACAGTAAGCCATGTGTGTGTGTGTGTGCGTGTGCGTGTGTGTGCGTGTTTGCTCAGCAGTGGGCAATTGGATTCCGATTCAGATGGCAACGATTGCAGGCAAATTGTTGCTTCCCCTCATGTTTTCCCTTAAGCCACGGCTCCATTTTTAACAAGCATGAGGCAAGTTGTGATGCCAACAATAACAAAACCCGCCGCCCCCTCAAATCAGCTACTAACTTTGGTTTCTGCTGGTCTTTCTGCCCGGCTTCTCCGGTCAGGCCACACAAACAAAGCTTCAGCGGATAGGAAAAGAAAGCGTGCTCAGAATACATCCCCATAAATCCCTGCCGACAGAGAAACCCAGAGATGTGCATCACATCAGGGCCGCTCCAGCAAAGTCCAAAAAAACATCTCATTACAGAAGGACACGCCATTCATTTCTTTTCCTCCATATGAAATCTGCTCGCAGCAACTAAAACGTCATTAATGTTTTATGGCTCTATTTAAGCGCCGCGGCAGTTGATTAAGGTAATGGTGGTCCGAGTTAAAGACCTCAAAAAGCCTTAATGACATGAAGGTTTATTAGAATTTAATGAAAACGGCCATCTTTCCTTCACTAAAGTGGCGATAATGCTTTTTTTTTAGTGGGGGGGGGGGGGGGGGGGGGTGTAAATGCTTTCACACTCGTGATTAATCTGGAAACTGTATCAGGTTAATTTTTATTGAATACAAGTTAATCAAATCACCTGATTTGACCCTTGTGGTGACGACGCCACTCATTCTTTAGTTTACTGTTGTAGTTCAATCTCCATACTATCAATGGCTGTTATATACGACCTGCTGAATTCTTCAATCTGTGGTAAATTAGAATCGAATGAAAGTCAAACACACTCGCAACGCCGCTCTTGTTGAGTAGCAGCAAAAAAAAATGTCCGCGCCGGTGGTGGCGGTGGCTGATGACTCTGCTGAGAACGCTGAGATTGATCATATGATGACGGTGGTGAATTTTGTTGTTTAAGGTAATTTGGACGGTTTCTTCTGACAGCAGTACGACACATAGATGCCGACAGGATCATATATAATAAGATATTATAGGCGAACATCGAACATAGACGTGAGCCGCTGACGAAGGCGGCTCATATCTGAATTGACAGCCACAGCCGGTAATTAATTCTGAGCAGGCATCAGAGGTGTGAATGACAGGATGGTGAGAGAGATAAGTGCGTAAAGGAATGGTTTCCTGGCTGACATTTCCTTTTGAACTCCTTTGCTTCTGAAAGCTGTGCACCATAATGTGCTCATTATGGTGTGGCATTTACGTCGACACACTATAATGAGCACATCAGTGGAATGCAGGGAAGTATAGAGAGAAATCTTCGGGCATTCTTTGTTATTTATCTCTGTTTTGGAAACAGAAAAATATGGCAGTAGTAGTATAAAATACCGACATTCCACAACATCTATCTCTAATTTAGCATTAATGATATTCAAATCTCTTTTTAAATGATGTTAAAACGGCCTTTATTGAGTAAGTCCTTCACTTTGCAAACATTAGACCAATGCTTGGAAGGAATAGAGTGAGATAAAGTTAAGTGAGCCAGAATCTGACGGCTTTTATGTCATTTATCATTTTTATTTGTTAGTAGAATTACTTTTACTCTGTATAAAATAACATGGAAAATGATTTTCAGGTGAAGTTTTTTGGGATAAGGAACAAACTAAAGGGATTTCCATTCCTTTGAATGGAGAATTTTGTTTCGGTTTACGAGTTTTTTGGTTTGCGATTAAGGTCTCGGAACGATTTAAGCTCGTAATAGGAGGTTCTACTGTTCATATCCCTGAAAAGTCCCCAATCCACTGCATCGTACAATCAATCCCCCTGACTGAACTCCTCAAATTAATTTGGACTCATTCATAATCTCAAACAGTCTGTATTGACTCGACCTCATTACTTCTATGAATTCATCAATTCGCTCTAAGTTAAGGGTTGTTGCTTTTTTCTGAGTTAAGTAATTAAACAAAACAGTATTTTTCTTGTGTCAATTCCTTTTTAGCCAAATTCAGACTCAGTTGGACTAAATAGATTTCTTTGTTTAGATTCATATGAGCCAATTTGGACTTAATCGGACTTATGGTTGAGAAATGATGGTAAAAAACAAAAAAAGTCCCCCTTGTGAGAAAAATCCGATCCGAGTTATATTGTAGAACTAATGTTTTTCAATGTGAAGCTACGTCTAGTCAGTAAAATATGACATATACAAAGTAGATATCCTCGATTAAGCTACTTTTGATCTAAACCATCAGCCTGAATGAAGGAACCCTGGGCTGAATAGCCGCGCATGGTCCCATGAAAAAATAAAACTTAATGAGTCAGCTTGTAACCACAACCATAAACCAGCAAGAAAAAAAAACAAACCACAGTCTGCAACCATTCTAGCCATACCTATTCTACCCTGTCTGTGTGTCAGTGCTGGGGAGAGTGATGGAACTGGAGGCTTGTGCCGTTAAGTTTTATTTCCATGAGGTAAGAAGTCAAATGTAGAGTATTGAATAAACAGATGAGGGAAATAAACAAATGAGGGAGAGGTGACCACTCCCACTGCATCTGTCATAAGATTGGTCTCCTAAAAAACATGGACGTCGACACCTTCACAGGTTCAGATAGTTTTAACTCTGAGGTAGCAGCAGTTAAAAGAAAATGCTGGCGTATGCTCGCTCCAAAGAAACATTTAAGGCCCTTATCCACCATCTCCCTATATGGATATGGATAAACATTTCCTGGAGAGGACTGAACATGGAGAACAGATACAACCTCTGAATAAATGCATGTTTTTAGCAGAGTGAAGTCAGACTCATGTTACCCATCATGACTCTGGAGATAGTGGTGACTTTGTTGCATACATAAGAGTTTCTTTTATGGTTTTCATTATAAAAATCCCTTAAAAATACACATTTTTGGGACGTAGTGATCGAACACATCTTCAAATCCACATGTAGCAGATGACACGAATCTCCATCTCGCCCCGATTTATGCACTTGTTCTTTATTAAGAAGGACACGGCGCACGCTGCATCTGAATGACAAAGCTCCCGCCATGTGTCGCTCCATCTGGCCTCCATCCACGGCCACAGCAAAGCGCCATGCTCTGACTTCTTTAATGAAAAGATATAGGCCTCCTCTGACAAGTCTAGAGGGACTAGTGCAAACAGGGGTCACCCCCTCCCCACCCACTCTTTACTGCAGCCTGGCTCCCAGTTATGGCTGGCAGTGGTCACTTCTTCACTTTCATTTACATTCGTGTCAGGAAATGAACGGCCGTTTTATTCTCGTACTGACTTTTTCTCAGCTTTTCCCATATTTATTCTGTATTTTTTTACAAATCAGAAATAAAAAATCTCCGTATCATTTCATCCGTCCGTCACGCAAATCAGGCAATCTAGCTTGAGCGAGCTGAAGTTTCATTTTGGCTTCATGCCATGACTACATATCAGAGTAATACGTTTTTTTCAAATTCAGTTTTTTAATAGAGTTCTGATGGTGGAGGACACGCTGGGGGTTTCTGAGCAGGGATGAAGAACTCACTCAGTATTTTTATTATAACAGCCCAGAGCGGAATTTGAGAATAAATCTTCTCATGCCGTTTGAGGTCCTCTTTGTAAGTATTCTGACTGTGCTTTCAGTGGGTTTGAGCTCAGACAGGACCACCCTCTGGGTGCCGGAGAGTCGCTGAGAATAAGAGAGAGAAATCATGTTTGTAATTTTTTATCGAGCTTCTATCTTAAAAGATTCAAACTACCCCCACATTCTTTCCATTTTCAAACTTGTAGACCTCAGATGTAGTTTAGCAAAAGAATTAGTGTCTTATTTCAAAAGTTACTTTATCTGATGGTGCAGTTGGTTGCTTGTCCTCGGGTCAAATCCACCAGGGAAGGTTCATCCATTGTTGACTCTAAATTGTTTGTCTCTATGGTTCGGCCATTTGATTGTAAAGGTCGTCCATGGTCCCACTGTGAGCTTGGACGATCTCCAGCCCTCCCTGACCCTGAACAGGATGAGCGGTTTTAGAAAATAAATGGATGTCTGGAATGGAAATGTTCATAGATGGACGCTTTAAGGTTACCTGGAGGTCCCTTGGGTGACAGCAGGGGCTCTAAGCGGCCTCTTAAGTCCCATTTATGCTCAAGGTTAAGGACGTTTATGGAGACAGACGTAGCCGGTCGATACTTATAGATAATTATGTGCGTTTTTGAGCAGCTTATGGATACAAACAAGATCGAGCAGTTCCACCGGAAATCACAGGAGGCAGTGTGGCCACAGTCTGAATAATGTATTTAAATGACTGATAACAGACTGTTGGTCAGTAGATTGCTGCCTCCAGCTTTGTACATGCCACCTACATTATCACAACCCCTTCTACCATCACTACATTTGTTGTTCTTGTCAAAATGAAGGATGCATAGAAGTATGTGGCCGCTGATTGACACATGGTCTGATAGTTTCAAGCGGACATATCTATTTCCGTACGTACGAGGAGAATAAATGAGCCTTGATTTCATTCAGGACCTCTCTGGAAACGTCCACGAGGTACAAGGAGAGGCCTGCTTTTACATACTAATATCCACTGACATTTAAAGCAGTGAAGGGGGAATAGAATTGCTCGATGCTGACTGGGATCAGCTTCATTCTCCTGCGTTCTGACCCTCACCTTCCTGCATGAGGACTGACGGAAGAGCTGATCACGGGCATCGATCCTCCTCGAGGCAATCAATCAAAGTCTCTCCTCCTGTCATCCGCTCTGTAGCTCAACGCCGGAGCGAGCCAGCCTCGCGCCAGGGTGGAAAATAAAGTAAATGAAATACTGGATGAGTTGTGGATGCAAACGCCGCGTCAACTTCTCCTCGGTGCAGCATCTCCTGTCACCATGTTCTCTAGTCACTAGTATTTGCAAACAGGTGCCAGGTGGTCTCCAAGCAGTCAGGACGCCGCAGAGGAGACGGCTACATGTGGACAAACAAACATGGCTGATTAATGTGTTCAGAGGAGGAGAGCAGCCGTGAAACGGAGACGGGATAATTACAGTCCTATCTGGGGTTTTATATTCCACTGTATCTATTAAATAATCTACTGTTTCATGATTGACTTGCCTTCTCTGGCGCTCTGCCAGTGTGGGTCGAGCCAGCTGAGCCGCGATCGATGCTCATGTTAATACATTACTTCTGACTGGCAGAGCAGACTAAGTGGAGGCTCGGCTGGGGGGTCACGGGGCCACATTCACCAAACCGAAACTGTTGCAAGAGGAAGATGAGGAGAGAAGTCGGAGAAAAGGCAGGCGAGAACGCGGAAAAACCCGGAATAACTCTCATTCAAAGAATAATGAGGAATAAATATCTGATTGTACCATAAACTATGGATTCATGGTCAGTCCGTCCATTTTACAGTTCTGCATAATGTTTCTGTTGCCTCGGCAACACAGGAGCATCTGTAAGGTTTTTGTGTCGTTAGCCACTTTACTAAGATTTGCAAAGACAGGATTTGATGACCTTAATGGGACCAATAGGGGGGAAGTAATGGCCCAAACACTTTTGGAGAAAATATATAAGGTATAAGGTATATATCTGAAAATGATGGAGGTTATGCGGCAGACCCGGTGGACGCGGCGGCGGAGTTGACCTTCTGTTATATCCCCAACTTTTTCTGGGATATAACAGTTGAAAAAGCTAAAGTTCAGCAAAAACATGACGTTGTTTTGACTTTATATACGATTATAAAAGTTGATTGGGAAAATGAACTTGTGCAACTTCTCATACAGACTACAGATACATTTTTGAACCCAAAAGAATTATTCGGCACAACTGATGGCGGTTCTCTTCAAAACAAAGATTTTTAGTCCGCTCTCATACCTGAAACCCCAAACTAAGGTCCAAACCAAACTATGCCCGACTCTGTTCCTGTCTTTGTGCTGCAGTAGGGAGTAGTGTTGCTCTTCAGGTCTATCCAAACTGGGAGGAGACCCCGGTTTGGACTCAGAACTCACTGGAGGGACTCTACTATATATCTCATCTGGCCTGGGAAACCCTCAGGATCCCACTGGATGGGCTAGAGAGTGTTACAGGGGAGAGAGAAGTCTGGAATACCCTTCTTATCCTGCTGCCACGGTGACCAGACACCCAGAAAGTGGAAGGAGATAGTAAGACGTAGCAAAATTGTTTCCCTGCATTTAACAGAGAAACAGTGGAGAGCTATCTGCTGAGCCCAGGGAGCAAATTGGGATTCCGGTCTAGGGGCTCAAGGACCCCTAGAAAAGCTATTTAAGTCTGAAGGCACCCTTAGAGTCCTTGCACTCAACAGTTTCTGCATAAACTCTTTGGAAACGACAACTTCACAGCCCCCACAGTCACTCCTGAACAGAATAACAACAAAAAGAAGTCAGAGTCTGTTAAGACTCTGTTAAGTTTATTACTGTATATGTTTTACTTTGTTACTGCGATAAACAGAGATAATCATCTAGACTACCCGGTCCATCTTCTTCTATGCTGTTGAATTTGAACCGTTACACCGACAACCATTGGCCTGGCGTACAAACAGAGTCCGGATCTGTGTTGTTCTCTGAATCCACAACTTATTTAAAATGCAAAGGCAAAAACATTTTTTTCATTCTTAACGGGGCCTTGAAACTTATAATGAGGAAGAAAATAATACAGACAACCAGAATATCAATGAAACATGCGGGGTGCGTCCAACGGCTTTGGAAGGAATAAGAAATCATTTGTCCACAGCTAAACCAAATTTAAAATACCACACAATAAATTGTTGTTTGGGTCTTTCACAAAACAAAAAAAAAGAAAACCTCACTGCATTCTTCTCTGTGAGCCAAAACAATTAGAGGTCCCATTCTGTTATTTATCTTATCTTCCCACCTGATTGCCCTGGAGGAAAACAGTGGGCTATGGCTATTGCTTGGCTATCCCGCATTTCTTATCAGACCCGCATTGAATTGAAATTAAGCGCAGTGCCACGGCCATAACTACACACACAGAACCACACAGAACCACACAGGGCTCCCCGTGAGGGTTTATTTGTGTCTTGCGTGGAGGAGCCTGAAGGGTTAATGCCTTCCACATATGATGGCCAGAGGAGAGGTGCGGAAAGGTCACTGCCTCTTCGCCGGCGGCTCATCAGTTGGCCGCATTCACACACAGGTCACACTCCGACAGCCACAAACAGCAGATGGAGAGCAGGGTGCTCAAACAACACCGTTACCCACTAGTGGGATTCGTGTTGGAAGTGCAGAGTCAATATAAAAATAATCTCCACGAGGAGAACTCTCTGAGTGACAGCCGGAGGGGAGCGGATGAGGAGCGTCCATGTGTGTCATTACTAAGAGATGGCTGTGAAGTAATGACGGGTCTCTCATGTTCACACGTGGTCGTAATGAGAGGACATAAAGTAGCAGGAGTTCACGCACGAGAAAACACTCGTTCAATCGTGCGGCACTTCATAAGCAGGAAAATTCACGTTAATTAATGCAACAATAAGGCGTTTGACTCAACGTGACATCTGAGCTGTTTATTATTTCAGTATTATTCATGTTTGCAGCTTTCTTAACGCAACCGGGGGCAATTTCTGTCACCTGATATGTTATAGCGATTTATAACACTGACAAATAGATCAATGAATAAATAGATGGTGGAAAAGGTACGGAAGCGTATTGCATTCATCAAATACAAACAAATTCAGACACATTATCTCGTAATTACGAGATACGGATCTCATAATTACGCGAAAAATATTTCCTTTTTCACGTTCGACATAAGGTATCTGAATTTTTTAGGAGCTGAGGGGGATAATAAAGAATCTATAAAGAAAAACTTTATTAATCCATAAGGAATATTAGAGTTTTACAGAAGCATACACTCAAAAAAATATGGAAGTCTAATGTTTATTTTTTATTTATTTTACGTATATGTGAAATTGTCATGCATGAAAACTACTAATACGTTTGATGTGAAGCATATTTGTCATTAAAACATAAATGAAAAGAGTAAAAATAGTGTTCATGTAATATTTTGAATAAATCGCAATACAATATATGATTATTTAAATAAACTAAAATCCGGTACTTACACTACGCAATGAATAATTTTTGTAGCTTATATATAAGCACAAATACACAAAACACACTACCAGACAAAAAATGTAGAAGGTGTATCTCTCTGCCTAAAGAGAGGGACCCCCATCCTTCTACCCCTGTAAATAATATCATTTATTATCTAGACAGCACTTTAGTAAAGACATGATCCACACTTCTCTGTCTGGGCCTACGTGGAAAATGTCTTCATCGTATGACAGTGTAACCATAGTAAGATTAGTTAACTAGTCCAACTTGTAGAAAGGCCTCAAAATCAAAACCCGTCCCCCTCCTCTGCTTTTCAAAATAAAGGCACCAGGCAAAACATTTTGAGCTCTCTGAATGCTACGAGGATGCATCTTACTTTTGAATTCTTTGACCCTTTTATTCTTATCTTTGCTCTGTATTCTGAATTTTCTCATTTTGATCCCACCTTCATGTTTCTGTAGCTTCATGATTTAACGGATCTGTAATAGTCAGGCTCAATTTCTGCGACCCTTCTCAAAACATTCAAATCAAGACTAAACCATAAAATAGAAAGCAAAACATCTTATCTGCATCTCTTCTCATCTACTTGATGGATTTACCCACATATTCCTTAGTGCGGGGAAGAACTGGATTCAATTTTGGAAAGGTTGGTTGTAGTTAACTGACACTAGAGGGCGCTGTATCTCCAAAAGGTTTTCAGGTTGAATTTCTAAACCTTTGGTTCGATTTAGTCCATATTTAGTGGCTTTGAATGAAGAAGTATCTTGAATATGTTGTATTCTACGTTAATAGTTCATATTCTCCTCACCAGGGGGAGCTTTTTACAAAAAAAAAACTATCTTTTTACAAGTTAGTTGCTAACCGTTGGTCCAAATTAATTCAAATTTGGTGAATACGAATCGATTCGAGGAGATCTATCGTGTAATTATCAAATTCTACCTCATATTTAACTTGAGGAGCTCAAATTAACGTATTTCAAATGCATTGTACCGGCAGGGGATGTTGGGCTTTTCGGAGATACACTCTTGCAGCATAGGCCTGGTTTTATTTAGTCTCCTACAGCTACTGTGACACTTAAGCAAAGTTTTTCCCTTTAATAAAACGGTCTTCTTCTTCTGTAAGTGTCAGATCCAACAGGTGGATGGAGATAGAAGAGAGACAAATCAATATTTTCCCCCTCTCCCCTTCAGCAATGCAAAGCTTTGCTGTGAGGGGCCGATGGGAGGAGCTACAGAAAACCAGCGACATCATCTACACAGGATTTCAAACATCTGTAAATAACACTCATTCATAAATGAAGAAAAACAAACCAGATGTTGAACCAGAATTCAACCCGGCTGCCGTGACTGACTATTTTTTGGCTCGTTCCGTTGTCTGTGGGTCTATCAAAGACAGAGAAGTAGAGATAAACATGTAGAAAAAACAGTGCATGTCTTTTTAAATTGAATTTGATAAGTTCTGTTTTTTCGCCTCGACAGAGTAACTTGTTGGACCTGCGGACGCAGGTAGCGGCTGATTTAGAATTCATGAAAAGCCACTTGTATAAAGCTGCCCTCAGCTGCAGCAGCAGCTAAATTGCCCAATTACGTTAATGGAAGACCATCTCTTTGTTTGCCGCATCCACATTGGCTCCGGTGAAGTTGATGGCGGTGGGAGCGTGTGGGAGGTACAAAAGAAAAGAAAGCAAATGCGAGTGTGCACACATAGGAACACACACAGCAATTTTATTGATTTCTGTTGGAAGGAGGCTTCCATTAAGCTTCAGAAGGTCCGGCTCTGGACCAAATTACGGTCGGTGCATTTAAAGTGTTCTGGCGGCGACAGAAGTCCGGACGGACGCTGGGGGGTTTGGATGAAGTGCAAAATGTCACAGAAGCAGCTGGGAGGTGGCTAATGAGGCTGGCAGGGGTCGCTATCTCCATCAGTGCATCTCGGGCCTGACTCAGGTAAAATTGGAGGAAATCATGTGGAATTAAACGCGGTTTCCTCGCCACTCTTATGGATCCACCTCCATTCCTGCCCTCCAAAAATTTTTCTGCCCCATCTGTTGCTGGGAGTTCAAAGAAGGCCGCTCCTGCATTTATCCCCGTGCGTCCTGCTGTCTGGCGCTGCCCGGCTGCAAAAAAACATTGTTTTGCAGATATTAGCATGGTAATGATCGTAGAGGGGCTCCGCGGGCAGCTGACCACTTTTTAGCGCGGTCAACGGAAAGTAAATGAAAAGCTGCCTGCTGGGCCTTGAAGTGAAGAACGCTGTACGTGAGGCTCCTCTGTGCGTCTGTGCATATGTGTGTGTGTGAGATAGACCAAGGAGAATACTTAAATACTTACTCTGGAATAACAATTTTTATTCACAACAACTAAAATGAATAATCCTCCACAATAACCTTTTTTTTTTTTTTTTCTGAGACAAAAATGAGATGATCATCACGAATATCACTAAAGAACAAGGCCAACCGGTAGAAGGGGTATATAACGGGAAAGCCTCCAAGCACCTGCATATAACAAACAATCCCCCCTCCTCAAATTAAATGTGAAGTTATGTCCAAGAACAGTGTTTTATGTAAAAGAAAAAGAAAAAGTTGGTTCATATTGACCAAATTTGGATTAAATTGGACCAACAATTAAGAAGTTAAACCAAAAATAAGTTTTTTTTTATTAAACAAATGGCTCCACATAGTGAGTAAAATATGAACAGTTAGCGAAAAACGCGATATAGATTTCATATATTTCATATGCGACAAATTTGAACTAAATCAAACCAACAGTTGAGCAATTATGGCTTGAAAACTACGAACCTAAAGCCTACCCTATTGTCAGAAATACACAAGCAACCTTGCCCAAAATCACTCCAGTTCTTCCTCGCACTATGGCCTATGTAGGGATAAATCTGGAGGAGATCTAAAAAACACAGTTTTTCTGACATAACTTCTCATTTTATAATTTTCGATCAGGGAGATTGCTCGTACAACGCAGGAGATTGGGGGCCTGTCAGCGAATAACCTTGCTGTCTGGGACGACAGCGGAGGCCCAGTTTGTCTCTGCGACTTGCTTAATTTTAAATTTTCAGGCACATTAGAACTATATTTCCAGATCTGTTTGCTAACGTTCACCTACAGCCGAGATTATGGTCTGTCCACATCAGATGCACATACTGACTTTTGTCCAGTAGCTGGGGCATCTGTGACATTGAACCCAAAGTTTCTGCTTCTATTAGGTTTTAGCGACTTTATTGACAAGCCGGTTGAGATACAGACAGGAAACTGAGACGAGGAAGAGGAGTAGACACGGAGAAGAGCGCCAGAAGGGAAATCAAACCCGTAACCTCTGCACTGACAAGGGTGGCCCTCTCCTTAAAGCGCCCCCGCTGTATTTTTGTAATTAGTTATATCATTTGACTTTTCAACATCTCAGCACGGATTTATGTAGAAGCACTGAGTTCCATAGAACTTGGACCGGGCTTGCAGGCAGATTGTTTGGCCTTGGTGGAGGTTCTGCCCTCTTCTGACGGAGTGAGTTTCCAAAAAAGGGGGACAAAAGAAATAACATTACCAGCTCTAGTATTTGATGGAAACTAACCTCTCAATTTGTCTTTGCGAGCCTGTGGAGCCGACATGAGCGCCTTGTAGCCCACCCAGAGATTCACCCTCCGCGGAACACGACTGCAGACGTCCACTGTTTGGCCCCCCGACGCACATTCTGACATTTCCACGCCGACTGCCGTGTGAGACCAACAAACCATAACGAGAACATCCTCAAAAAAAAAAAAAAAAAAAAAAAAGGTGCCATCTTTGAATTAGTAGACAGAAAATGAAAAACTTTATATTTCCTCGCGACCTTTGACCGGCCCTTTAGGCTCCCAATGGAGAAATTACGATTCCGGAGCCGCTGCGCTCCACTTTGCATGATGATTTACATTTGGGCGAATGTTCCTAGAGGCCTCGTGTCACAACACTCCTCTTCATTAATATTCCCGCCTCATGTTGGTTTAATCATCCCAGAGCTGCGGTGGCGATACGCGCGTGGCGGCCGCCGTCAAGCCCACGCCTCTAGTTTTATAGCTGCGGCTGCACGGCAGCTGAAATCCAATTAAGGCTGTTAAATCAAATCAAGCCGGCTACATCTGGCTATGCTAATTTCGAGCTAGTTTGCTCCTAAATCTAATTCTTTCCCAAAGGTCATTTTTTGGCATGCCTGTAGCATGTTAGCGTACATTTCTCCGCTGGCCCCCGGAGGTTATCTGCGCATGAAGTGTGGGGCTTTTTATTGGCTAAATCACATTTAAATGCAATTACAACCTGTTTTTTCGGGGTAATTAAATGACACAGACTGCAGCTTTGTGCAGGATTGTGGCTCCACATGCGGCTTCTTTGTGTGCGCTTGGCGATTAACGCATGCGCATTAATGAAAAGTATTTGCTATAGGTAGTTTGTTTTAATAGAAACAATATAATTGTTAATAATTTATCATTTTCCCGTCATTTATTTCTGACTGGTTGTGATAATTGCCTTTTCATCCTAATGAGGATAGATTGTTTGTTTTTTACCGAGCACATGTGGGCAGATACAGGATACACAGTCAAAATGGTTTAATCCAAACGCCGCGGTTTAGCTGCAGGCCGCCGTCGCCACGATTCACCCACCTTGAGCAGAGACAGGCCGACTGAAGTCGAGGAGGAGGAGGAGGAGAAGGAGGAGGAGGAGGAGGCTCTGTGAGGGTGAAATATTTATGTCTTCTCTCTTGGTCGTTGGCCTTACAAGGTCGTGTGTTCGCTTTTCATTGTTGGAAAACAGGCTGACGGCGGAGGCAATTGAACCTGAAGAGATTTCCACCTCGTCCTGGCACAAATTAAAGCAAGGAAGCCATGAGTCTTTGTTGCGTGACCTCGGGACACATTGTTACCTGCAGGGAGGGGAGGGAGGGGAAGGGAGGGGTGGCGGGGGGGGGGGGGGGGGGGGAGCTTGCGAGACAGAGTAGATCTTTACCTCCATTTATCTGCTGTCACCCGCGCTGTTGTGTTATGAGGTGTGTTTTTGTGTCTTATTGTGTGTTACTGTATGTTGGAATGCTTTACGCCTGTCGTCTCCCTCGTGTTGAAGGACGACACAATCAATAGCGGCGATCAATGTTGCATGAAGGCTGGAGGGGGGGGGACTGTTCCCGAGGTACCCCCAACCCCCCACCCACCGACCCACCACACAAACACACACACACACACACACTCACACACACGCATGTACAGATACGTGTCCCAGACTTCAAAGCAGCTCAGAAGGAGAAGCCTGTGTACACGAATGGCTACTCTTCATACAGCATATCTTTATTGGGGTTGATTCGGAGCCTTCATCTCCCTCTCCCATGATGCCTTTCATCGTGCGTACCTCTGTGCACGCACAACCACATGTTGATGATCACAGCAGAGGGCACACGGTTTGCTCGCTGCCTTAAAGACTCATTTGTACGCCATCTACGTCTAGTTTTTCAAATGATGGTGGTGCTGAGGGGTCGCACAGTTGCTTCACAAGCAAGTAGGTTCTGGATTCGAATCCACCTTTGGACTTTGGATCCTTCTGTGCTTTCTGTGGTACGACCCCCCACAGTCCACAATCATGCGATGCAGCTGAATCGATGACTCTGAAATTGCTCGTAGGTGTGAAGGTGAGTGTGAATGGTTGTCTGTGTCTTTGCTGGCCCTGAGGTGAACTTGCGAAACTGTCCCAGATGTACCAGTTGGGGTAGGCGCCAGCCCCCCGGTGAGCCTGAACAGGATAAGCGATTGCAGAAAATGGACGAATTTCAAATTGCGTCCACATACATACTGAGTACAACCACAAGATGGCAGTGAAGGGTCAAAGGTTGTATCGTAACAGAAAGGAGGATGTTATACGTATGACCATATTAGGACATTTCTACATTTCACACTTGAGTGACAAGTCACTGTAGATGGAGGCGAGGTGAGTGAAGGCGGGGTCGAGATGAGGACTTGGGTTTTTCAGGATGGGAGAGCTGGATGGGAAGTATAGTGGTGGAAGGGGAACACTAATCTTTCTTTGGTTCTGTGTATAATAGTTATTTTTTTCTGTACAGCGATGGGCCACATTAAAACCAGTTAGTGGTCATAATGTTGTGGCTGATGGGTGTTTATTGAACCGTTCATCATTTATGGTACTGTAATAAATGGCTGATGTTCTGCTGATGGTCCTCTCTCCATTAAACCGAAAACATTAACATTGCTTAGGGGCTGTTGAAGCAAGGTCATCAGCCAGAACATTAAAACCAGTGACCGGTTCTAATATTGATGATGGTTGATTGATTAAATGATTAGATAGGAATTTACACCAGGCAAAATTAATGATATGCTCTATCTATCTATCTATCTATCTATCTATCTATCTATCTATCTATCTATCTATCTATCTAAATATATATTTATATACATACATACTTTCACATTACTTAGGTCCCCTTAATACATGCAAAACAACTTTATAGCGTTACTATTCCAGCAGATAAGACAACACATATATGGGATTTTAACAATAAATGTAAATCGGTACTTCAGTCGTGGTTGATGACAAAGAGAAATGTTGGAAGTAATGGGTTGGATGTGTTTCTATTCAAGATTTTTCAATTAATTTTTTTCTACACACAACAACCAAGAAGGGAAGTTGGTCATTTCGCCGTCAGGGGATTTTCCTGTGTTTATTCGTACGGTTTCCACGGCTACAAGATGGAACTTAAAAACGCAATTAACAGGGACGGAATCAAAATTGTAAGTGTGTTCGTTAAACGTGCTGGTGGGTATGATGTAATGTAAACTGTAAATTCACCGCGCAAACTAGAAAATACACAACAGATGGATAAATCTGCAGTTCTGCAGAGTAAAAAGTACATCTCCACCCTAAATCACGTCTCCATCTGATCAATACATCAACATCAATACATCAAAAATGAAAACTAAAACCATCAGGGGTTTGTAAGCGTCCAGTTAAATGGATTGTGTTCGTTTTTATTCTGACATCTGGGTTTTTCTCTAAAATGTATAAATGATCATTTACTGTTGTCTTAAGGAACGTTCTTGCCAACATATGTACAATATCTTTATTTCTTTGATTTTTTATGTGATTTTACCCTACAGTGTTCTACATGGTCGGTAAAATCTGTTTTTAACGGTAAAATCTGGTATTTTACCGTAAATTATACAGATTAAATTTTACAATTTTACAATTGAACGATACAATAGTGATTTATTATTTTATAGGATCTGAGGACAGATTGATAAAATTCCTCCCAACCAAGAGTGAAAAAGACAGAATCGTTTTTATTATGTCTGACATCCAGTTTACCGGAAAATTCGAAAAATAAATTAAAAACTGATGATTGCCGTTAACTTCCAGCCAACATAGCTAAGATGTGTCTTCTCTGGAGTTCCAGATATGATGCAAAACCTACAAATACACAAATCTAAAAAATGCAGAGGTGAAAAAAAAAAAATCCACGATCCGAGGATTTCAAACATCCGTGTTGTTGGCGGTACATTCCAGCATTATCATTCTGAGCGGTTCTGAAATAAGGCCGTACCCGCTCAAGCGTGAAACTCTTCCCCCGCCGGCAAAAAAACATTCCCGTTCATGCATTTCACATTCTGAAAGGGTTTTATTTGACAATTAATCTCAACTGTCCATTTGTGTGTGTGAAGTGTGCGAGCGTGTCGGAGCTGAGCCGCAAACGCCAGACAATAATAACAGCCATCAACATGGAAATGAGCTGTAAACAGCAAGGGCTGATGGGAGGAGACAGATGAACTCGCAGATGAGAAGAAAAAACATCACCCGGTCGACTCCCTCCAGTCAGGACGGCGTTAGAAAGGCTTTCTGCGTCGGCTGTGGCTGTACTCCCATCGGCCATAACATTATAACCACCGGCCTATAATGTGGAGGTGAACAAAAACAGCCATGTTTTTGACCCTCTGCTCTGGTCGTATCCCAGTCCAAGCCCGTCACATACTAACACACTAAAGGTACAACAGCCATAACATTATGACCACCTGCCTATATAATGTAGGTCTATAGAAGTGGTATGACGTGCCATGTTTCCTTAAATTCCACCTTAAGGGGAGTAAACACGAATAAAAAAAGATAGGCCCAAGAATGGAACTTTGGTGGACTCCTCATGGGGCTCTGGATGCAACACTTGCACCTAAATTAACTGAAAAAACGTCTTAGACCTGAGACCTGAGACCTGAACTGCTACACACAAGGACACCTGACCTGGTCTTGACAGCCGGTGTAACCCAGAAGCTGGACATCGTATCCGGGATGATAATGTCAGTAAATTCATGTAAAATACAGATTTCACTGATCTCATACAATTACCAGGTCAAACACAGACGTAGAGTTGTACTTTCTAAATTACATGAGGTCCTCCTAGTAACTATAATTTACTAATATAATGATGTTTTTGTGTGTCAGCCATTAATATTTAAAGTGTAGTTCTCTACCCCCCCTTTTTTTTTTGGAAGGTCACACCATATTACCTCGTATACCTCGTTTTAAAAAGTGTATTTTTTCTTGTTTTCTTAATCCTATCTCCTAAACCACCGCATACATTTCTCCTGTGGAGATTTATGAAGTTTGTGTGTATTTACTAGTGACACTGTTCTACATTTAAGACTATTATGTCTTTGAAATAAGATCAGAGAGTAATATTTATGCATTTTAAGATGATATTTCTCTCTAGGTTAGCCGCAAATACAGATTTTGATCATTTGAGATATAAAGACTCTTTGAACCAACTGCCTAAAAATGAGCCCCTGTATCTCAATGAATTAAAACCGGTTCAGTGACTGATTGTGAGTTCTTGCAGTGCAAGGGAGGGGGGAATGATTGGATACGCCGGGAATGCGGGTGAGAAATGAGATGACCACGACATCGTCATCAATATTTGGCTCACATTTATCTAATAAAACAAACATTATCTGTGCACAAGTGCACAGCCCAGGCCTAATTACTGCAATATGTTTCTGCGTGCATTAATCAAAGCACGGCTCAAATGAATTCCTGCAAAGTGGCTCATTTGAAGACAGACTGTGGGAAGCTGTGAGCAGCCGCTGAGGCAACAGCTATGACTTTTTTTGTTTTTTTTATCATTTACAATCACGTCGCTGGCTGTTCCTGCCACCCAGCTCTTCAGTTTTCCAATTTCCAGAGGAAGTATACTCGAGAAGCGCAAATCCACTCCCACGTAATTAACACATTTTTACCCCACCAGCCGCCAATATTCCAAAACACTTGAGGCTGTGGGGTCCGTGCAGTAGGGTGACAGCGGCGGAGGCGGCAAGGGGAATAACTGTGCGAGACTCTCTGATGTTACTAGGGAGCTTTTTGAGGAGATTTATTAGATTTGCTTGTTCGAGGGTACAGACTGTGTGAGAACGGGCCTCTTGATGAGCTCAAAGCCAAACGTGACCAAATGATCCACCTCCTCTTCCCGTCTCAGTCTTGTCCCCACAGCCGTCCCCCGCGCTGTGCTCCGGCATGTTTTGTCAGATGTTTACTCTCCTAGATCAGCCGCCTCTTTTTCCTTTCTACTGTTTTGAACAATTAGCTGAAAAGGTGTGAATCTCCATGGTGACAGAAACTGGAATGAAAATATACAGTCTTCTGTTGCACATGACAGCAGGAGCCGGGTCTGAGGCGAGACAATGGACACGGAAGAAGAAGAAGAAGAAGAAGATGAAGAAGAAGAGTCTTTGTGCATGGTTTGGTTTGATATCGATTTAACTTCGATTCAGCCGTCTGACATTTTTTATCTCCTGAAATCTACTGCAAGGCCTAAAAGAAATAAAGCAGAATGGAAAAATAAACTATCCTGCAATGTAACCAACACAGCGCAGACACACTCAAACACTCTGACAGATCAGGGACCAGATACGATGCGTTCAAGGTCAACACCGCCGGTGAATTCTTGCTGACACATGAGTTGCTTATCGAGGTGCAAAATTACTGTTTCAACGCCACAACAGGTTATTTTCCCCTAATAGTGATTTATTCCTAAAAACACCAGCTTCTCTAAAGGCCTGCAAGGCATCATGGGGCAGAATTTGTAGTTACTGATGCAACCTCAGTGTGACTCAGTGACGCTCAAAAAGAATGAAATAAATATTAATGTTAAATTATAAATATTTCAAAATGAAGCAAATTGTAAGAGTAGAAAGTAAATATATAAATAATACAGCCAATATTAAAAAAAAAACAGTAAAACAGTCAACAAACTGAATAAAATGAAAAAAATAAAAGGTAGGTGACGGCACCAAGCAGGATAAAATATAAATGAATGAATAAATGATAAGATAAAAAATACATAGAAATACAAAACTACATGCAAAAACAATAACATAATCAAATAAAATACAGGATGCGGAGTTCATGAGGAACTGTAAATCATAATAAGATAACTTTACCTGAAATTATTTAGACAACTTTAGGAGTAAAGTCGATCAAAACTGAGAAAAAATATTAAGTGTCAACAACTTATAATTGGTAAATTAATAAATAGCTCTGCTGTTGAGGACACAGCTGTACCAGATAGGGGGCGTCCCCAGGATGCGACATCTTCATCTCCCAGAGTTGGTGCCGTACGGTGAGATGATAGACAGAGTGGTGTGCCTTTGTCCCGCCCCTGTGTTCTGTAGAAATGCAATGGAGACATAGTGGGGGGTTCCGAATTGTAGTAACAGATGGGAATCAGACGTCTGTAAGGCGAGATAGAAAGTAGCATTTTGAAGACATACAAAAGGCGTATGTGCTGCTCGCATCCTTAAGACATGAAATCAGCCGTTATTTGAAAATGCTGCCTCCTTTTTGAGATTTGTTTTATGTTTTCTTCATGTAAAAAGGAAAATTTGGGATTTTAAATAGTAAAATAGACCAGATTATCCGATGAGGTTAGGTTTAGGACTATGCAACCAGCCTGCAAACGTCATCCAGTTTGGGTTTCTCAAACGTTGGACCCCTAGGGGTACTTTAGGGTACTGCAGTGGGTACACCAGTACAGTGTACCATTCATTCATGATTCCTAAAATTACTTTACTATAAAGTCATTTAATAATAAAGAGCATGCAACAATATAGTTCACATTTTATGGTTAACTGGACTGGATTTCAATGAGAATTATAGCCACATGAAATTATGAATTTCTTAATTGGTCATTTATGCTAGAATAAAAAAAAATGTAAAAACAAAAAAGAACTTTTTTTTTTAAATGCACAGAAGATAATTATTACAACTAACATCTGGATGTCTTCTAACTTTCCATTATGAAACAATTTGAAAATGTACCCAAACCTTTTTTTGGCTGTGTTCATAAGGGGGTACGTGTCAGTAAGAAATCACTCAAAAAGGGGACAGTGTTGAAAAACATTTGAGAACCTCTGCTCTACCAAACTATTCTTCAGAATTATTTTTTTTTGCACTGCCACCATGCTGAGTCCAGATGAAGGAAAAGAATTATCCTAATTATGTTAAAAAAAAATTGTGGCCCATAATAAGAGACTGAGGGTTTCTATGGGTAAAGGTTCTGAGATTCCTGTTTAATAATTATTCTTCAGAGTAATTGAGTGTTTCTTGTTGGATGTTGGCCCCACCTACAGAAGGATGTTTGCCTTCAGATGCTAGATTTTCATTCCCAGTCAGACATTTCCTGTATTTTTTCCCTCAGAGGCCATTAGCATACAGGAAAACAAAACACAAATACAAAGGGCCCCTTTTTCCCCTCATTTCTGCGGGTAATTATTGGGATGCTTAAGTGTGGAGCAGATCTGCGTTGAGAGCAATTTGAGGGGCGTGGACGATGTTAATGATCAATTTACAGAAAAAACATTAATCAAGCTAAAACAAGCAGTTAAGAGTTTGATGAGCCGGACTTGGAGCACAAAAACAAACCTCAGAGAAATGGAAGAAAGAAAGAAAGGAAGACAATATCGGCCTATAAAAGCCTCTAATCGCCCTCAATACTCTGCGTTGTACAAGCAATTGATTGAACTGAAATCAAATGTGCCTCATTAATAAACTCAAACGGTCCAAACTGACTCAAGTTAACTGTTTCTATGGAGTTCAGATGCCATAGTGACTCAATCGTGAAGATAAATACAGTTAACTAGTTTATCTGAGCTCAGGAATAAAACAAGGTAGATGTTCTTGTATCACCTTATATTCAGCTAAATTTAGAGACAATTTGAATTATGGTTTTTCATAAAAAAGCCCCCTTACTGAGTGAGATCTGAACTACTACAGTATAATATGAGTTATAGAAGATAGATCTCCTTGGGGCGTGGCATGTTAGATACATTGGGATTAAATCAGACCAAAAGTTATAAATGTCTGAAAACATATACCGTAGTATTTTTCATCAAAACAAGAAAAAAGCTCCCCCTGGTGGGTAAAAAATTAATTATTAGTGTAAATATGACATAAAAAAGACCTTTTGATCTCAAAAGTCGGTACATACTCACCAAATGTGGACTGAAATGGACCAATGGTTAGGAAGTTATGTCTGAAAAAACATGCTTTATGTAAACAGAGCTCCCCCTAGTGAGTAATAATATTATATATTGGAGAAAAACACGATATTAAAGATAGATCTCCTCGAGTCGATACGTGTGCTCTACATTTTGACTAAATCGGACGGCCGGTTGATTAATTATAGCAAACGTTGATGAAAAGCTGGCGGAAAATATGCAACCGATCTCCCGTGAAATCAATCCAGTTCCTCCTCTCACTAATGTCCATGGGGGTATAAAATTAGAAATTGATGCATTTGATAGTTTTCGAGTTATCACGTGAACACGGACGATCGAATTCCGCGATCACGATTCCACAATACCTCCGACTTTTTCCTGGGATGTGATTATCCCTGCAGGAGGACGGCGGCTTCTCACCGACGCGAAGCAGATTCTGATTCCGACTTGATGAGACGGTGCTACCGCCAATCCGCACTCGTTGGATTTATTTTCGTCACAAGGAGGAAGGGACGCCACGGCGTCGCTTATCCGCTAACGACTGCAGTGTTTGAAAGCTTGAAAATGAGTTTTGACCCTATTTTGTGAACCACGGGCGCCGCTAAGCAGCACCCATCCTGCAAAATGCATCCCTGGATGGTGCGTGGCGTCTCTTGATGAAAACAGCGTTCGAGCTGGCGGAACGACACTCGGTAGCCACACGTGAAACCTGCAGCTGGCGGTTGAGGTAGAGTTGTAGGGGGGGTGGAGGGACAAGGGGGAGCTAGAGTGTGTTGTGAAAAAGATAATTGCATGTTTTAATTGAATCCCTGGAGCTCTGAAATGCTGGAAGGGTGATTGGAAACGATCCTCAGCCTTTGTTTCCTCTTTCATCCACAGCAACGAATTCTGATCATCTGAGGGCTGGTGTCGTAAATTTAGATCCATACTTCCATCTTATTCCTGTCTTTATCCACGCCACCTCCCTCTCTCTCCTCCCTCTCTCTCCTCCCTCTCTCTCCTCCCTCCTCACCTCCCTCCGCGTGCCTGCATCCCTTTGTTGTTTACACGTCTCCGCTGTCTGGTCCCGATCCATCACGCTGCAACAAGTCAAACCTGCCTCTTCACATTCCCCGCTCCTTGATTTTCCTCCTCTTCGCCTCTCTCCCTTTCCAGTCGTTCCTTCCCCCTCTCCTCACCCGTTCTCCGTCTTACTCAGTAATTAGAGAGATTCTTCTCTGATCAATAGACCCTCCTCCTGAAAGCACGAGTGGTAAGAGCTCAGACTCCGCCACACACACGTGTGTGTGGGTTTGTTCCATGCATGCATGAGTGGGCTGTCAATGGGGGGGGGTGTGTGGAAGCTGGTTGGATGCGAGCGCACGCTCCTGCTCTTAGCTGCATGCAGTTTCCATCAGTATACCCTCCAAAAGTCGGGGATGTTATGGATTTGTCGCCGCCGCGTCTGCCGCAGATCCTGAAAAACATTTTCATCATTCTCAAATGTTGTGTCTTAACACGGTTTTACACATAGGCCTAAGTGTGAGGAAGAACTGGATTGTTTTTGTAAAAGGTCGGTTGTATATTTTAGACGGTAGGGAGAGCTTTTATCTCCAAAGGTATAATCATTTCTCGGTTTGTCCGACATTTAATCGACATAAATCTACCTGATGATATATATCTTTTATATATCATATTTTACTCAAATAGTTCATATTTAGCTCACGATTTTCTTTAATTAAAAACACTTTTTTGGGGGCTTTAAGTCCAAACCGTTGGTATAGTTTAATCCAAATTCGGGAAAAATGAATAAAGACACATATCTTGTATATATCATATTTTCTTACTTTACACACTAGGGGGAGCTTTCTTTTTTTTTCTTTTTCTTTTTCTTTTACAAAAAACATGGTTTTGGGGATATAACGTCCTAACGTCGTAAGGCCCGGTTTGCTTTGGTTGAATTTAGTGTGTATGAATCGACTCGAGGAGATAAATCTACGTCGCTCATGTCACCAAAACGGTTACTTTTCAGGAAAAAGAAAACCGACTATTGGTTATTAATATACAGCAATGTTGGCTAAAGCTAAAATAAAAAAAGAAGTGCATTTTTAATTTTGAGACTGTGTCATCACGAAACAAAACCCAATAATTTCACGCAATGGAACAAATCGAGATACCAGGTTTCGGCCTGGTAGCGATAATATAATCATAATTTACTCTAATAGTTCATATTTTACCCACTAGGCGTGCTTTTTTACGAAAAATACTGTTAAAATAACTTCACATTTAATTTGATATGTTAAATCGGTTGTGATGGCTTGTACAATGCAGGGGATTTGGGACATTCTAAACAGAGATTACTGATGGCTTTACGGGGTGACAGAATCAAAAAATGTTTTGTTAAAAATAGGAAAACATAAAGAACGAAGAAAACGCTAAAAAAATAAAATCATGAAATAACTAGCGCCAACCACAGAGGTTTCAGAACACATTACAACTCCCAAACAAAATCAAAAAAACATGGAGTGCATAGAGCAAATCATACTATGAATAAGCCAGTGGATAAAATTGGTTCTACATGGAGAATATCTGTATCATGCAACGATACAAGTTTCTTTCCCAACAATAGTCCGTTTCAATCACTGGCAGGCGTCTCCAGCGTTTTGTCCTGCAGACTTGTGCGGCGTATTCTGATGCAAATCCCCGTCATTGTGATTTTTGGGAAATAGACTCCGTTGTGCAATTAACCGGGGAAACAATTGCAAGACAATGATGAAGCTACCGGGCTGAAATGTGATATTCGGCCACATAATCCATCTATTGTTTATTGCTCTTTATGCTGGAGAAGATTGGTTTGGCATTTTACTACATAGCCACGAGGATATTTCATAATTTGTGAGGTGTGCGGTCATGAATGGCGATTACGGCGCTTCATATAAACTCTAGCGTCCCACGACTTGAGCCAAACAAAGCCTGCCACTCCCACTATATCCATATTTAACACCGCGCTTTGACTAATTTCCCCTTTTAAAGCTGACGAGGGACCGACTCTGCCTCAAGGTCATAGCAGTGGCAGTATATTAAAATTTAATCGCAGTCATACACAGATTTAAAGTCAGCAGCGTGGGGAATAAAGCAGGCTAGGAAAAATCATAAAAGAGAGGCTGTGTCTAATGAGTCAGGAGTGAATGATGTGACCATGTTTTTCCTGCTACTGATGTTCAGGCAGACGGCCCCGGGCCGCCGAAGGCCATCTTGGGATCCGAATTTGACAGTTGCACCGGCTCTGTGGCTACAGGCACATTCCCTTTGCTGTTGTCAAAGAATGTGTGTGTGTGTGTGTGTGGGTGGGTGTGTGTGTTTTGCACATGTTACATGTGTGTCTCTTGTCGCCTCTTTTATTAGATTTCCCTTATTATATTGCTGGGGAGAAGGAACCAATTAAAATGACTTCACTCTGTATGCATGAGCCGCAGCCACTTTCTCCCTCCGAACGTACGAAGTGTAAATCTGCCGCGTTTTTCACGTGAGTAAGCATTGGCTACGCACTGATTGATGGGATGTCAAACAAAGTAAGAAACAGGAGTCACTGTACACAGGTTCCAGTCATCTGCGGGCAAAAACGGCTCCTTATCTTTCCCGGACGTGGAATAATGAGGAGAGATGGTTTCTTGTTACAGCGTCATTGGATGGAGAAACAAGGGTTGGGTTTTTATTTGAATATATCAGTCCCACTAACGTTTCCACGCTACATGCTCAGGAAATGCATCATATATGTATTTTTTTGAATGTTTTGTATTATTCTTCAAGATTAAGTTGTGATAAAACTACGCCTATGCTGTCGTCCACGGGAGTATATCCCTAAAAAGACACCAATCCCCTGCATTACAACCCCACTGACGGAACTTTTAGCCTAAGATATGACATATAGATCCCCTCGTGGCCATTCATCTTCACCAAATTTGGACTAAATTGGACCAAGATAATGACTAATGAGTTGTGAATCCACTCAACAGATAACTATTAAAAGTCACATGAGGCGTTCTAATGAAAATTCATATGAGATAAGAGCCGGAACCTGCTGGAGGGGCTGGGGGATGAGCTAAGCTACCGTTTAGCTTGCGGACCCCGTATCAGATTATTTTAAATCATCCATATAACTAGGCCTAAACTGTCATCCCCAACAGCAATGGTATATCCCAGAAAAAGCCCCCAATCCCCAGTGTTGCACAAGGAAGCCCCCTGATTGACCTCCTTAAATTAAACATGAACGATGTCTGAAAAAGTGTTTTTTTGTTAAAAAGTCCTCCTAGTGAGGAAAACAAGAACTACAAGCATAAAATTTTATTATACAATATAAAGAGAGATTGAAAGGCCCCATAAATAAAAATGTCTTTTGGACTTTGGAGACAAAACAATGGCCATTTTAATGCATGGCCTCTGAGGCTGGTATGAAAGTTTTCAGGTAGATAACAAAGTACGTTTTCACTCATACCTGTATATACTGGTGTATCGAAAAAAAACAACACCTCACCTGACTGAACACAAATGTAATCCAGTCACCATCCTCACATATGGACCTGCATGGGCTTGTATAACAACGACTTCAAATCTTATCCTATTTTACCCTATTACAGGAACCATCGGCAGTGTGTACCTACCCTTGTGTGAGCGTCTTTGTGTGTGTGTGTGTGTGTGTATACCCTGTTGCCTCTTGCCCTGGCGTCTTTAGGCAGATTACAGCCGATGCCTGAGGGGAGTAAACCATTGTTTATGTTATTTATGAGCTTCCTTTAATTGGGCTGAGGGCAGTGATGCAGAGTCAGAGGCGTTCTCCCGGTGTACTCTGTCTGTAGAGGCTCTTCTCTTGGAGTAAGGAGAGGCTGTAATTAATATAATTTACTGCAGTGGATTGCAGATGGAACAGATCCATCAGGGTAAAATGAGCACAATATCCTTTTGTGCCATTTTTATTCCGATTTCGTACCATTAGCGTTTGTTTATTACTCTGGATTCACGATGGCGTGCGAGGCTATCTCTATTAGAGAAGGAGTGATTTACTGGTCCTCACTTTGGCCTCACACGTGCCCTGAATCAATACCAATGAATGAATAAATAATAGTATTTCCCTATTTTTATCCAAGCCCTGCTCTCATTTCTCATTCTTGTGGAACACAGGGGAAATAACATTATAAAACCTACCAAAGTCAGTCACAGGAAAACTGTTTCATTTTCAACCGAGTAGGTTTTGGACCGTCGTTCAGAAGAAACATATGGCATCGTTTTGATCTCAAGGCTAGGAGGCTACGCTCCATCCTGTGCTGCTCTGTTTATTGGTTTATCAGAAGGATTCTGCAACTGCTCCTGAAAAATATTTCCAGGAAACGTGGCGAGAGGATTGTTCTAAATCGATTCACATTCAGCAGGCAGTACTTCGGGCCAGGCTTTAATCTTGGCATCCGTTCTTCTTCATCTCTCGGTTTCTTCCTTTCGGGGTCGCCAGAGTGGATGACCTTTTTTCCATCCATAGGTTGGTAACCTGCTGGTTAACTGTACCAGTGATGGTATTTGTGAAAGCCAGGCCCACACTGATCCGGTTTGGAAATCAGTTTTGTGTTCAACATATTGATTTGGCATGAGTTTTTCGCCGGATGCCCTTCCTGATGCAACCCTCCGCATTTATCCGGGCTTTGGACCGGTCCTTTAGGTCCACTGGACCTTAGGTCCACCGGTTCAACCCTTTATATGGCTGGGTTTTCTGGGCATCCATTGGTGACCAGAATTAGTGGAGAAAAATTCATTCTGATAGGCGACTTCCAATGATGAGTATAGATTATAATTGACATTGACTAACTCAGTAATATAATATCCAAAAAGATGCACAAAAATCTTTCATCCTGGGTCCACTGAGAATGTCCATCAGACATGCTAGATGTCCGGAAAAATCCCTATTTCTGATTATATTTCTATTTCTGACAGAAATTTCTCGCTGAGCACCTAGTTCGATTTTGGTGTTAGTCTTGTTTTTTTGACAGGAGGTTTTTCAAAATCTTCTTTGTTATGTCAGCCATTAATGCGTGGATCTTTTTAGGTGGTTTGTATCTCTTACTGCAGTTCAAATTGTTGCAGATCCAAATTAATATCCTGATCCAACAGAAAATGTATTTGTTTTTTCATCGGGTAGTAGGTCCTTTAAATGCTGTTAGAGGGCCATGAGTTTATATCTGATAAGGTTTGATTGAATTAAAAGGATCTATTGGGTCTTTAAATAAGAATGTACTCTACTAACTGTCATTCTAGTGGACAATCTGTCATATTTCCTTGACTAGCACTTACAAAGTAATTGGTTTAAGCTGAAAAAAGCAAATTTAATGTTAAATCTCACAGAGAAAAAACTGGATAATATCTTAGATCCACCCTCTGTCTGGATCTGCAGCTAAATTTAACGTGTGTCTCTCCTGGCTAATCCCCCCATCCCTCCACCACGTAAGCACCGCTATCTGCCCAGGAGATTTTGAGTAATCCTGATGGCAAAGATTCAAACAAAGAAACGGGTAGACATGGTTGAAACTAGAATCTACTTGGCAAAAGAAACTAAAGCGCAGAGAGAGAATGCAAAACCTCTGCCAGAGGAGTTATTGTGTGTTTTGTGTTGCATGGCTTTTCTGCTGGTACTCTGGTTTCTTCCCACAGTCCAAAAACATGTACTCTAGGTGAACTGGTGGTTGTGAACCACCTGAGCTTTACCCCGAGGATAACATTAGTTGCATTTTGACAGGGATGATAAATTAGACCTACCCTGTCGTGCCTGACAGTAAAGATAATCCCCCCCAAAATAAAAACAATTGACCAATCAATCCTCCTGATTGAACTCTTTAAGTGAAATGTTAAGTTAAACCGGAATAACATTGTTTTTTTCGTAAAAAAAAAAAAGAAGCTACCACTGGTGAATACAATATGAACTATAAGGGTTAAATATGATATATATATATAGATCTCCAGTAAAATATGATGTGTTAAATGTAGATCTCCTAGAGTCGATTCATAAGCACCAAATTAGGACTTTATCAGACCAATGGTTAACAATTATGGCCAGAGAGCTATTGGAGGTAAAAACTCCCCCTAATGTCAGAAACATACAACTGACCTCTCCAAAAATGTAACCAGTTCTTCCTCTCACTAAAGTCTACAAGGGCATAAAATTTGTAAATTATCAATTGAACAGTTTTTCAGTTATCGCGTTTACACGAAGGATCTGCGGTGGCGATGAAGAGCCATCATATCCTAAACTTTTCGGGGATAAAATGATTGTTGCCATGTTATTACATAATTCACAAAAACGCTGCTTGGTTCACACCATCTCACTCGACATGGAGCTGGAGCGACATTACATCGCTGTTGTTTATTGGCTTCAACACTCTTGAGTTTTAGGTCAGGCTAGGGTTTGGATTGACCTCAAGCTTTTCTGCACCTCCTTAAACATCGTTCAACATGACATTGTTAAAGACCTTTAGTTTTCCTCTATAACCTGTCAGGTTTTTCCAGGTTTTTCATCCTGGAGTCGAAACGATGAGTGATCCAAGGATCCAAGGGGTTAAACCAATACAGACATTGTGCCGTTGTGTTTATCTGGTAATCGGTCTTGAGTGTTTGGTCTATTTTCAAGAGACCAAAACTTACAACAACAAAAATCCACAAAGCTTGGGCCATTACGTTTTGTGCTTAAGTCTTCTGTCCAGAATAGTCATGTGGTCTGTGTCTAATATAAAATTGAAGATTGTTCTAAAAGTAAAAGTAACTATTGGGTTTCTCTCATGACCTTTGAGTGGGCGCCAACACCCAAATAGTGTAATTTGGGCCTAAACCCTGTAATTCAGTGGCATTATGCTTCGTTGGAGAATTGTTTCCAGTCTGAAATGTTCATCAGTGGGTTTGGAGTTCTGTCTTTCAGCCTTCATGGGGTATTGAGATGGAGCTTAGGAGACAGAGCCATCATATCCTAACGGGTTGTTGGCAGGCCGGCACTCCTTCATCTGTCCGGGAAGAAAACAGCAGCAGATAATTGGACAATTTCTCAGCTGGGATGTTTTCTCTGGCATGAATTAATAAGCTGAGCATCACAATAACACGGATCAGCCCCCATGAAGAAATAAAGACAGAAACCGATGGTGCTCAACAAAGCTAATGATATCTACGAAACGCAACTGGAGCTGTGCGGCACCACTGTCAGCTCTGACAGCGTCTGACAGGAGCTCCGCCGGCTGCTTTGAATGCATCGCCGCACCATCCCAAAAGTGGAAGTCTGTTAAACACATACATGAAATCATCAGCGAATGCTCCGTGCTCCGTGTATTAACAGTTTTTCACCGAAACTCTGTCACACGTGATGAACATGAGCAGAATGTAGCAGAATACTAACATTTATCCTCAAAACAGGACGAAGAGAAGTCGAAGCTGTCTTCCTGCTATGAGTGTTTATCAGTGAGTAGTTGGGGACTGACAGGAAGGGCTTCAATCGAAACCACCGCATGTTTGTTTTTTATTGATTCTGTATTTTCTGCACAGGCGTAATTGCTGAGGAGCAACAGTGGAATCAGATGTAACATGGACTTCATCTGTTGCATTTAATACACATGAGGCAGAACTTTATCTCCAAAAGTTTTGCAGAATAATTCTAAATCACTGGTAAAGGTTTAGCCCAAATTTGGTGCGTATGATTCGACTCGAGGATATCCATCGTATATTTATCGTGTTTTACTCTAATTTGAAATATTCTACTCATTAGGAGGAGTAATTTTTGCAAAAAAAGACGTTTTTTCAAACAGAACTTCCCACTTAAATTGAGGCGTTCAATCAGGGGGGATTGCTTGTACAACGCAGTGGGTTATGGGATTTTTTAGAGATACACCCTTGCTTGATTAAACGTTTTTTTTTGTACCACCAAGTAATTATATTTGGTCAACTTAATGTATTTGGATTGCATAATTCAATTCCAATTTAAATAAAATTCTAGAACTACAAAGTTAGCTTAGCCAAAGCTATTAAGATTAAGTTTGACTTATTCCAAGTAAGTAAATTGAATGGACCAGAATAAATAAAGTTGTAACTAATACTAGAGTGACTATAAGTGACTAACATGAATCAGACCTAATTACTTACACCTAATAAATGATATGGACTCAACTCAAACATATTAGGTCAGACAAAAAGAACCGGTTGATACTGTGAAACTCAAAAAGTCAGATAGTTTTTTCTGTAGTGTAGAGCCGTCAGATTGGAACATTCGCTCGGATTGAACCGGGTTTCAATTACGATTTAGTCAAAGCCACAAAATACTCTTTGTCCTTGACAAGCAATGCTAACTCTGCAACACGTCATTTTATAGTTATTCCATGAACGGGTGGGAGTGTGAGGAAGAACTGGGTTGTGAGGGGCACTCGGCAGCTGCTAAGTAGACTCTAAGTGACCGGCGCAAGGTCAGAGAGATCAGCCAGCTGAGCCTTAGTGTCTTTCATCCTGTAAATCCCCGGACACCCGTTTCTTCACTCTTGTTGAGTTAAATTCAACTCCTCTCTTCACTTGCTGACCGGACGATACGTGCCTCAGTTGGAGTTCATTTGTGCTTTCACTGGAGACATCGCAAAGTCGATCAACATACGTTTAGAAAGCCTGACTTAGAAGACGGTGGAAGCTGTGTGCAACTTTCAAGAGCAGCAAATACACATGGAGTAGTTTCCCGTGAATTTGTCTTTCACCCACACCAGGTCAGCCTTTTAAACACCCACCGCCCTGTTCTTATTTACAGCTGGAGTAGAAAAGCAGCTCTCAAGACGCATCTGTTTTTCCTGGAGATTATCCGATGAAGGAAAGCAGACGCTGAAGGTTCATTTGTACTTCCTGGCGCCCACACAACTTGGTCTCTGTGCAGCGAATGCACTCATGACAAGCTCACGGTTCGCCGTACCACTTCTATTCCATCTTGCCTCAGTCTGAAGTGGAAAAGTGAGGACAGAAATGCCGTCAACTCTCGCTGCGTACCGCTTTCTTCGCCTTTAAGTGCATCTGTTTTCTACAGTTGTATATGTTGCCGTTGACACTGAACTCTCCTCAGAGTGATATAAAACGAGGGCCTTCTATTCCTTGTGTCTGATAAATAGAACTCACTGTTGATATTCATGTTTTATTCTCTTTTATAAATCTCTATAGGAACTGTGGGTATTGAAGAATTGCGGTGCTTAAAGTAACAGCTCATACAAAAAACGATTCATTTTTCAATATATACTTCCCACCATGCCAGTGCGTGCAAAGAATTAGGGTTTAAGGGATTAGGTTTAAGAGATGAGGACTTTAAAATGTAATCAAAGCACATGAAATATACTGTAAATATAATTAATACAGCTTGTGCAAATAGTCCAAGTGTCCAGAAACCCTGAGGTCCAAAACTGGTTTTAAAATACCGTGGTAACACCGTTTAAAATGAAATGTTCAGGGAAGTCTCTCGGGTAAAAGCTTACCATTGAAGAACTGCTGGAGGAAATCAACAAGAACTCTGAACATCTCGTTCTAACTGACTAAAGCGTCTTTCCCAGAACCTGTTTAATATGATGCAGATGGGCCTTTTAAAAAAGTACATTGAGTATTTAACCAAGAGTAAAGACTGTAAATGTGTAACTATTTGGTTGTCCTAGTCCAAAACTAAAGGTCTACACCAGGCTGTGTATTGGATATAATGTGGTTGGACTATTATGACAATATATATGCAATTTGTGGATATTATAGTACTTAATTGAGGGTTTTCTGCAAGAATATGTATGTGCGATATTTATTCTATTCAGTGCAAAACAGGATATGTGAAATAATCTGGTACTGAACTAAAGGTCTGTGCAGTACTGCAGTTGGACTTAAACTTAGTCTAGCAATGATGTAATGTTGTGATGAATTTGTGTCTGGGACTTGTGGAGGTCATGCGTTTTAACTTGCTTTCCTGTGTTTATATTAAGTTATGCCATGTTTGAATCTCACTAACACTGATTTGCCCATGGGGTGTGCATTAAAGTGGAGGTAGTAACAGAGCTGACTCGGACATCTGTGTAAACACGAGACAATTTGAGACAGATGTGATGTTTTGGCGGCACATTTAGTTGCATGGACAACATCCGGAAGATTTAAATAGCAGATAGTAGCCGTTAGCAGCTAGCAGTATCAAAGAGAAAATCAACTGAAAAGGTTAAATTGATGGCACCGCGTGAGGATCTTGAGTTCTTCTCCCTTTGAGAACAAGATGCGTTCAGTAGACGGAGTAGATGATGCTTGTAGATGATAGTCTAGATGCATGTCTAGTATAGTATTTAAGTATTTGAAACAAAATAAAAGAAGAACGATGATGACTCTACGGTTTTACAGGCTAAGATGGACAATGTGATGCTTAAAAACCAGACCTGAAAGTTTTGATGCCATGCTTATCTTCTACTTTTCATGAACTTCTATCTCCAGCTCATCTTGTAACCACTTCCATGAGTAACTTCCTCATCATGAAGCGGTTTGACGGTATGCACCAGAGTGAGCGGTAATTTAATTGGAGCTCACCTTCCATCCATCCTCATCTGCATTCATTTTGTCTCCGGAATCATCGCCGCATAATCCAAATTATGGATCTTACTCTGAAATTCTTCCAACTCCCCATAAGTTCTGCTTCATAAATGTTAACCAGACTCATTAAGGAACTCAGGTACGGTGCTGAGCATAACCTCGCTTCTGCAATATCTTTGGCTTAGAGCAGAGAAAAAGTTTTTAAATACAATGATCGAATTAAGTTTGGAGTGCAATCAGTTAACGAGAGACGGAAACCGCTTTAATAGAAGCGTTAAATATGCATGAGGCTGCAGTGATGAACTGCCTGTCTCTGGAACTCAGTGTGTATACACTGTCATGGCCATAGCCACAGGACTCAGGAAGAAGTAATGGAGTGTAAATAATGTGCGGTTGCCTGGACAGCTGTGTGCCTGATTCATATCAGGTGTTGTTTATTGAGGATGCTAGTCTCAGCCTCTGCTGATGCTGCACACAGCGATGGTTCACTTCCACCAACTGCCTCTTAAAAAGACAAGGGTCTTTGCTCTTTGGCCTTCCCACCTGCTCTAAACAGGTGTTCGTCCCACACAGAGCGCCGACAACCTTAAAACAGTCGGTTTAGCAACTGCTAATGGGTCATTACCTGCATGAGCCCTTTATAGACTCGTGTCTTGACACGAGTTGCCGAGTCAGAGCTACTGCTTCCAGTTGTTCCAGACAAGTGTTACTGGTGTTGGACTGGTTGTCCAGACTGAAATATCTAGACAAATACAGGATAAAATGACTTTTTTATGCATATTAATGGCCTCCAGAAGAAGATCTATCTAAAGGACCTTGGTTAGTCTCTGAAGTCAAGGTTATTAGATGATACCTTGTAGGAGTTTTTCAGATCTGTACGAAAGAAAAGCACATGCAAAACATTATATATTAAGCCCTAAAAGCAACAAAAAAAATGAGGAAATGTAAAAACATTTCCTCATTACAAAGCTCTCCCAGCATGAGAGTCAAACGACGTAACAACCAGATTATCTTGAGTCAGACGGTCACAATACTTCATCACCCCCTATCCTTCAGCATATACCAGTAGAATGTACAAACACAAAGTACACAGCACTCAATGTACCCAATGTATAGTCCCCTCCAGAATTATTGGCACCCTGAGTAAAATGAAATGCAAAAAAATTCCTTTATTGCCTATTGCCATGATCTTTAATTCAATAATATTCACAAAAATATAAGCATTAACAAAAGTAGAAGAAACATAAAATTCTTTACTTAAACCTATTTTTTTCTCTATAAAGCAGTTTTGCCATAGTTGTTGGCAAACCCATGAAATCCTGTGATGAGCAGGTAACAGAAGCATATTTGTGGTCCTATTTCACACTTTTAGGTTCAACCCTTCGGACAGGATGTCTCAGGGGGTAAACAATGACTTCCTCTTTTACGGGGGTATAAATATGAGGTGACACAGGCCTACTTCCTGCTCTCACATTTTTCACAATTGGAAAGACCAGAGGATACGAAATGATGTGTGTAGAAAAGAGGTAGGGCTGCACAAATCTGGCGGAGGATACAAGAAAATCTCAACTACGGTGGCTGACAGGGGCAAACGCACTGCAACTTAAGAAAACACATTCAAGTGGGAAAAAAAGCCACTGGTATACTAAAGGGACGCTTTCATCATTTCGGAAACAGGTGCAAAGCATTCGGAGAACGCGCCGCAAAAAGCCACAACGCAAGGTGTTTTCAAAGGACACACTAGAAGTGATAAAACCCTAGATGTGCTTTTTTTAATCCTTCATTTAAAGAACAGAGCAGACGCGATACATGTGTCGTCTTTTATCCACCATGTACTATCTTCACTGAACATCCCGGGTTGTGCGGACACGTGATTTTAAATAAATCCTCGATTGTGTGAATATAACAAATAAACGTAATAATGACCTTAACAAACAAACACAAAGCAGCCAGAGCTTCAGCGTTTGTTTTCCGGAGATATTGGGGGAAACAAAAGGTGGTTCAAGGATGTTTTCTGAGTGTTCATCAGAGATCAGGAGCCTCATGGCCGCTGCAGCTGATTTAGGGAATGTCGGATCAAGGTTTTACACAGACAGAATTTTCTTTTGTAGCTCATGTTGTGACTGCTGTGTACACGTTGCCGTGGCGACACCAAAAGTCAATATGAATAATGGGGGATAACAGTTTTTCTTAAGCACATATAAAATACACCTTGTTGACTGTAGCATTGGGTGATGTGTTTGTAAAGTCATCATTCAATTGAACTCGTCGTTTTCATGATGTCGATTAAGGCTCTATTAACATGACTGCATGACCCCGAAGTCGTCAAGGTCATGTGACCGGTGCCGGTAATTCTGGAGTTCCCTGTATATAATTCCCGAGACTCAATCTATAGTTATTCATGATTATTATATTATATCATATTATATATATTATGAGCAGAGTTAGACCTTAAACTCTGGGTTCTTTTTTTGTATATTTCTTTCTGATGTATATTTTTCCTGTATATTTATTTTGTGTATTGATGCTACTCCATATGCAACGTACTGCTGTAACAGTGGAATTTCCCTGTCGCATGAATTAAGTATGATCTTATCTTATCTTATCTTATATTACCTTAACTTATCTTATGAACACCCGTCTAAAATTAAAGGTTTTTGTTCTTTTGACAGCATGCATAAGTTTTAGATCCAAATATTTGCAACATAATACTACCAGACGTTGATCCTGCAGTGATTTCTGATCGCTGTTAGTGATGTTTAAAAAGTCTGCGGCGTAATTTGCCATCAGAATGATATAATTTGTTTGGATAATTCCTTAACAGATGTATATTTGTTTTAGCAAACGTGGTTATTAATGGAAAGAAAGCTACAAAGTCAGACTTCGGTCCCACATTTACAATTCCATGGCAAATGAAGTAAATATGGAGTAAGGATTTGGAACAACCAATCAAAACTTCATAGAAAAAAAAGTTGGACACTGAGGGGTGATTGCTATATAATTTGAGGTTTTTAATATTTTTTTCCCCATTTGTGGCCATCGATCTATTTCCCCTCCCAAACATTAGGACAAATCCCTTTTTCTGAATGCATCCTTGTCTGAACCAGCCACAAACTGATTGTAGGCTGTCAGACTATATAAAATCTTTCCGTTTATAATAAACCCGTCGCTTAATTTAAATGCAATAAATGTCCTGATTTCAGGCCTTTAGCTCGTCTCTGCACAGCATTCTCTTTTCTCCATCTGTTGGGTATCTGTATAAGTGACTGACCTTATCTTGTCATAATGTCCTACTTTCAAAACTGGATCTAGGGTGTCCGAGTTTGTTGACTGGTGAACGCCGTCGCTCCTACCCACCGTAGTTGCTCCTACTGGCGCTGAAAGGTGAAGTTCAGTTCAGTTTTGTCAGGTGACGTGACAGGTAGATACATATAAAGCAGTTTTGAATGAAGTCTAAAGAAGCTGCAAGGAAAGTGAAACCAGACGCTCCGATTTTGGCCTCTACATGTTGTAGAGCTGGTTGAAGTGTGGGTTAAATGGATCAGGAAAACAGATCGGTGAAAGGAAACCGACCCTTAAAATGGCCCAGTTGGAATTAAAGGAGCATCAGGGTTTCTGTTTTCCATCTGCAGCAGTGGACAACAATACCGAACATGTGGGCCCTCCCCGAGGGACGATGTCAGCTGACTTTGGCAAACACTCATTGTTCTGCTTAATACGTTAAACCTCCCTCGACCCCCTGCACTCCCAAATATGATCATTATTCCCCCCTAGCGGTCCAGCCTTGCATGCGATCCTGAGATGGCCCTCATTCAGCCGAACTTTAACCCAGCTGAATCCTTCGAACTGACGAGCAGGGGGGCCATTGTCCTGTAATCAGCCAGAGAGACACAACACTCAGCCAGGTCACCATCGCCGGCGTATTGGTGGCGGCACGTTCCCCCCCGAGGTCACGGCGTGTCCCCGGTCATGCTGGAGATGTCATAAATAAAGAAAGACAGTGGAGAGAGAAGGAGAACAATGAATCCCCCCTTTCTCCTCCTCCCAGCTCCGTCCCAGTCCCCCCCCCCAGCAGCAGCCACTGGGGACGTTGTAAATCAGATGGTTAGGGTTGGGGAAAAACCTGAGCCCAGAGCAAGAGAGTAAGGCTAGTAAACATAAGAGTTGGAACCTGGTTCCCTGCGAGCGTGGCCATTCCTGTCATCATTAGAGAGGGAGGCAAGAAGTAGAAGAAGATGATGATGATGATGATGATGATGATGATGACAATGATGATAAGGCATGGAAGAGTGGGAAGCTGGGAGAGATAGATACAGAAATGAACACACATATAATGACAATAGCAAATACACCCGTAGTCCCTCTCGTGTATTCTGCTTCACTCGCACCCCGCCACAATTGCTTGTAAATCCAGACTGGCTGGGTTTAGTTCTGACAGCGCTGCCGCTGGGAGACAAAGGTAATCCAGCAATAATTTTCAGCGAACAAGAGATTTTGATTTCTCCCCCATCAGGAGCCAGAAAGCCAAAATCATCAGCCAAGCAATGTCCTTGCATTCACAGGGATAAAGCCATATCTGACAATGGCGGAAAAAAGAATTGCTGATGGAGAGGGAAGGGGACTGGAGAGAGGCAGTGATGAAAGGGATAAGACACAGTGTGTGCTTTTGTGTGCTAGTGTGTGTTTTTTGTGTTTTGGCTGAATGGCTGGACCATTGTGAGCCTCACTGCATTGCCATACCAACCACAGTGGCAGATTTATAAAAGAAAAAGTATGTATTTAGTAGATCCCACAGGTTTAATGAGCCTGACTTCAGTTCTTACTCTGTATGTCTTTGGCCTGTGACGGGACATGACTAAGGTTTAACTGTGCTTGTTAAAAGAAAAAAGAAAAAAGGTTGTCATCAATTACTTTTTTTCTGTGACTCAGACAGGCACCATTAAATACTGACTGTGACCGTGGCTGCTTTCAAACCTACCTCCTACCTCGTTCGGTCCAGATTTTCAGAGGTTTCGTACCGGACCGATGTATTTTACGGTGTGAAAGCGTTTTTTTTTGGATGCTTGGAACTTTAAGGCCAATTACAGAAAGTTATAGCAGGCTACCGGCGCCGGTAAACAGAGGAGGGAGAAAGAAACTTAAAAAAGGAGGTTGTTAAAAAATGAAGGACGGTACGGTAGCCTACGGAGAGAGGAAGAGACGAGAGTGATGCGGTCAGACGGACAAATCGAAAATGTCAAAAAAATGGATTAAAACTTTCAATTTGGTGTCCGTGAGAATGAGAGAGAAGTGAGACGAAAGGATGGGAGAGAGATGTCGCTTGAAGGATAAGAAACTGTGGCTGCTGTTCGTCTCAGGAAAAGGGGTGTGTCTATAAATGAGAATCACGTGATGACATGATGGCATTTGTCCAACAGGCTCGCCATTAAGGTATTGTGTTGCTCAGCTTCCCATCTTCACCAAACGCGCCAATGGATGCACCAACAGGAAACAGGCTGGAAAACAGGCGTTCAGTTGGTGCTGCTTGTAGTAACGTCAATAGTTTAGAGGCGACGACATGAATCTGTTCATCTAGCCGCTGAAATCACATCGCACTGATATCAGACAGACGCTAGTCAACGAGCCAATCAATCATCAAGAACATCATGATGACAGGAAGTGTTGAACGGTCATGAACAGTCATGAACAGTAGCCAATATGAAACCACGCCCAGTATTCAATGAAACAAAGAGCCAAACTTTTTGGGGGCTGAAAGCCACCCACATCAATCTGCAATATTATGGAAGAAAAAGACAAGACTACAACATGCATCCATTTTCTTCCACTTATACGTGGTCGGGTCGTGGTGGCTACAGGCTAAGAAAGGTATTCCAGACATCCCTCTCCCCAGCAACACTCTTCTGCTCATCCTGATGGATCCCAAGGCATTCTCTGGCCAGATGAGATATATATAGTCCCTCCCAGCGAGTTCTGGGTCAAACCTGAGGTCTCTACCCTGTTGGATGTACCTGGAAAACCACCAAAGTGAGGCGTTCTGATCAGATACCCGAACCAACTCAACCAACTACTTTCACCATGAAATAGCAGCAGACTAAAACAGTTCCCAAAATCACTGTTCATTATCTCTGTCCATTTATTTTTTTCTACATTTGCAGCGGCTTTGGCTCATGGGTTAAGTCATGTGAGGTTGGATCACCACCACCCAACAGGCCTCTCTCACCTGATTCATCGGGGAGGTGGAGAAAGATGGCTTATGAAAGAGCCTGATAAATATTAACTAACTACGTCTGGCCGAAGTTTAGCCTGAGGAGGCATGCAGCCGTCCTCATCTTCACGTCGGTCACCTGACCCGGGGATCAGAGTGAAATACTGATGGAATACTGGAGTGGTTCCTTTTATCTTGGCGCCTCACAGTTTCATCTGGTAAAGCCAATGATTAAAGAAACTTCTTGCATCAGACCATTTAAAAGCATGCTGTGCCTTGCCGAAGCTGAGCAACCTGTTTTTCATCACACAAATCCATGTGAAATAAGAGTAATGTGACCAAAAATACCGTTTTTTTAGATCACACAGGTTGACAGAAATGTCATCTAGGGTACGTCCCCAAACCGCTGCGTTGTACAAGTATCCCCCCCCTGATTGAACTCCTCAAATTAAGCGTGAAGTCAAGTCCATTCATATTCACCAAATTGGACTAAATCGGACGAATTCTTGAGATATTATGACCTGAAACATTTGGACAACAAAGCTCCCCCTAGTCTTAGATATACATGACTGACCTTTCCCAAAATCAATCCAGATCTTCCTCGCACTGAGGTGCAGGTGGGTATATATATAATGAAAATAATCCATGCGATAGTTTTTGAGTTATCGGGTTAACACGAAGGATCTGTGGTGAACGCAAACCCTGCGGCGGCGGCGATGACGATTCCATAACTTTTCAGGTTTATAATCAAAAAAATAAGTGATAACATAAATAGTTGTCACAAATCATGGATGATAAATTTTCCCTCCACTCTTTAGTGTTTACCCGGGTAGTACAGGTGGTTCCCTCAGTGCTGCCTCGCTCTCACGGACATCGATCACTGTCCCTCCGGCCTCAGGTTATCTCTCTCTCTCTCTCTCTCTCTTTCTATCTGAAGGGGTAACTAAGCCTTTTGGAATGCTTCACGCCCCTCTACCCGACCTCTGCGAGCGCTTGCTCTCTCCCATCATCTCACATTTTCCCCTGGAGGTAGAAAGGCTTATCCCTGATAGCCTCTGAAGAGGGTTGGGAAGGAACGCCAGCGCCACTTTTCACCGGACTCTTTACATCTACTCACCAGACAGGGGGGGGAAGATATGAAGGAGAGCGCCGCAAGGCATGGAATTGAGCTCTGTGTGAAAGGAGACAGCTTTAGGGACCTTCAGGGTGTATTCAAACTTGAATCGTGGAGACGTTTCTATGTGAATCGGTGTTTGTTCAGTGAAAATGCAATGAAGTTCAAGGTTTCGCAGGCGTGGTCAGTACTTTGTTTCTTCCCCATGGCCGTCCTTCAGACAGTGAGAAGGTTATGCAATGCAATTATAATCAAAGTGAAGCAGAGATATCTATCCTCTCTATGAACTGCTCTGGGTTCCTGGCTGTTTCACTTTTTTTTCGCTGCACTGTTCCAACTCTAGACCTTGAGAAATAAACATTCCCCACCGAGTTACGTTTGCATATGCAGGCTTTGAAAGAGCTTAGGTTTTTATGAAACTACTTGACTCTCATCAGATCTTTACTGGTTCTATCAAGTTACATCATTCTGTTTAGTAAGTCCTCAAGGGCTATAATATCTTTTTTTTAAAAGGCACTTATCAAATAGGACTTTCTCAATAGACAAGGGTGGCCCCTTTGACCCGTGGTGTCCCCCAGGGCTCCATCATTGGCCCATTACTCTTTACATGCTGGCACTGGGTCCTATATCAGGTTCAGTCGCATTTTTCAGAAAGAAATAGTGACTCAAAATGTGCTCAACTAAAGGTCATTAAAGGGTTTAAGAACAAATGGTTTTGAGAAGAACCAAGCCAACATGGTTCTGCAACAAAACTCATTTCTGTTCTATATAAATAATATAAGGCCATTGTCGGTTACTTAAACAGAGTAAAGGTCACCAGGTGTGCTGCAGATATACAGAACTACTTCACCTAGAGTTGAGTTATTGCCTTTAAATAAACATATATGGTAACAAAAGTAAGGTTATAAAATACTGCACTTCATATCCGAGAACAACAGCGAAAGAAAATTTATGTGAGCCTGCTGTTAATATGTGCAACTCCCAGGTTTCACTGCACTGAGGGTCTTTTCTTATTTATACGTGTATATCAGCGATGACAGAGAAACATAAGATATATTATAAGAGCACAGCAGCGCTCTGAACAGATGCATATCCATCTTCCGTGAGCGTCCCTAACCTGCCTGTTAAACAGGTTTGAGTCGGGTTTGCAAATTGAGGCTCCAGCTTCTGTCCTGTAAGACTGAGTTGAGGGCTGAGCCCAGGGTTTCGTTAAAGAGTCGTTTCATGCTTCATATCTTTTTACCGCCATATACCAGCTGCTTTTTCTAACTCGCGTTAAAGTGTCGGGAGTCATAAAGGGTCTAAAATACGCCCATTTATATTTGATTATCCGTCAGCGCTCAAGTAGGTTTGTGAAGAGTCAAATGTTTCAAAAACATTAGAAGATTGTGTGATGATGTATGCAGTTCAGGTGTGAACCCCTGAATATGACAAGTCTACAACAGCTGGCGAGTTGATATTTGATATTCATTTTACATCGATCCATGCATTTCCCGGTACCAATTATCCCGTCCTCTGCGTGAAGGGTGAGGAACTCTCAGACGTTCCACCCTTTCTCTAATCTAAAGACATTTTTTGTGTTGCTTCTATTCCTGAAAAGTTGTGGATATTACGGCATCGTCATCGCTGCTGCTATACTTTCTTGCAAGGAAGGACTGGATTGATTTTGGGTACGGTCGGTTGTATATTTCTGACACTATGGAGCTTTATCTCCTCTCTTTAGAGAGAGAGAGAGAGAGAGAGGGAGACACCCCATTCCATTTCTACAAAATTGAAGGGTAGCTTAAAGGTGGACCGGAACCACCTGTGTAAATGGGTCAACAACCATTTCAGGCTCAAATTCACAAAGACAGGGAAAACCAGAGTCATCCTTATTCCATGTTTTTGGACTGTGGGAGGAATTTGGAGGGAACCCATGCAAACGCAGGGAGACCATGCATATTTCCAACATAAAGACCTCAAGTCGGCAGGTGGATTTGAACCCAGAACCTTCTTACCGTGAAGCAGCTGAGAAACTGTTCATTGGGAGTGGACAATAAATCAACAACGACATGATAAATCTAGTGGCATGAAAGGGGCCATTACAAATCACCTTAACTCTGTGTCTATTCAGCCGGTGCTTCAGGCTCACTTGTAATGCAGGACAGCCGTATTTTCTCTTCAGAGAGTCAACAGCAGCAAGATAACAAGCTGGAAATAGCTCTTCCTCCCTGCCCTCTGGAAGCTCTGAACGTCTGTGCGGCTTCGCTGCTCCGAGCCGCTCACAACCTGTAAGATAGTCACTTCCTATCTTACAGTCGGGAGTTCAATCAGCGTGTCCGGGCAACAGGTGCTCTATAGCATACGCCGTATGAACGCTGTGTTCAGCTGCAAATTGGAGAGAGAGCGGAGATGTTCTCTGAACGTACTGACATTATTTAATGTTAAATGTGAACATGAGGGATGGAGGGACCACGGAGATAAAGGTTTTTAAGGGTTTTGTTTCTTTTTCATTTATCTTTGTATTTGTACTAGTGATAAGAAAAGCGGATCCTTCCGTCTGTACTCTGCTTTCATTTTGTATATATTTTTGCACATTCGGCCATAAACCAAGGAATAGATGACACATGTCCAGAGACATAACAGCGAGGGACAGGTGAAGTGGTCGCCTTTGCCTCCTTTATCTTATCTCCTTCATTGTTACAACCTCCTTCATCGTTGTCATTTTTTCTGTCTCGTGGGCTCGTCAACGCCAACTCAAAGTGAGTATTGAAGAATGTAGGATGATGGATACAATATTCCAAACTGACGATTTTCATCCGTGAGTGTGTCATTGATCGGCCTTGAGAGTTAATACACCAGGAAGCAGCGATAAGGAGACACAGGTGATAGCTATCAGGGCGCTGTGACAATCACAGCGGTGGGAAAGGTGCAAGGAAGTCGGAGGGGAAGGCAAGTTCTACAGACAAAACAGGAAATAGATGCATGAAAACACTCACATAATTGTAAAAATAACCTTATTCATAATGGCGAGGTGCGTCACGCTTTGAAGCACGAGCCAAAGCGCTCGCTCGCAATCGTTCCCATTTCACGTGGTGAACAATCAACGTCTGGTTCTGCAATGGGAGAAAAGTTACGTAAAGGAACTCTCAAGTGAAGTAGGAGGCTTTGAAGACACGATGTCTCGTACTGAAGTATTTAATACAACTCGGTGAAGGGGAGCTGAAGAGAACATGTGACACTCGTTCAGCTCAATGCCGTGACGGCTGAAGGACACTCGCGGGCCTTTAAGTACAAATACTCTATGACCTCACATGACGAGCGCCTCCGCCAGTTCCTGTCCAATAAATCACATGTAGATATAATCACTTCAGCTCTTGGCACGTTGGAACACATCATTATGTCAATAATGGAGACAGTTTATCTGGGTTGCAGGGGAAGACAGAAGATGGAGGTCCAGGGCTGGAACGCCTCCATCTTCTGGTCGAAAACGCCTAGAGGTTGAATTTGTCTCTTCTCCTCTAGAAGACCCAGATGTTTATTTATGAGTGGGAGCAGCATTCTCACGCAATTTTTACATTCTGGTGAGAAAGAACTAATCATTTAATATTAAAGTGGTGTCGGAAAAATAGACCAAGTATTGTGGCGTTGCTCCGCCTTGATTTAAATACTGCTAGCGTAGGCTAGAAGACCATCCAGAAGATAAAAGCAAAAATATATTATCATGACTAGGAACAAAGACCTGTGAAGAGAATTTTTTTTTCATCTTGTGGGGACAAAGATAACCACTTGTGTGCAGTTTAACGTCATTATTGTTATTTTTTAATCTTTGTTTTTAATGTAATCGTTTCGGTCAGCGGTCAATAGTTTTAACTTAGAGTTTAGGTCTTTCTTCTATGTAGTAAAAGTCCCGAAAAGTCGGAATATTACTGTAGGCAGACTGATAGGAAGGGCTTCAATAGAGCCATTGTAAGTGCATTTCTGTTCTATTGATTGATATTTTCCTATCAAATATATTTTCCTATCAGAAACCTCTGGTCTATGAACACCATAGACATTTAGTGTGAGGAAGAACTGCATTGATTTTGGAAAAGTTTGGTTGCATATTTCCCACACTAGGTAGAGCTTTAGCCGTAAAAGTTTTCAGGCCATAATTTCTCAATCATTCAGTCCCAAATTTGGTGCATTTGAATTGGCTTGAGGAGATCTATGTTATATATATATATATATATATATATATTTATATATATATATTTTATGCTAGAAGCTCATATTCCACTCACTAGTGGTTGGCTTTCTTTTCTTTTTTTTTTAAGTGAAACACAGACATAACTTCACATTTAATTTGAGGAGTACGATCAGGGGAATTGCTTGTACAGTGGGGGCTTTTACGGGGATATACCCTTGCTATGGGGTACAACAGCATTGTCCCAGTTCCTAGATAATAGTTTTTGGACACTAATTAACGAAGTACACTCGGGATTCACATGTAGAAAGTCTCTTTATTGCCCTCAAACACTATGAGGCACTCTTGTTGGGAGCCGAGCCGAGCCGTCAACTCACTCAATCTTGTTGGGTTTTTTCTTTTAATCCACAATAAAGATGCAGAACCTAAATTACCCGAAGTTCTGTCATCAGAAACAACGTTTCAAAATTTAAAGTGGCTGCAGCCGCATTAAGTTACACTGGGGCTCAATACTTTGGTAATGAAGAAACTCTCATCATAATTCAGAGCAAACGCCGTGAAACTTTATTTGAAAAGTCCTATTAAGAATTACCGACCTTTTCTAAAATACTAATAGGAGTCCTTGGCTTGAAGAAATTAAGTGAAGAAAAAAATAAAAAAGAGTCGACACCACTCACAGACGTGAGCGCCGCAATCCGAAACCAGAACGGCCTGAAGAGCATCGACCTTTCCTCCTGATTACAGATATTCTTTCATGAATCCCACTCTCCATTATTCCTCAGAGGTGGATGCAGGGCGACTGCCGCAGTCAGTATCTCATCGCTTATTTCCAACCCCCACCCCCACGCCCCCATTAACATGAAAACACCTCCGCTGAATGTTGTTTTGTTTTATCCGATCCATTTGCAGAACTACAAATGAGCTGGCTGTGTATATTCCGAAGGTAATTAATTTGCTCTTCCAATTTAGCGGACAGAACCGCTTCGTGCTTTGAAATACAATGCAATATTTTTGCATCAATCACGGCTAAATGTAATAAGAGGATGTTTGCTTACCTCTCCGAAAAAATTCAATGCAGGAGAGGAAAGCTCCGGGGCTTTTTTTCTGTTTGTAATCAATGTGAGAAAACGCAGCGTTGTTTTATCCGCGCGTGTGTGTGTGTGTGTGTGTGTGTGTGTGTGTGTGTGTGTGTGTGTGTGTGTGTGTGTGTGTGTGTGTGTGTGTGTGTGTGTGTGTGTGTGTGTCTGTGTGAGATAATTGCCCCCTGGAAGCATGATGGAATGAAATGGCAAATGATATCAGTCTGTAATCTCTTTTCCGATGTCAATCCCGCAGATGCTATCTTCATTTTTTTGATGTCATGTAGCTTCCCCTGAGAAGGTCAGTAAAGTCTGTTGAAGATCCCCTGATAGAAAAACCAGTTGTGCATTTTGTTCTTTGAAAAAATAAAAATAAATAAATAGTCCTAGATATGAAAAACTTTTCCTGAATTATCCCTTGTGACTCTCCAGGGACACGTTTTTCAGGATTTGAGATCCGATAAGGCAAAATGGGTTGAGGTTTTTGGCATTTTTTGGAGCAGGAACTCTTCAACTTCAGAGCATATGATGTGTCCATAATTCAATATGTAAACAAGATTTATCCACATAGCCTGTTAAGGACAAAAATGTCCCCAAATTGAATTAATATTTGATAGATATGATCAGGTCTGATGCTGTTTAAGAGCATCAAGTCAGTGAAAGTCAAATATATTATCATTATATGGTGTTTTATTGTTATTGTATTGTTGCACATCCTCTAAGGCGGTGAACGGAGTTTTAATATATAATACGGAACAAAATGTAACAGTATCAATATTAGTTCTAATTATTTACACATCCAATAATGAATCAATTACCAAAAAAAAGCCCCCAATCCCCCTGACTGAACTCCTCAGCTGAAACGTGAAGTTATGTCTGAGAGTGAAGTGTTTTCATGAAAAAGTTCCCCGTAGTGACTAAAGTAAAATATGATGAATCTCCTCGATTAAATCAGTATCCACCAAATGTGGACTATACGGAACAGACGGTCGAGAAATTAGGAAAAGTTTTGGAGATGAAACTCCCCCTAGTGTCGGAAATATACAACCGACCTTTACCCAAAACAACCCAGTCCTTCCTCACATGAAGGTCTGTGTGGGTATAAAATTTGAAATTGATCCATGAAATCGTTTTTGAGTCATCGCGCCAACATGACGGCGCCGCGGCGATGGATGATAATGCCCTTCTTTGGCAGTTATAGCTGGGGTGGATGTTCTGGCCTGCCAGGTGGGAGCAGGAATGGATCCTGAGTGGCTGACCTGAAGAACTGAGACAATTTTGTCCAGCAGTTTTTGACAGGGTGTGTATTGGGTTGGAGGGGGGGGGGGGGACTTAATTGCTGCTGCAGTCTGGGAGAATTGGAAGAGTCATTTCACCTCTGAGGAAACAAACAGATTGGAGCTCTGTGGGGTGGGGAAGAAGGGGGGGCTAAATTACAGAGCCCAGTGTGGCGACTTGTGATCTCTGACCCCCTGTGCACAGACCTCCACTCCGCTCGGAGCCTGAGAGGAAGCCTCTTTGGAACAAGATGAAGAAACTACAGGGGGTGGACACAATAACTTTATATCCTGTGCAATACCTTGTAATCCAATGTAGCAGTCATGCAAGGAGATGGTGGGATAAATGATTACCCCCATGGACAGTCTTTTCCTATTTAGACTGGATCCACATGTTGTTCGCGGTCCCAAAAATTCAAAAACAATGAATCAAAGAAAACTATAGCCTTAAACAACTGATTCAATCTGAAGTCCTCTTTTATTCCAGAAGTATTATTTACTCTTGTATCAAAGACAGATGCCTTCAACACCCAATCACCCATCCGGCAGATCAAGACTCTGGGTGGATGGCCTGCTGCCATGACTGATTGAGTTTGAATAGAGAGGGAGAGAGAGAGAGAGAGAGAGAGAGAGAGAGAGAGGGGAAGTGAGGGAGAGAGGGAGAGACTTTGAATGGGGAAGGGAACTCAAACAATGCCAGGAAAGCCAGTGCGTTTATGTCAGCTGGCAAAGTCCCTCAACCAAATAACAGTCTGTAGACATCCAGTAAGTCCTGTCCAAGGATGTTCCAGAAGTTTATGAAGAAGTCAGTGTGTAGTCTATCGTTGAGGGGGAGCGCGCGAGAGAGAGAGAGAGAGAGAGAGAGAGAGAGAGAGAGAGAGAGAGAGAGAGAGAGAGAGAGAGAGAGAGAGAGAGAGAGAGAGAGAGAGAGAGAGAGAGAGGCCATGGAAGTGCAAGAGGCAGAGAGGGTGATTTTGAGCATGTGGTTATAATGTTATGGCTGATCATTGAAACACTCCTTGAGTACTGATTTTAGCTTTGATCAGCAGGATAAGACAAGGGAAAAAAAGCCCAAATCAACATTGTAGTCATGGAGGTAATGAGCTGAGCGAGGTTTCGCCGCACGGCCGTATCCAGCGGCGTTTGGCGAATCAGGTTTCAGGATAATCTCCGCAGATGATCTCCTCCCCTCTCAGACATGCACACACTACAAGCTCAGACAAAGTTTCATCACACAGAACAGGATTCCATTTAGAGTCTCATATTCCACAGTTACTTCGAAATGATGGCCTGGTTAAATAATTGAAACTCCCGCGGCGTGATGAGAGCCGGCGCGTCTGTGCTGGCAGGAAGTCAATCCGCACAGCAGCACCAGTCGCTCGCCATCTGGGTCAGAATTAGCCCACTCCATGACACACCCAGATGAATGCTAAAGGGAGGCCGCGGGACGCTCCACGGTGCTCCTCTTCCTCTTCCTCTGACCCGGTGACAACGCAAGCTCTCTCAGTATTCCTGCTTCCTCCTGCAGACGCCACCGGAAGGGCCCCAACATGAAACGTGGGGAATTGTGGTGCATGCAGAAGAAGCATTTGAATCAATTTAGACCCCTTTCATAAGTAATTTCTATTACTGGAAACCCCGCTGCCTTCAGAGGCGGAGCCGCGGAGCGGACGGCGCGTGAGCCAGACGTAATCCCCACTAATTACAAAACACAATCAGACCACGAAACCAGTTGAATGGCTGAACCCCCAGTTGAGTGACATGGGGTTAATGTCGCCGTTGAGTCTCCAATCTGCCCTCCTCGTCAAGATGTGTGGTGGCAAACAGGCTGGGGGTGGGAGGACCCGGCCCACCATATTTTCATACACCCATATCAGTTGGTAGATTTGCAGGGAGCGGGGCGCTAACAGAGGGTGTGTCTCACTTCACAGCTCCAAAATGAATGATAGAGATGAGGGGGGGGTTATTATGGAGAGAAGGGTGTGACAAAGAGGTCTCGGTGTTGAAGGGAGAGAGAGAGAGAGAGAGAGAGAGAGACAGGGTTCTTATATAATGAGACCGGAGCAGAGAGTGTGAGGGAGAGAGAGAGAGAAGATGTACCTGGACAGCGCTCACCCTCGCTGTGGGACCCGATCCACGTCCAGAGGAGCCCTGAAAGAGAAACAGGAAATGAGATGCCCCCCGTTAATAGCAGTCCTGCTTTACCTACTCCCCCTCTTATTCCCTTCCTCGCCGTCCCTCAGGGAGCTTGGGTAAGAGCCAATCTCATTGAAAGGCAGATCAATGGAGAGATATATCGTCATCTCGCTGCGCCACCCTCATAATCAATTAATCTATAATAGAATTCATTCAATGGGGCCTCTTAAAGGGCCAGTCCTCCCTATTACCGGCTCCAGGTCAGAGGAGGTGCAGATATATAGGAGACTCCTTACTAGTAATGAGGGGGGGGGGAACTGCAAAGCACGGCTATAGATGTGCATGATGTGCATTTAATAGCATCCCTGGAAACGGTGCTTATGTTTTAGGGGAGAATAAATCCGCCACGGGTCGTTATCCGTCAGATGCAGCGGTCTGCAACTCGCCGTGTTTCTGTTTCGCAAGGCCGATGCCATCCGAGCCTTTAGAAAACGTTGTTGCGAACGCTATAGCCACGAAACAAACCCTCCGTCGCCATCGGCCCAGCGGAGGCTGCGGGGGGAAGTTCTCAGAGCTGGAGGTCGGAGCTGCTAGAACACATTTCTAACATATGGATTCACTGGAAGCTAACGTGTGACATCAGCAGCACATCTGCGCGACTCCATCTCTCTAATTTGCAGAATTACCTCCCAACGATATCAGAGCTGCCATCGCCGCGGTCCGCTCACGTTAGATGTGATTTATACGCAGGAAGGAAGTGTTTCTGGGAAGGATGTTGGTCATTTAGGTGCAGAAAAGTGTTTAATTTAACGTTGCCTGTCGATGAAAGGATCTTAATCACCTTCTCGCTTATTTGTTCTCTCAGAATTTAAGGATATTTAATAGTCGGGATTTTATCCACATCCCCTCTCCCCTCCGTAAATTCACTTCCCGGTTGCGTGGCTACTTTTGTTCGGAGCCAACTCCCGTGGGGTTTCAAACATTTTCCTTTAGTTTCTGATTCATTCATCTGATCCATTTTCTTTTTTTTTTCTTTTTTTTTTTTTTATTGAGAGAAAAGTAAACAAAATCCTAGATTACCTGGTTCACGACGAAATCACTGCGCAAACAAAATTATCATCAGAGATTGAGGCGGGAAGAGAGAGAGAGAGGGAAAAAAAATAACGGGGGAAAAAGAGGCTCATTATTCAAAATCTGCTGGTTTGAATAAAAGCAGACAAAAACAACGAGGATGAATGAAATCATCCGAATGGGAGCGGAACAAGAACTCGAGTCAAACAAATGCAGCAACAAATGGCTGCTGCAAAAACAAAGCGGACAATTTGTGATCATTATGGCTAGAATATATCTAGCCACAACATTATAACCACCTGCCTGATGTTGCGTAGGCTCCCCCTGTGGAGAATAAAGTTTATTATCTTATCCCTCAAAGGTCGGAGATTTTAAGGAATCTTCATATATGTCACATGTTGTGTACCTCAGTGTGAGGAAGAACTGGGATGATTTGGGGGGAAAAGGTGTGTTATATATTTCTGACACTAGAGGAAGCTTTATCAGTTTTAACAGTTTTCGGAGTATCGCTTCTCAACTGTTGGTCCAGTTTAGTCTGAATTTGGTGCAGATGAAGCTTCTCCAGGAGATTTAACTTGTTTACAATCTGCCTTACTCTAATAGTTTTGGGTTTTTTTCACTAGGGGGAGCTCCTGAGAAAAAAAACACTGTTTTTCAGACAAAACTTCTAAATCCAAATGTTGTGTATTTAAATCTAGTCGAGGAGAACTTGCTTGTAAATATCATATTTTATTCATTAGGGGAAGCTCTTTTTGTTTTTACAATAAACACTGTTTCTTTAACACGTAGGCACAGTTTATGATTGTTCCTTCATCATGACATGAGCATATAAGTCCATATGTAGTCTGTACAATGTCCACATGTGAATAGAATGTGAGAAATAGAATAAAGCAGCTTGTATCCACCAAACTCCTTATCATAGAGTATAATAGAGTCTAAAGGTCAAAGAGCAGGTGAGGTCAGCGAAGGTTCAAGGCACAGACCAGAGAATCCAACGTCCAGAGAGGCAGATCATCACAGAAATGTCAGATAAGCCAAGTTCCCTTGTCCAAATATAATCACTGAAGGGTTCTTAGATCTTAAGAACCTTGGGATGGATGTTGGAGAGGGTTCTTTTCTTCAAGATACAGACAGGAAATCATATCAGTGGTTTCTAAAGCCTGTAGTGTAACTGTGTGTTCCGACATCTTTCTGTCAGATCCGACATTCATTTTCTGCTGCAGTATCTATATCTGTGAAAAGTCGGAGATATGACGGAATCGCCGTCGCTGCCGCCACCGCAGATCCATAAGGTTAACGCGATAACTCAAGACCTGTTTCATTGGTTATTTTTAAATTTTATACCCACATAGACCTTAGTGAGAGGGAGATTTTGAGTGATTTGGGGAAAGATCGGTTGAATGTTTCTGACACTAGAGGGAGTTTTATCTCCAAAAGTTTTCCGGCCATAGTTTCTAAACTGTTTGTCCGATTTAGTCCAAACTTTTGCGTATTGATCACCTTGAGGAGATCCATCTTGTATTTATCATATTATACTCAATAGTTTAGATTTTTACTCACTAGGGGGAGATTTTTGGCTGTTTTTCGGACATGACTTCTTTAACGTTTATTTTCCGATTTATCCAATTTGGTCCGGTGGATTAAATCTCGGTGATTTTTTAGTCAACGCAGGGGGTAGGGGGTTTTTCGGGGATGTAGTCTTGCTGTCCAGGATGACCGTGTGGGTCCAGTTCTTCCATGGGACCAGATGACACAATCCAGTAGTTCTGGAGATGTTCTGACCCGTCTGGCAATCACAATCTGTTCCTTCAGATCTTTCTGCTAGACCGTTTTCCTGCTTCCTACCAAACATACACCTCAGCACAAACTGTTCTCCTGCTGCTGTATTCATCCAGCCGTGACTGGTACCATTGTTGTTCTGATTCTGATCTGTGCAGTGACTCTGATGTGACGCATCCCAGCATAAAATGGAGCCTTTGTGCTTGATGCTCAGAACTCATCCTGTCGGAGAGAACGGATACACCACTGATCATCTATACAGATAAGACGCTGGAACCCAACCTGGTCCCAGTAGTCCCTCCACTGATGTGTGCCTGTTTGCACCAGTGGTTACTGTTACTGATGAGCCGGTTGGGTCGTGCATCACAGCCTCGGTACCATGACTGCGGGTGAATAAGTGTATGTTAGCTGGTTGTGCAATGAGCTCCGAAACTTGATTTTCGGATTCCACGCAATAAAAAACAGCCAAGCCGGATTTATAATGTCTATTTTCTGAAAACATCGACGCATAAAAGATGAGTCCTGAGCTTCGGACCGGCCGCCCAGACCTTTCAGATGAATTGGACTCAGACTGCAGATCACAGAGGACGTCTTTTCAAACGGCTGCCAAGAAACGTTTTAATGCTCCCCTTTTACCAAAAGGCAATCAGAACAATAACAGAAATCCTGCCATAAATCCACACCTATGTGCTCGGAAGAAGGGGGGGGGGGGGGACAATTCTATGATCTATGACTCAGCCGCAAGTCCGCAGAACCGAACCAAACCACGCTGATGGGCTGTCGTTGTAATTCAGCACATAATGTGGATAATTAGTCTAAATTCATGGAGTGCTTGATTCCACTGACAGCCACGCCAAACGTTTGACGAAGGCGCCAAAGTAGCGGCATCAGTCACAGGCGAGCGGAAATGCATTTAGTGGAGCGCCTCATCATGTTTTATTCAATCACAGAGCGATGCTCAATTAATCAGTTTCTGCAATTAAATTAAACATGTACATGCATTAAACATGAAAGAGATATCTGGGGTGTTTAAGCTCCGCTCGGGGTCTCGCCGCCCCCCTCCTCCCCAAAAAGTAACCGTTTGTTCTCTGCAACAAGATCCCTGACTTTAGCGAGGGCAGAATTAGCCCCCCCCCCCCCCCCCCCCCCGCCCCGATGTGTGACAGAAACGGTGGAATCTGGTATTAGCATGCAATACTTTATGCATTCAATGCGTTTGTGTAAATGTCAAGAGCTGTGTGTTTACTAGCTCTGTCTGACCCTTAATATTTATTGAGCTCAACGGCACTCTGGCCAATCATCCCTCATGGCAGAACTGTGGCTCTCGGTGTGTCAAGTCTCATTGGCTGCAGTTTGCCATATCTCCTGGCATGTGTAATATTGCTTTTCGCTTTCCATCAAGTGCAGGCAAAGCTGGGCCTCAGATAAATAGTGACATTTTGCAGTGGTGTGTGGTTTGTTTGTGTCTCATGGAGCCCGAGTCGTTTCCATTTCCCTGATTTGAAAACAGAGCAGCGCAGTCGGCACGATCAAAGGTCTTTCACATGTAAGACGTATTTTGCATTCGGAATCTTACTACCGCCAATGTAATTTATGCCCCTGCGGCTGGATAGCGGCTTTGAGATAAGTGTTGACATTTGCACTGTGTTGAATAGCGTGACATCAATGAAATAAAGGTTGATTCCAAATGGATTTAATCCGAGGGGAATCTCTCGGATCATGCCGGGCTTCAGGTGCCTTCAACATCCCGTAATGCAGAATAAATAGAAATTGCATTGCCTTGTAAAAGTAGAGATCCATTCATATTCGAAGCCACTGATGCAAGATACGAAATGCTGGCGAAGCCTTCGATGATGCTAATCAGCTTCTAGCTGCGCCCGGATCTTTGTCAGATTTAATTTCTAAAGATGAAACACCTTTTCAACATTTCAGAGGACATTTTATCCAATGTCATCTCGATCCAATTACACATAGAGTCACTGAAAAGGTGGATATCTTTGAAGGAACAGCAAGAAAAAATAAATATGATAATAGAACTAACTAAAGTCATATTCGTGTTTGACATTTTTTGGGGAGCACAAGGTTGTATGTCAACCTAAAGATAATAATATTATTATATTAATTAAATAGCATTTGAGTAGCACCATTATTGTGTCGTAGGTGAAAAAAGTTCAGTTTAATTAAAATGATCAATAATCCCTCTGAAGTTAACATGTTTATGTTTTAAAAAGTAAAGGATCATTCTCGTTGCAGCGTTAATTCAATTTTGAGTGGGAATATTTGGTGTACTGGCCCTTTAAGAGAGTGATGTTGGGAGGATGAAGTCACCCAGATTGAACCGAAAGCAGACCGGAGGGGCCGTGAGTGAGCCTTCAAAGTAGAATCAGACTAAGAAACAGCAAAGTAAGGTTTGATTGTAGAGCAGAATAACTTTAAGAGACATTCTCACCATATCAATAAAACTTACACATAACAGAGGAATACACTTAAAAGATAAGGTAATGAATGGGGGTCGGGAACTTGTATGAATGACATCAAACATTGGTTTAAAAAAACATTTACGTATGTATATATATATATATATACATATATATATATATATACATATATGTAAAAAACAGGCCTTGGGTGTAAAAGTTGGTGAATGGTGATTCAGGCTTAAAGTGTCAGTTTAATCCTAAAACCAATGAGCAGGTAGTAACGAACATCAAATGTACACTAACTAATGTAATTCCGACATATAGATCCCATTCCAGAATTCCAGGGGCCACGCAATTCACACAAAACAAAATAACCTCTCTCATACAGGACAATCTTTATTACATTAGTACCATAAATGGCATTTGGGAAATCAGAAGTATTAATACTTAAGAGAGCCTTGAGGGTCATTACGGTAAATTAATATCCAAAAGATGTACAATAACAAGGCCACAGGCAGAAGTTTTCAGGTGAGCATAGTCTCATCCAAAAGAACCGGACGCACGATGTGAAAGCAAATAAAGTGGTGCACAAACCATATCTTGCACTAATTATATCTTGCAATAATTATATATTTCAAATTATATTAATTGCGTGAGAAGTTGCAAGATTCGTATTGTAATTGTTTCTATTTCTTTACCAATTATGTATTTCTGAATTATTTTGCGTTTATACACGTTCAATTTGAAGGGTCGACGTTTTATTTTGAAAGCCTAACCGGATGAGAGGTGTCGTACTCTCGCGGCTTTACAGACGCCAGTTGCGGCTCCGGGAGCCCGGTGCTCTGTGATGAGACACTGTAGCCGTTGTAAGTCATTCCTCGCTGGGGAGCTGGAGGAGATACGGAGCCGTGTCCACACGGAAGCAATGGACCTATTTGCGTGACTAAGTGAAGTTCTCCCACGCCGAATGTTGACTCAATGAAGTTTATTCCTAATACCCACGAGGAGAAAAGCATCATGAGATTTTGTCTCGCATGATATTAGCGTGACTGACTGACCGACCGGGGGTTTGCTGCCAATCACAGCCGCCTCTCCTCGCATCATCTGCGGCTCGCTTTCCACGGACTATCCGCCGGATTAGACTTTCGGATCGTGCGGAAAAAAAAGTTACAGCGTGGGATGTTTGAGCTCGTGGTCTAATTTCACGGCGGGTGCGATGCTGCCCGTGGAGTTTGATGCTGTTTGTGGAGATCTCATCCCAGAGACTTTGTGAGTCATTGTTTGGATATAGCTGCTGCTGGACAGCCTGACTCCCAAGCTGTGACCCCCTCGTGCAAGTGGTCTGACCATATGATGGAGTACCAGAAGACTCTGGCCCCCTTATTGCTCTTGATGGCACTCACAACTTTGGTTTATGGTAAGTTTGAGTGGGCATGCATGTCATGTGATGCATGTGTGGTTGTTGTTTTGTGTCTGCGCAGATAAGACCCTGCATCACATATAGGATCCCCACACATATGTCAGTGTTTGTGCAAAGGTCATTAATCCTCCTGGATGATGTCATTTAAAAGGCCACTTAGATCAGCAGACGTGAGAGTAGTCCATATGCATCTCGCCCAGGGGACCCTGGATTCACACCAGCATCTGCTGTCCGCAGAAAGGTCACATTGCCAGAGCTCTGGCTTCCTCATCTATCTCTATTATTAAGCCCATTTAACCTGCAGAACAGTGAAACAGCATGAAACAATCAGTTACCTTTCACTGATGCGGCGCTCTGTGTGTGAACGCGGCAGAGCCAGAGGGCTTTCATTTCCTCCCGCGGACAACAGGAATAAAGAATTGATGATTTCTGCTTACCGTCATGTGACGTGGCTCAAAAGCACCAGATGCAGCATTTCTATCTGATTGCATTCTTGCGTTTGGTTGTTTGGTTCCATTAGCTGCAGAGGAACGTTCATCAGATGCCAGGAACCTTCAATGTGCATTTCCACCACAGGGACCCGGGTCTGATTTGAGTTTTGTGGACACAATAGCCACTGTAGCACCAGTTCTGAGAGTGCTACGGTTCTGATTGCATTCTTGTGTTGCATTGTGGGGCTCCATCAGCAGCAGAGGAACTTTCTCCATCTGCGAAGAAGCTCTAAATCATTTACACCAGAGGGACCGGCTCTAATTTCCCAGGGACAGAATAGTCCAAGGAGTGAAGAACCTTTGCCAAAGTTCTAAGAACATAGGAGGTTTCCTGTGATACGTGGAACCTTTAGAGGAACATGATGCATATCCACCACAACGACAAGGGTCTAGATTTAGTTTCGGGGCCACACTAGCCGTTGCGAGACAACTTCTCAGAGTTGTAAGAGTTCTGAGATTTTTATGGCATTCCTTGATCGTATGGATTTTTATTTCCACCGCAGGGTCTAAAGTTAGTCTCAGGGGAACATGGTTCTAAGATTCTGATTGCAGTCTTGAGTTGCATTGTGGGATTGCATTACCTGTGCAAGAACTTTCCCCGCATATTAGGAACCTTGAAGGCAACATGGTGCATTTCCACCGCAGGGACCAGTATAATTTTACGAGGGGACATAATACCTGTTAGAGAACCCGAGAACCTTTGTTATTGTTCTGAGAACATCTGATGAGATTCTTGTGTTGAAGTGTGGGACTACTTTGGCTGGATGGTACCTTTACTAACACACTAGGAGCCTTTAAAGGAACCTTTGAAGGAACCAGGAGCCTTTGAAGGAACCAGGAGCCTCTGAAGGAACAAGGAGCCTCTGAAGGAACCAGGAGCCTTTAAAAGTCTTTCAGGTGCTTTCCCAGGTATACATTAGTTTTGGGACACGACAGCCGTTGTTGTCGTAGAGAAACAGTCTTCATTGGACCTGGTTGTGAAAAACAACCAGAAGAACCTTTTAGTTCCTTGAATTCTAGATCCTGGGATGAAAACTTTCAGTTTCTTTAGGTGGGGATCCGACCAGAGAGAGAATTCATGCAGTGGTGATGGATAAAGATGTAATCTCAAGTAGAAAAGTCTCCAGTACTAAATCCTTAGAGACACTTGACCGACCCGGCATATCAGGTCGGAATAAAGGTGCAAAAATAATGTTTAGAAAAGGAAAAAAAACATGAACGAAATAATTTTTTTTAAATCAAAATAATTTGATGAAATAAGAAATTTAATAACCTGCATAAAATACTACTACATAACTACATACTACACAAAGTATTTCAAATACAATAAATGCACATATATATTAAATACAAATTAAAAAGGGAATTATATAAATTCCAAAATCATTTTTTTTTAAATCTTTTAAAAGTACAAAAAAATTTAAGAGATTGGATAATAAAAAGGTTCCATGAAATATTGTCTAAAATGAAAAATCAACTGAAGTAAAATATAAGAAACATTTGAGTAAATTGGGTAAATAGAATATAAGTCTGAACTACTGTTAATGAAAAAAAAAATGTTATCAAATAAATTGTTTCAATTAAAAGGAAAAGTTCATCTAATTACAAAAGAAGTGAATGAATATTTCCGCACGTATAATAATAATAATAATAATAATAATAACGTATACTATTCAAAGAGGTCGCCTTTGATCTCCCTGGCATATTGAAACGACCTCACCTCTGGAATGATGACATTCTTCTTTATTTAGGCTGCTGGATCCACAGAACCTCCATGAAAAAACAGATGCTGGTAAGGACGGAGGCTCTTGATGAATACGCCCCGTGTTCCGGCTGAAAACCGCCCTGGCTGGGATGTACAAAAGCTATGTTTTTTCAACTCAAGTGGGATGTTATAGTTTGTGACAGCGTGGTGTCGTTGCGCCCGGACCCACTGCTGAGGCCCCCTTTTTAGGAGTCTGTAAACATTGGCTATGAACCCGCAGCATATGAAGTCAGCATCTGTCAAAGAACTCCTCCAGTGACTCCAGATGCTCCTCTGGGACTACGAAGTCTGGATTAAAGGCACTTCCTCACACTTTAGCGAAAGGCGGGGGGTGATTCTTAAAAAAAACAAAAAACGCTCTGTACTGTTTTTAGCAGCGAGACTTTGTTATTTGTTAGAATTGACACTGGAATATTCTTTTTAGTCACACTCTGACACTGCTACCCATAACCACGTGGATTAAAAGGAGTTTAGGCTTCAGATCAGCACCAGTGCAGATAAAACCCTCATGATATAAAAAGAAAAAAGGAAAAAAAAGAGCTTTATGCCTTGTGATAAGAAGAACTTAGAAGTTCATCCTCCTGGCTGCCTTTTTTCTTTTTGAAAAAAGTGAAGGCCCTCCCCTTCATGTGGAGTCCTGTTTCAGGTCTGGTCTTCAGAATGTTTGAGCAGTAAGGTGACACTGGAGCCCGCACCCATGCTGTCAGTCATCTCTGTCGCCATCAGTCAACACAGCAGCTCTCACCGATGGCTGTCAACGGGCCCTGTGTTTGTCAGGTGACTGACAAGGGGGGCTTGAAAAACCGCTGCCTTGTTTTCTCATGAATGTCTCCAAACAGTCCGCTAACCAGATCAAATAGCCTCCATAGACCCGGACTGTAATTACAGTCAAGACACACAACTCCGTTTCCTTCGGGGAGGGAAGTGTAGTCGGGGGTAATGTGGCTCAAATAGTACAATTACCCAGATGTCTCGTCGCTCAGAGTCCTGCCTCTGGTGGCCCCCGTGATTTCACGTGAGGTATTAAAGACATGCTGTCATCCCGGTGACTCGCTCCGGCAGGGTTTGAACGGATTGTTGCTGCTGGAATTGGATTTGTCGCTTTAGATTTGGAATACAAATATCAGTCTCTTTTTTTAGGACTGTGTTGAAAACGATCCCCGTTATGTTCTTGCTGGGCCCGTAGTTGATGGTGCAACTATTGTAAAAAAAACAAGAATGCCCCGGAGTTTCACATATTTTACCAGTTCATCCTGCAACTATGGCATTTTCAACTAGAAAAAACACTCAGAGAGCGGAAAACCTCCGGCCAGGCACAACAGCGCCTGAGGTTCAGTGAATATTCATACGGGTTTCTCCATTAATTTGAGTTATTGCCAGCCTCTAAATCTACCGACAACTCCAACAAACTCTATGAGTATCTCTCAAATATTCTGTAGCCGCTTTTCTCCTGTGCCTTTCCACTTCTGCATCTCTGTTCAGCCCACTGGAGTCCCCAACCCCAGCCCCGAAGAAACATCATAGGAATCGAAGGAACAAAGGCAGCAATAGGCACATCGTGACTACAAACGGCCTATTATTTAATTTTAAATGCTGCGAATCACGTATCTTCACCAAAATTCTATCACCTCTAAAATATGCCTAAACCCACCTCTGGGTCAAATTACATGCAAATCTGAGACGTATTCTTTCTGTTATCTTGCTCACAAAAAAAAACAGACAGAGGTAATTACACTAAAAAATCTTGACAGATGGTCAAATAACACCAAAAGGTTCCAATTATATGTAAAACACGTTTTGCACACAGCCCCTAACCGATAGTTTATATCTTATTGTAAAGATAAGGACCAATAAAGATAAGATAGGGAAGGTTACAGGTGAAACCATTAAAGGATAGGCAGGTAACAGGAGATAACAAATATCCCGATTCACAACAGGAAGAAGAAGAAAAAGTAAAAATAAAGGATAGAAAGAAACATAACATAAACAAACAAAAAGATATGTATATGCAGTATTAGGGATAGAGATTGGAACCTGTTACCTCGGCCCCGTTGCATTCTGGTATTTATACGAGACACAGCTGACTGGAGCTGAGGATTATGAAGGATGTTTTATTGATTTCTTCAGGTTGCTTTTTTTCTCCTTCCATACAGCTGATTGTTGCTCCATCTGTGGATGTAGCTTTAGTCCTCCTGCACACCGATGCCGTGGAAGATAAAAGAGTTTCCGCTGCCTGGTTGTTTAATTGGAATTTGGGGAAGATGTTTCTGAGGAGGAAAAATACTCATTATGGTTTCCCAGAGCCCAAAGTCACGTCTTTTGTAAGTCTTATCTAACAAGCAATTCCACCGATTATAAATCCTCCTCAACTTTGAGAACCTGGTGAGACTTAAAACGTCACGCCAAAAGCTTTCAGTCCCAATAACCTGCAAAAAAAGGCAGGTCAGCGTTTTTTTTGGCATCATTTTCAAACTAGTAGATATACAGTAATAATTTAGATTAAATTATTTAGATTTTGAACCCAGACTTCTTTCCCCATCTAGATGTAGGTGATTGGGCAATCAGGAGGACACCGTCCTTCCTTTTAGTGAATTATTCAAAGTGAAAATCATTTCAATCCCTGATCACGCCGCTGTAACTGTGAGCCTCTCCTCAAGGTGACATCCAGCGGCTCAGCTCGGTTTGGGCTGTTGGCATACAACACGTCTCTGCTCTTTCTCCGCGGGGACAAGAAAAGAGTACAGACAAAGCTTTGTAGTCCTTGTTGAGAACAAACACGCATTCAAACACCGAGCCCACCTTCCCCTTCCCCCCCCCCGCCTGCCTTCCCATCTGTTCTCTCCGGATCAATTAGGCTGTCGATAGCTCAGCGAGCTTTCGGTATGATCCGCCGAAATGAGCTGAAAATCATTGGCGTACAAGCGAGTCCTAATTTGCTCGGACTGAATAAAACTCAAAAGGAACTAAACGTCCTCGTCCTGTCATCGCAGAGTCGGTGATATTAATCACTTCTGTCCGTTGGAGGCGGACTTGTTTGCATCCGTCTTTGATGGCGGAGGTCCTGGCGCTGTTTAATCTAAGGAGATATGCATGAAACTGTCCCCTTTGGTTTCTTTTGTTCAGTGTTTTAAAGAACCTGGAAACAAGGGTTCCAGAGTGTAACCTTTGAAAAAGCGTTTCTCTCTGCTTCATCCTGGAAACAGGAAAAAGGCAATTCTTCTAAAAACTGTCAGGGATATTATGGGATCGTCATTGCTGCCTGTGTAGGCCTCGGTCACGGATCCTTCGTGTTAACGCGATAACTCAAAAACTATTTCATGGATCATTTTCAAATGTTGTACCCGCATAGACCTTAGTGTGAGGAAGAACTGGCTTGAATTTTGGAAAGGTCGGTTGTATATTTCCAACACATATCTCTTCATTTTTAAACAATTTCGGGCCATAATTTCTCAATTCTTGGTCCGATTTAGCTCAAATTTGGCGCGGAACATTCAACTCAAGGTGTTCTATCTTGAATTTCTCATATTTTACTCTAATAGTTCATATTTTAATCACTAGGGGAACTTTATAACGAAAAACACTTTTTCAGACATACCTTACTAACCGTTGGTCCCATTTATACCAAATGTGGCGCTTATGAATGGGCTTGAGTAGTTCCATCTTGTCAATATCGTATTTTGCTCTAATAGTTATATTCCGGAACATGGATCGGTCGGGTTGGTTGCTGGGGTTGGATTATCACAACCAAGCAAAACTTAGTGATGCCTTTCTCCCCTCGTGGATGGCTGTGACATTTTCAATAAACCCCTGTGCAGTCAGTCCCTCTGACCTCTGTACCGCCAAGGCAGTTTGAGGGCTGCCTCGGAGCCAGCGCCATATTTGAAACTGTTTCTTCGTGTCCCCGTAACCGACAATCAGGCCCTCAGCCAGTCCAAACTGGTACTAGTGTGGAAACACGATCTCGCTGTAGATCTCGAAAAAATGATTATCGGGCATGGTGTGAACGCAACCAACCGAAACTTGGTTTTGATGAATATGACATTGGAATGTATGTCCCAAAAATAATGGTCTGTTGAGGAGGCAAACTGTCTCCTTGCACCGAGGTCTTCCACTGAATTGTAATTCAGTTTGTATGGCCCTTCGAGTTGGTCTGACGAGAAATACAGCAAAAGAATTGCTGGTAAAAGGAGAAAGTCATTTTTAATGATGTGGCTCTTGTCTTTCTGCAGCCAGTAGAAAACCAAACTGAGTAAAGCGCCCCAGTCATCCTTCATCCAGTCAAAATGATCCACTTCGCCATCATCTCTTTGAATATTTCTACCCAGAAGCCTGGTTTTGTCCTGTGGCGTTGATTCATAGTTACTCTGCCAACGACTGGTCTGTGTGCGTTCTACACTGTCTCCAATAGTTTCCTCGTTGAGGAGGATTCTCTTTCACGTCCTGGTATGAATGTTGAGCTTCTGAAGTTACTCTACTTTTAACAGTTTTCATGATAAATAACCTTTCAAGTGAGGTAATCACAGAAGAGGGTTATTGCATCTCCGCGTGTTAAACGGCATGGTTATTGAATTTCACCGCCCTCAGTTTAACAGTTCGACAAGAGCATCACTAGAGTAATTGTGCATATTAGTGTAGTAAATTTAAAAAACAAATCATGAATCCTCACTTTCTCTTTCCCGACGTACTCTCGGATGTTTTCACCGCATGAGAAGCCATGAGTCAACTTGCATTCGCTTTCGTAACAGTGATCCTCAGTATCTCTTTCTTGCCCTTCCCACCACTGAGGGCCAAAATAAACACAGTCACAACGGGACACCAGAGACTCTATTTAGCGGCGGGTGCTGACAGGTCAAGTCAGCTATCCCCTCTCCTAAAGGTCTCAAGTGCCACCGACTGAGGGGCCCCCGACAAAAACCTCCCGAGCTCCATACCTCGGGCTGCAGACAGATGGATGGCCCCCAACATTAGTTCCAGTGGTTCTAGCGGGGTTGACTTTTGCGTTTATGGACACGTGGAGCGAGGAGAACCACTTGAGCGTCAGTCATTTGAGCGTCGTAACAGCTACTAATTAGACATTAGGTTGAGTGGGTTCTCCTCGGAGGTCACGCTCGGTATCAAGATTATCACCAGAGACGTTTTCCCCGCTGTGGCTGGCAAAAGATTAAAGAGACTGCGAAAAACAAAGTGTCGTGCATAAATTCACACGCGGCATCGGAACATCTTCATCGCACAGTCACTGCAACATTCTGCGAACTCCGTCTCCAGAGAGGCGTCTTCCTTCCCTGCTTCCTCTCAATGTTTCTCTTCCAAACATTGGAGGCGTCAGCGATGTCTTCTGTGCGTTGACCCACACACACACACACACCATTTAGGTTATATTGCATCACTTCAGATGTGAATGTGTGCAAACATTAAAGTTTTATGTAGTACACAAATATGCAGAGGTTGTTAGGAGTCCATACGCCGTCACAACCATTAAACAGTAAAAGGCCCAGATGTGGAAGCAGATGGCGTTCCACACATGTGCCTTTTGTACAGTAGAAACACCATTTATAAATCATTACAGTCGTACAAAACATTAAAACATTGATTGCGCAGTTCTTAGTGAGTTTGTATGACGGAGGTTTTTCAGCTGAAATTTGAAAGAGGTCCAGTTGCTCAACCCAAAACCCCCCCCGCTGAGGTTTGAGTCTGCGGTCCGTGGCTCCTGACTCTAACCCTAATAATAATAATAATATAAAAGCTAATAATCGGCTTTTCCTGCCTCGTGTCCCAGGATGGAAGCCTCTCACGGATATCTTGTACCCGCTCCGACAGGGATGACCACATAAGCGGTTACTGTGGAAATCTGGCTCCGTTCACATCTCCAGGCTAGAGGGACTTTGGAGATTTGGGTGGGATCTGATTTGAGTCATTTTCATCATATGTGGTCCTGAGTTGGACACGTAACCCATTTGTGGCCACACCACATGACGGAAAACAGTCCTATCAGAATATGTGTTGCTTTTGACGTATACATGTGTACTGACCTTCATCTTCAACTGGTGTTTTTTCTGTCCTCTGGACCAAAACATCATGCATCCCTTCACCACCAGTGCATCGACCTCACGTTGAAAACCGAGAGTTGGTTCCCACATGAGCAGTTTTTGTTGTCGGTGATGTAAATGGAGTACGGATATGTAACTATGTGTGATGTTTGTGAACACAGATTCGTTCACACTCACATCTTGATACGGTTCGCCGTAATGATGGAAGCAAACGGTCGAGCTGATCAGATCTGATCTCAGCCACAAATCTGAATCGAACTGCGAGGCTTGCAACACCGGGCGGCTTTTGTTTCTTGCTTTCCACGATAATGTCAGCCCACGCAGAAAAGCCACATATGCCGCTGCATTATGATGTATTGAGGACGACCTGCAGCTTACCTTAAAGGTTAATACGGAGGAAGAGTTGATTTAAGAATTCCATTTGAAGGAATTCTTGTCATCATACTCATATTACTTACCCACTCCCACACGATCAGTCACATTACCCGCTACCCCAAGATGTAGCACAGATGGTCTGATGCCTCTACTGCAGATTCTAGACTCAATAATCACCAATATACACAGTAATAAGTATTATTTAAACCGGAATACCCGCAGGGCACAGAAAGGCCGGCGGAGGTGGGTTCGAACCCGGTACCTACTAGAACTAACATTAGACTAGTTTCTGCTGTTGCTCCGGCGTCGTAACCATTCGCTGTTGGTGAAAAGCTCTCTTCTTCTGTGGTTTAAAGTGGTTGCAAACAACCGGTGGCTGAATTAAAGCGACTGTCTGGCAGAATCACGTCATTCACAAAAAAACACATCAGTAGAAACAAAAGAAAAACATTTGAATGGCAAAAAAAGTTGATTTTTTTGGTTAGGATCTAATGAATATTCGATTATTTTGAAATGTATTGCCCCTCCCTTCTTTTATCAACCCGGACCTCCTCTCAACTGGATTTTTTTTTTTGCCGTTGAACACTAAGCAAACACGTTTCATTTGACCTTAAGTGACAGAATCCAACTGTTAAACTGAGAGCTACGAAAACAGGATTCTGAAATGTGAGTGACTCAATGGGAATGACACCCTTCTTTGAAACAGCTGAAGTCGGGTGACTAAGTTTATAAATCTAAACAACCGACTCTTCAGAAGTAGAAGGATTCCCAAACATTTAGCCGTAGAGTTTTTATATTCTTTTTTACGCATTTCCACCAGTCCTTCCTTTTTGTGTCTTTAGCGTCTTACAAGACCGCATGGTTTCCATCAAGACCTCAGTCATCTTTTTGCGTCTAGCCACTTTTACAGACCACAGGCTTTTCCGGAGAGCACAACAAACCTCTGCGTCAAAAGGAGAGCCCGCGGGTAAAACTACGGCTGTCGCCGCCATGACTCAGTCTGAGGGTTGGGATGTGTTTGTGAGAGTGCGCCACTTGAAAGCTCTGTGTAGGAAGGAGACGACTGATAATGGATCGTTTTTTCGGCTGCAGAGTATCAAGGCGATGCCAGCGGAGGGATTTGACAGTCGCTGGCGTTGATTTAACGGCTGCCGTTGGAAAAGACGGGGACGGCAGTTAGTGAAAAAAGTGACAGTCGCCGGGTAGTTTTCACTCTGGGATGTGAGGGTGGATACAAAGTTAGACTATCTCTTTGCCTGTTTGTACTCTCTAACATGGCCGTATAAAGGATTGTGCGCGGCGGCTTGACATGAAATGAAAACCTCCAGGGCGCTTTCACAAAGTCTGAGCCACAGTTTATCAGGTTTTGGAACGTTTTAAGACATTTGACCCGGTTTCACCATGCGGTGTTGTAAGTGTGCTGAAGAACTTTTCCATCACATACCTCCGTCCTGCGTCATAGATAGAGATAGATAGATAGGAAAAGTATTCATCGCCACGGGGGAAAATGAGATGTGGCAGCAGCTCCGGCATTAACAAAGCAACGGCGTCAAGAGTCAGCGAAAAAACAGATGAGATGTAAATTAACTAAAACGCACATACATACTTAAGAATAAGAGAAATAAAATCGTCTGCATCACAGATGTTTAACTCACGGCCCGCGAGACAGTATCTAATTTTGAAAATAACCGGAAAGCTTGTAAACAGCGTAAACACCGCAGATACTACAAGTCCCAGAATGCACCTGTCAGATATCAGCATTTTATCCAGTCACTCTGATAAACGTCAGGTTCATCTGAAGGGAGGGGATATGGATCAGAAAAAACTGTTAAAATTCTAATTGATAGACGTATTAGTAAGATACACACAAAGTTAAGTAAATAGAACGCACTGTTTCATTAACTGGCGAGGTGCGTTCAAGTCCTCCAGCCGTTCAGCAGGTTTCAGTGCTGCTGCATTTACATACATTGTCAAAGGCACCTTTAGACGATCAACGGTTATTTAAAGTTCTCTTTTCTGTTGCTATAGTTCATTTAAAGCTATTGATTAATAATATAATATAATAAAACAATAGGTTGATTTTATCCGTAATTTGACCATTTTCTTTTCCCTTGGTTCGTTCAGAATTCTACAAAATGAGTAAATAAAATACTCGTTTATATCTGTGATAAACACGACTTTTTCTCGCAGAATTGTCATAATACCTCAGATTAAACCAGCCCTATTTGTCTGAGGGCTGGTTTTTGTCTGCTCGGCCCTTGGCCCCCTCCGTGATCGAGGTCTACATCGTCTCCAAGGGCGGTGTCTGATTGGCTGTTTGGACTTGTGTGTCAAAAATACTACTTGATAGTGACTAAGAAAGTATTTGAGCACCATTTAGATACCAGATAACAAAAGCACATTTCACATTTACCGGCGGTAATAGCACTCTTCTTCTTCTTCTGTTAAAGCAGTCGTAAACATCCTGTAACTGCGGTAGCACCCCCTCATTGCCCATTCCTTGAATTCAGGCAGGACGCCATTTTTCTGGTTCCAGCGTTACCAGCTGACATTTGATTCCTTCGTTCATAAACATCTCACCATTTCATTCTCCTCTCCTCCTCCGCCTCCTGCCGTGCCACATTTTTTTTTCTTATTTTTCTGTTTTTTATTAACAGCAATCCGTTCAAACTCCCTGTTATCGTAGAAAGTCCAAACCAGCCAAAGAGAAAAAGGGCTTTAAAACTGTAAATGAAACAAACTCTGGTTCCGATAATTATGACCTCGTCATGGCTGTTCTAAATGTGGGATCTTTCTCGTCTCACGTATGATAGAGATCATTCACGTTATGGAATAAGAATCTGGTCTCTCGGCAGTGCCAGCGTTGCACCGTCATGAAAAATGATCAGTGATACTTTACATTAAGCCCGGGCTCTTTGTACTGATCCAAAGAGAATCACAGAGCAGTGCGTTGGCGGTCCGCTTCGTCTCAGAGCTCCCACTCAGCCTCATTTACTGAAACCCAATTATACATCGCCTCATCTCGATTTTCACGAGTTTGACTTTGAAGAAGAGCGAGGCTAAAACCCAAAAAGTAGTTCAAGAGAAGCATTTGTTGAGCCAAAACATGTTTTTTTAAAAGTTATTACCAAAAAAACTGTCTAAAATCAACCTAAAATTATTAAATACAGCTTTTATGCTGTAATTCTAGTCATTGGAGGATCTTAATTTCTTTTCAAAGACCCTATTTTTAGCCAATGACGACTTTTGACCCCTGCGTATATAAATTAAGGAAAAGATAAACTTAATTTTGGGTTTACGTTTTAACTGGGAAACGATACGGAGGCCTAGAATAACATCTTTGCAGATCGCTGCCGCCTTTACAAAGGAATATTTAAACGGCTCTTTGCGGTGGTTGAGCAAAAGAGAGAAATGATTGAGATCAGTGTAATTATAGTTGACGTTTTGACTGATGGATAATCCCATTTGTGTCTGATTTGTAAAGAGAGTGAAAGTCATACTCTGGTTCTGTGCATATCGGTCCGGGTCCGTCTGGCTGAGTATTACCAGAAGCCTTCAAATAAAAGCCCTTCTGAATTGAGGAGGCTTTGATTTTGACAAGTCTGGTAAATCCGTTTCCAGTATGACCACATGTTCAAAACATTTCGTCCGAGTCCGAACTTCCAACCATCCTCCTCTGTATTGGCCCGGCTCGGGTCGTGCTTGCAGCAGGCCAAGCAGGCGTTTCCTCTCCCAGCAACACTCTCCAGCTCAACCATAGGCATCTTGAGGTATTCACAGCCCAGATGAAATACATAATCCCTCCAGGGAATTCTGGGTCAACTTCTGGGTCTCCTCCCAGTCGGCGGTGCCTGAAAAACCTCCTAATCAGACACGGCTTCCTTTTGGCGCAAAGGAACCCCGCCAAGGAGGGGGTCCGAGTTCTGCACCTTATCTCTAAGGCTGAGCCCAGCCACCTTACGAAGGAAGCTCATTTCAGCCGTTTGTATCATTGACTTCAGAACCTTTATTTTCCCACCTTGCGATGTGTCATGAATGCAGCGTCAGTGAAGCTGCTGCAGAAATGATGATTGCTGCAAACAGAAGCCTCCGTCTGATCTTTACGTTGCATTTCTGTTGTTCATGTGCAAGTACTGAGGTTTACAGAGATCTTCATTTCACATTAATCCAATTTAGCGCCTCACGTATTCAGCGTGTGGGCGAAAGCTCTTAATTAACTTCACAGAGGCGATATTAGTTCCTAAAAGCTCCTTTCAAATTGATTTGGGCTCAAAGTGAGCGAAGACTTGAACTCCATCACAGTTTCTCTTTGCTTTGGGTCAGCTCTCATTCACATCAGCTCATGCAAACCGTTCTAAACAAACCCTGCAGTTTATTTTTAACGCTATCTATCTTAATTGTCTCTCTTTTGAGTTATGGACTCAGGAGTCCAGGAAGTCCCCGTCTCAACCCTTTCCTCCCTCAGAGAGACTTATGCGACCCGTGCAGACAGACAGATAGGAGCAGATAGCGAGGTGCGTTCGTGTGTGTGTGTGTGCGTGCGTGTGTGTGAGCGGACACGGGTTTAATATTCTGCTGTGGGACAGGAAACCACTGGCATTTCCCTGCAGCCACAAACACCGTTGTGCCTCCACTGCATCCCCTGGAGAATCTCCTCCCTAACATGATTGAGAGTTCACACACACACACACATACACACACACGCACACACACACACACTCTCATCGGTGACCTCTAATGAACTCATCATTCTGATAAGAAATCATGCAATAATCAACGTGCGGATGCAAGGAATAGATGAATTCTTCCTTTTTACCGGTTTGCATGATCTAAGCCGACGTTGCCTCCGGTGTTTTCTCTCGCCCCGTCCAACAGAATCCATAAAAAACTTCAAGCGGAAACAGTGAGAGCTGTTTATAGCTGCCAACTGCTTCTCTTGTTCTTTCAAAGACCAACATTAAAAAAAAAAACTCTTCAAAAGACTCAGGAGAGAAAATCGATGCTTGTTATTGGCAGGATACTTGAAATCACGGCGCCAACCGTTGGCTCCATTGGTGACAGCTAGAAGGACGGTGGAGGTTTTTCTGGGTTTGGGGCCTCAGGACAGTTTTTTGTGATTTCTCAGAAAGTCGTGTGTAAGAATGTTGAATCAGTCGATCAATGTTGGTTTTTTTCTTGTCGTGCAACGAGCTCGATTTGCTACATCATCAGATTTTGCCGTATAATTTCAAATAAAGTCCATAACGAGATGAAAATCACTCCAAAAAATATGTTTCGGTACTCATGATGTTTTTTTTCTGCTCATGAAACGAAGCCCAATCAACTTCCAAACCTCTTATAATGCCTAAAAAAAACATTAAAAACGTTTTTCTAGAACTTTCAACACTATAAAAACAATATTTGTTCATGGGTTCACAGTTCAAATGAGTATAACTGACTCTTAAATTAAATTTCTTCTTTTAATTGTGTCACCGGTGGAAGTATGTTTTTCTAATCACCAGAAGTTCTTTTTTACAGTTTGTATTTGTGTTTTATGACAGAATTAATCTTAAAATGCTGCAGAAATAAAACATTGTCAGAATCATCCATCGAGAATAAAAAAATATTTATTCACCTTTTTTATATTCCAAGCTTTTGGAATATATTTGAATGACTTCCAAGGCTTGGATTTCACTTTTAATTGTTTTTTTGGGATGTTATAATGCACTGTAAAAAAAAAAATCTCAACTTCTAACCTAAAATAAATTAAGTATTTCTGAGTCTAACTTTATTTAGGTTGTTAAGATACTTAATTTAATGGACTTAATTTAATGGACTGTTACCAGTTGAGGTAATTTTTTGAGTTCATCAAACAATTCTCTTTTTACAGTGCAGTTAGATCTGAAAGAATGCCACTAGAAGTTTTGGGACCTGAGGGACCCACTTCATTTGGATCAACACCAAACTGTAATTAGTCCATTCCTTGCCTTCACCCCGTCCGTTGACTAACTTTTGTTTACATCCTTCTCGTTGTTTTAACATAATCCTGCAGACAAACAAACCAAGTCAACCGTCCAGCCCTAAATAAACAGAACTTAAAGGTCAGAACCGTTCTCCTAAAGAGTCGTTATGTTTCCCCCCTCAGTGTTCTTTCAGCCCTAAGACTTAAAGCACACACTACAACGTTTTTTTAAAAACAGGGAAATTCCTGCACTGGATATTCTTTAACTGAAAATATAAAAACAGTAAATAAATGTTTTTTTTATTACTGGTGCACAAATCTGACATTATTTTATTCCTGCAGTGTGTTTAGACAAATACGACACGCTGTCAAACCAGAAAAGTTGATGATTGAATAAAAAACTTTCACTGGTGACACAATCAAATGACATTTTAGACTCAATAAAACTTCATCCAATCATGCGTTAACGTTTTTTTTACAGTGTAATCAACTCCAGAACCCTCCCCGCCATGTTTCCACAGATCAGAGAGTCTCTTTGTCAGTCAGCCTCTGTTCCTTCTCCTTGTTGAAAAGATGCTTTTGCCTGCTCTCTATCTACAGAGAGCTTCTCCTGCCTTGTCAACCTGCCCAAACATCTTGTCAGACATCATCCGGGCTGTTTGCCAGCGCCGCCATCCAAACTCTGAAAGTTGCGAGAATGAAAGTTGTTAGTCCAAGGGGCATGTTTTTTTTTTGGAGCTGCCTCTTAACTGTTTCTTTTCACTCCCAGTTTTCACTATCCCCTTTTCTAAAAGGAAGCGCTTCCTGGGGTAGCGTCGGCCCCCTCTCATGAATCTCTTCGTGGCCCCCCAAGAGAGACGTGATAAAAACACCCAATTTCCTTTTCGCAAAGTTGACCCTGCCCATTTCGATGCTTTGCATCAACGCCGGCTCAATTAAGGAGGTTCCTTCTTTATGGCTGGTACTCGGCATTCTCATGCGAGGGCCTCATTTTGTTCGTCCCCCACAGGGTCAGAGAGTAGGAGGCTGCAGAGAAAAGCACTCCAGCTTGCCTTCCTCACTGCTGCCAATTTAACTTTGAATGCATATTTGCAAATCAATTCCCGCTGCCTTGGTGAGAATCGGGGCGAATGAGGAGGAGGAGGAGGAGGAGGAGGAGGAGGAGGAGGAGAGGAGGCAACAAAGCTGCAAAACAACAACTTCTGGAAGAAGGGGAAGCCGAGCCGCTCAAAAGAATGGGAGATGAGGGAGGGTTGTTGAGATTTCTCTGCTCGTCTTCACTCGCCCCGCCCCTCTCTCCTCTGGCCCTTCCTTTAAAGGATTATAAAGCTCAGTCAGTCCAACAGTGGCAGGTATTTTTATTGGAATTTCAGCTTAAAAAGATTTTTCTTCCGCCATTAAAGTCGGTCTTTTTAGCCAGGAGAGGTGTTATCTAGAGTGCAGGGAGAGCGTTGGCTCAGCTCAGCCGTCGTTGTGGTTCCTAAGCCAGAGCAAGCCTTAATCTTTTTTCTTTTTTTTACCACAACTCACCACGGAGAGATAAGGAGAGCGGGTTTTTGATTCATTTCATTATTCTGATTCGGTTTCAAGTCCATCACGCAGAAATGAAAGGCATTTTCTCGCCCTGTCTGGGTTGAGGTGCCCGACAGTGTGTAACGTTCTGTATGAGGAGAATATTTTAGATCATATGTGTGATGACGCCGGGTTCCACGGCCCCTGGGGGGCTGAGCAGCGATCCTAGCCCTTTGGGAGAGACATTTGATAAGTGGGTGCGAGGATTTTTCTTGCTGACCTCAAGATCGAGCCTTGTGCAAATATCAGACAAAATGAGCAACGGTGGGTTTATTTTCAGCCGTCTGAGTGTCGTACCATCTGTGGGAGGAATAGGAAGCGTGCGAAAGAGGCCCCAACACCAGGATATTTCCGTACAGCGCTGTAGACCCCGCAGGAACGAGTCTAGCGGAAGTAAAAGTAGTCCTGTTCACACCTCTTATCTGCCTCATACCAGATCCAATCAACATTCTCACCTTATGTCTCGTCGCTCCCTCTCCTCCTCCGCTCTCCTTGTTTTGTTTTTTTATAATGACGTAGTGTCAGGACCTCTTGTCGACAGCGGCGTCGCGTGCACATCTCTAATCACGGGCTTCCAAACAAGTCGACGGTCGCGGGTTTTATTTCTTTTTTAGCACAGCTTATTATTATTTCTTGGTAATTGGAGTGGAACTATTTCGCTGACAGGTGAGGCAGCGCCGCCGTCCTTAAAGACCAAAGACTATTCTACTGCACTTCTAATCTGCTATCAAAATAGAAAAATTCGTGCACGCTTTTAAACTTTCTCTACTTTCGGTGCGTCTACTGTAGAGCGCTGGTGTCGAGTCTGCATGCAAATAAGTCGACCCCCCCTCCTCCTCCCCCTCCTTAGTTTTAGCAGCATCACAATGGTCGTCCAGATTAGTGGAGCGATGCCGGTGAGTTACTGTTGTTGTTGTGATGTTTTGGGCCTCTTTCAGAGGAAGTAAATCAGCTTAGCCGTGAAAAGCCCTCTTGTGTTTCGGTGGAATAAGGCTGGGGAGATGGGAGTTGGGAGGTGGGAGGGTGGGGGGGTGGATCCACTTTATCTTTGACTGGGGTCCTCCGTTCTGGTTGCGTATCAGCAGGACACACCGAGCCACTTGTTCTTGAAGTGGATGAGAAAAAGGTTCTGCCTCAGCACTTTGCCATCCTCTATTACGGAGGGAACATTGCGGCAGGAGTTTGTGCTTCCTCTGGTGTTTTTGTTCCAATTTTTCTCATTCATTTTCATGTCACCCTCACGGGGTTTATCCCCCCCCCACTTTTTTTTTTTTTTAGTTTTCCCACTTTTAAATACTTTGTAGACAACAAATTACTTTGTTTATGTATTTTTCCAAAGCCCGATGTTTCCAGTGAACGCCACAGGAGTATGTTTTGACTTTGAATCGGTCAGTTTGAATCTGGGAAACTCATGCTGAGTAGAATTAAACGACAAACAGGCAGGACCGGGTTTTGGTCTGATGGATTCATGTCTATCATAAACATATATTTGCATAGGGTCGTCTGATGACGATTTCCTTTTAACATTGTTTACATGTCGATCTCTAGAATAAAGATTAATAATCGGCGAGTTCATCCACATGGAGGAGGAGGTCTTGTCCCGGATATCTGTACGACTGGTTCTATCGGTAATCAGCCGATATGTCATCGGTTTGGTCTGAACGGGCCGAGACTTGCTCTTGTGTCTTCTTATGTACTTAGTGCAGACTTACTGACTTACTCTGAGATCCACAGTGAGTATTTTATTTGCATAGCTGAGTCCATATGTGCACCATCCTCTCCTCTCTCCCTGCTCACTTACAAAGATCTTATGAAAACAGGTTCTGTAGAGCTTCTAGTGACAATCTGTAGTTAAAACCGGACGGCACGCTTACTGCTTTCCAGAACAAACCAGATGCTCCAGATCTGGTTTGGAGCGGCGCGTGTGCGTTTACACAACCGAAAACGGGCTTTCAGCCTGGAACCCGGTTGCCAGAGTGGACTCGGACCATTGTTGTGGGGTTATTATAAGCTTCCTGGTCTCCATTGTAAAAACACAGATACAAAAATAACCAAAATATGACAAAAGATACTGTGACAGAACAGTAATGGTCTTTTGCCCCCCTGGTTTGTGTCCCTCGTTTAAAATGAAAAAAACAAATGAGATTGAGTTTGGAGGGAAACTTATATCTACATATGAATAATGACATGGCTCCGGTGCTTATGGGATGTAATGACATGACTCCGGTAACTCTGTGATATAATGGCTCACAGAAACACTATAATTCACAGGCAGCAGTCTTACACCATCGAACAAAAACAAATAAATACAGCAACAAACACCCAGCACAGATTTGAGCTACAACTTGTCACGCGCAAGACAGATAGCAGAAGGAATAAATAACTTTTTGAACCAGCTTGTTCTCCATTGTGGAATCTGCGCATTGTCCATACATCAACAAAAAACTTCAATTAATCAAGCAGTTGTTGATTAATAGAAAACTAAAAGTAATACAAACACATTTCTGCGGCGATTGTTAACATTCAGCCCAAACAACATCTCCGACCCTGGTTGAAAAGAACATTTCTCCGCGCCCTCGTTTCCTGTGTGGAGGACTGATTTCACGTAAATGCATCAAGGTTTTACCTTTAATCTGCCTCCCAGTTTTCATTTCCAAAAACTGCCTTGAAGGCTGGGCAAGAAATAAAAGCGCCTCACAATCACCAGAGACTGACGGCCAGCTGATCTGAAAGGGAGATCTTCTGCACACTTCTCTTTCGAGTGCATTCCTTTTTTTCCGTTTCGCCGTTTTAATTCACTTTTTTTTTTTTTTTCGCCCGCTCTCCGTTCTTGTCAAACATTTCGAACGTTGGATCTTACATTCGGGACTCCTGCAGCGGCATCCCCTGTTCCATTAGCTCGCTGCGAGAGGTGCTGCCGGCCCCGCCGCAGTTCTACTCCGTGGGCAGGAAGCTAATAAGTCCGGAGAGGATTCACGCTCTCCGATCGGACAGCCTTCCCAAGACAGCCGGTTGTACTCTGCAGGCTCCTGCCGTCTATTTAACCTGATTGGAGTTCATCCGCTGCAGCCTCGCCCTTATCTATTACATATATCTCCACCGGCTGTGAGCTACGCCACAGGGGAATACTGCGCGGCTTAGAAATTCAAATATCCTGGGGTTGACCGTATCGACGCGTGGATCTGCGCCATCGTACCAACGTACAGCCTGCAGCGGCAGAAAAGAAGCCTGCGCATTAAAGGTCACCGTTACGTTAGTAATGTCGGCGTAGATTCAGACGATGTCTCCGCCACGGAATCAATCAGCCGGGAGTAAGAGGTCAGAGCGATTTTCTACGGTAGCTGAGATCATTTCAGCAGCCCTAAATGTTCTTGGATGACGGCTCTGGATGTTCTCTTAATGATATTTAGCTCGGTCGCACACAGCGGCCTACTCCTTCTATGAAAGCCTTTACATTTCCACATGGCTTGTTCCAACAAGCTTGGACTGTAAAATTTATGAGACGGCTCTTTAAGGCGCTCTTCTGATGGGCTCCCACCAGACAGCCCCCCCTCCCCCCCCTCCAACTTAAATACCTTGACAGGAGACATGATACAAATGCTACCATTTAGCCTTCAGATGAATGGCATCTTACAACGTCAAAGGAGAGCAACCTATCAAAAAAAACACCAACGCTTCTGATTTATCGACTTTTAGGGGGGGGGGGTATAAGGTAGCAAGTAAACGCATTGTCCTGAAATTGATCTTTGCAGGTTTGTGATGACAAGATCATCTCCAGAACTGCAGGTTTTTTGGGTGTTTCTGGTCTGCAGTGGTTGATACCTACCACTGTGGTCCAAGGAAGGACCGCTGGCGAATCGGCAGTGACCTCTTTCAGTCGAGTCGGCCTCCAAATTCCCCAGATCTTAGTCCAATCCAGCATCTGTGCTGGATAATCATGTCCGATCCATGAAGGCTCCACCTTGCAACCGAGAAGATTTGAAAAATCTAGTGGAGTCTCACTCTTGAAGGCTCAGATCTGTTTTGGAGGCAGAAGGTAGACATATGTATCCGATAGATGGTTATAATGTTATGGCTTATCTGTGTATATCGCTGATAGTAAAATGCATGACGGGCATAACGACGAACATGAGTGATCCCAAATGTATTAATATTCTACGTAATAATTTTAAGACAAAGTTCCTCGGGTTCCGTTTTGGGCCGGCGAGACAAAAGAATCCGATCAATGCGTTCTTTCCTTTGATGACGTTGAACTCCGAGGGGTCTAATGTCTGATCACATTCCGGTTTGCTCTCTGGGATTGAAAGTAGATGTCAGACATGATACCAGCTGCTATTCGATTTGAACTTCAATACCATTTCCTGCCATTCAGAGCAATCCTATTTCTCCATCCCTCTAAATGTAATTGCATTGAGTGCAGGGCCACCACGCGCTTTATCCCCGTTCCCAACAGCAGAAAGCACTTTACTTCTTTATCCAGCAAAGAATTCTCAGAGAATTTGTCCCTTTGAGAGCACTCGTTTTGACTACTTTTCTCAACGCCTCATCCACTCAACTCCTTGTCAATCATGCACCCGTGTGAGGAACCAGCATCCCCCCCTTTTCTAACATCGCTTCCAATACTTGTGCTCTAACGAGTCTTTTTCCAAACCTGGTGGAACGTTTTTCATAAGCTTTGCAGATAAATGAGTTGCTTTGCTGTGTTCAACCGAAACATTTAATGAGCGTGGAAAGAAAGACAAATGGTGGTACCAACAAAAATCAACCAGTTCAAGTAGATTGGTCTCGGTTTCGTCCAATATGTTAGGTCTTTACTCCAGATCCTGCAAGGGGAAGATATGGTTATCAAGCAAGTTATAACGGGTGCTATGCAATTGGCCAGTTGATGTCGTAATGTGCGGATAAAATGATAAAAGGATAAAAGTAATTTGAGGCGTGGCAACAGATGGACAGGAAGTGTTAGGCCATTGCCCTGTGAGGTCATGCAATTCATACATGGTTTGGACAATCAGCATTATGGCGCAGTGGTGAGCAAGGTCACCTCACAGCAGGAAGGTTCCGGGCTCAGACCATGGGGCCTTTCTGTGTGGAGTTTGCATGTTCTCTCTCCGTGTTTGTGTGGGTTCTCAACGGGTATTCCAGCTTCCAGTTCAAGTCCAAATACATGCAATAAAGCTGAATTGGTGAATCCAGACTCCATTGGTGGCTCTGGACAGAATTCAAGGAAATCTCACGCATGCTTTGTTGGATCCTAAAGGTCTCTCATAACTGGGTCCAACTTCAGCTGATTTTCATTTAATTTGTATTCCGCTCTTGACTGAGGTTTTGGCCCGTCCACATCAGAGCAAACTGGGTTTTTCCAGTAGCATAGGCATCGCCGTCCTTTCGTTCAAATCTTTGAGTTTTCAATTAGGTACCTTAATACCAGCAACAAAATGAAGAGCCTCAAATGTTCCCCTTTTATTAAAAGAAGGGTCTTTCCTCAATTGGAAGGTTAATTGTTCGATCTCAGCCTGGAAGCTTAAATGTTAAAGTTTCCTCGAGGAAGACGCTGAACCCTGAGTTGGACATGATGGCTGTCCCGTCCGTGTATGATTGATGGCCTGAATGGGAACCGCCACTGATGAGCAGGTGGTGCCAAGTGCGGTGGCAAAAATAAGGCATAGACGGGGTTGTGCATTCCAGATTTTAATGGGCCCAAAATCCAATCTACAATCTGCTTTTTTATCCTCACAGCCACCGAGGGATGCAAGAAATCCACAGCCACGTAATAGACACCCAGAACCAGTTCCTTTTACAGGGATAGGCTGACACTCAAACCAAAGCCAGGTCATCTTGACCCAGCAAGTATCTAACCGGGTCCACAGCAGAAGTTTCTATACTGCAGACTGTCCATAGTTAGCCTCTTCACAACTATATGAAAGTTTGTCTAGGTGGGTGACTATTGGACCGTGATGTAAAGCGCTTAAAGTGGTCAAGCAGACCAGAAAGATGCTTTAAGTACAGTCCATTCACCATTTAGGAAACTCACTTATTTAAAGTGAGATTATTTCACGAGAGCAGGAGTGGCTCTGAACCGGTCCAACCGATATCCCGCCGGGAATGTTCTGAAAGCATTCAGTCGGCGTTATAATGGCGCAATATGCCGCGGCTAAAACACGCAATAACAGAGGTGAAATTGGTTTTAGCCTAAAGACGGTATCCCTCGCTGGCTGAGTGAGACGGCAAATCGGAACAACCCAGTCGGTTATTCTGACGAACGCCGGCACCTCCTGCTGTGACTCGTTCCTCGCTCTCCAGGGGGAAATTTCACTCATACCTCGTGGTGCTTGAGTTTGTGTTATTACTTCTCATGCATAATTGTGCCGCCAACATGCTCTCAGTCAAATTGGAGGTGGAAGAAGAGAGACGGAGGGGAGAAAAAAGCAATTTCAAAGTTGCGGAAAAAAAAGGCCAGTGGGAATTACATGGCCTCCATCTCCATCCGCTTCTGTCTCTGTCTTCATTTATTTCCTTCAATCATATTTTCAAAACAGAAGCCGGAGAGTCCGCATCAACACTGTTCAGACGCACGACGCCTTTCTATTTAGAAGAAATTCGCAGCAACCTGCAGCTCACACAGACATGCAAGCCGTTTTATTGAATACCAAACGCCCGTATTTAAATCAGAAGAGTTTCACTTGCGTGTCACGTGGAAACCTTTCCCCCCTGAGTCCATCTTTGATACGTGAATATTTCATTACTTCACACAGCCTACTTTCCCCGAGATCTTCAGATCTGCACAGTTCCGCTACATTTAGGTCTCTCATGCCTCTCCAATGCCGGAGAAATCTGGTTTTGGTTTGACAGATGCAGAATTTAGGGCATGTAATTTCACTTGTCCTCTTCATTTACTCTGCGAGTGTGTCTTTTGAGCAATTACGTTACATGCTCATTTCACACGGACGTGTTTTCCTTGATTAAATTGTGCGCCTCTGCAGCCGCTCAGGCGCCCAGATAAAGAGGCTTGCAGACAGGGCAATGGAGGGTAATTTTACGCCCCGCCAAAGGAGGCATATTGGGTTACCCTGATCCGTCTGCCATTTTAACATAATGATTTATAAACACTTGACAGATTTCGGTGACATTTCACTCAAGCCTGAAAAAGCTTGAGGGAAAAGTTTTTTGATAGAGTGTGCATGTTTCATGTCAGTTTGTTCAAACTTACCTCTGACTCAGGTGTTTTCCAGTCACGGGAAAACACCTGACTTACCTGATTAGTCTGTGTGATTGTACATGGGGTATGTCAAAGTTTATTTAATGGATTTCAATTAAGTTTTGTGGATAGGTGGACCCTGGGATGGGGAAGTGGTTGTTAGTGTTAAATTGGGAATCCTACTATAGAGACCCCATGACCGGCCTGTGATTGGCTTGGCTTGACGTTTCTCTCGTTGCTCCTCATTGGCTCATTTTCCTCATGGGCAGCTGTAGGTCAAGGGGTCAATCCTAATCGTTGAGTCAGATCCTTAGGCCCATATTGCTCTTTAGGTGCTTCAAAGGGGCTGGACCGGTTCAAATTTGCTCCTCATGGATGGATCTGTGACGTCCTGGTCTTACCAAGCTGAACTCAAGTCTTCCAGAAAGGCTTAAATGATCCTGATCCTCTTTTATAGTGACTGTGGCTCTGGAGGTAAACTGGTCATTCACTTATTGTACGGTTGGTGGTTTGATTCCAGGCCCCTGCAGTCCACAAGTGAAGTATCGTTGACCGAGATTCAGAACCCCATTTGGCTCCTGGTGGCATTTCCATTGGGGTATCAGTGGGTACATGACTGGTTATAAGGGTTATGAGCAGGTGGCACCTTTCATGCTAGCCTCTGATACCCACCCTATGAATGAGTGAATGCTGGCTCATGTCATAGAGGACTTAAGGTAGTCTGTCACACCAGAGAGGCAATTACAAATACCAATTTACACCTGTGCAAATCAAGAAAAACTCAATGGTTAACCTTTGTCTTCCCTGTGTTGCCGTCTTTCCTCCAGCATCTAGACCCAGGTTAGAAGATGCTCCTCCACGGATCGTAGAACACCCGTCCGATCTCATCGTCTCCAAAGGCGAGCCGGCCACCCTCAACTGTAAAGCAGAAGGCCGGCCCACTCCGATGGTGGAATGGTACAAAGATGGCGAGCGCGTGGAGACGGATCGAGAGGACCCCCGATCCCACCGGATGCTCTTACCCAGCGGCTCGCTCTTCTTCCTGAGGATTGTACACGGGAGGCGAAGCAAACCAGATGAAGGCGTCTATGTGTGTGTGGCGAGGAACTACCTGGGCGAGGCAGTCAGTCGCAATGCGTCGCTGGAAGTGGCAAGTGAGTGTTCTCTATCTCTCAGGCGGATGTGCTCAGAAGTCAGACGTGCGTGTCTGCTGGGGAAACCGGACCGAAAGGCAGAAATGGAATGTTCTGTGTTAACGCGGGGCAGACACAAGGGAGCACAGATTACATTTGATGCTGCAATTATACCAAAATATAATAAAATCCCTGTTTTATCATTGTGTCAATTTACATTTATTTCACACTTAACTGGCTTAAGTGGAAATATATGGCATTTTAACACAATTACAGCACCATTAAACTATTTTCTATGTCGATACGGCGGACTGATGACATCTCGAAGAGAGAATATCAACTTTCCTGCCCTTTCACTTTTTTTCTCGTCGTGTTCTTTTGGGTTGCTGCAGAGAAACATTCTCTCCACCGATTCAGTAAAAGGTTTTTTTGGAAATATTTATCCTCATCCTAACGGATTTTGTCATCTAGTTTTATGTGGGAAACGTTCTTGTTACACTTGCTCAACATCATCTCGCTATTTTTAGTCTCCGGTTTTATCTTATTGGACATCTCCGTCTTAATTTTAGTCGAAGAAAAATGGCAAGTGCTTTAGTTTTAGATGATGAACAGCGTGGTCATTTTACATTTTATCTTTCCTAAGACGTCAGGTTATTATGGACATTTCAGTTTCAAGCTCCTTTAGTGAATAAAATATGAACTATTAGATTAAAACATGATTTATATAAGACCGAGTCATGTGAGTGGATTCATACGCACCGAATTATGAGCAAATCAGATGAAACGTTTGAGGAATTAAACTTCCTCTTGCCTGAAATAAACAACCCACCTTCCCCAAGAGAGAACAATATGCATCGACTTTGCTTTCTTTCTTTTTTTTTCTGCTTAAATCAAACAACAGTCATTGTTTTTTGTTCATACCTTCCCTCTGGTCTCATAGCAATCACAATTTTGATTATATGGAATCAGACACAAATGACTGTTTTACAGGTAGATGTAGAGGAAGAGGGAACGTGACACCAATAGAAACCAAATATGAAGTGTGTCAGTCCCACATCATCAGTGTCGTCTCTTCTTCATGTATTTCCTGTCGTAGACGGACTTCACTTGGTCTCTGCTATTATCAGTTTGATTATAAGGCCGAGTTAACTCATAGAAGCCCCCACCCCCCCCAGCCCCCACCCCCCCGCCTCACAATCCCCGCTCTCATCGTGTCCAATCTCCTTGCGGTCCTGAGAGCCCGGACTGTGTCTTGTTGTGACCAGGCTCGGGCGAGCGGGCCGGTTAATGTAGATGGATGACAGCTAGCTCCTGCAAACAGATAACAGTCGTCGCCACTCGACAGGAAAGCTAAAAAGACATTCTTGCAGGGGAAAGGAGGGAGAGGCTACCGTTTGTTGGCAGCTCCTCGCTGGCAGATGTTTGTTCCTTAAAATACAACAAACTCCTTTTTTTCTTAGCTTTTTTTTAGAGCTGCTTGGAATCCATGGTTTTTAAATGGAGGGCAGACGATTAAATATTTACTGTTCAATTATGCCGTTGATGTCATTGCTGGGGAGTCAAGTAGAACTTTGTTTTGACAGCAGGAGGATGCGATGGAAAGAGGCGTAGGCAGTCACTGAGAACAGAAATGGAGTCGATTTTTTGATGCAGCAGGAGGTCATGTGACCTTTCAACCCTCAAATCTGTTGTGTTGACTTGGTAATGTGACGGAAATATGACATGAATATGAATATGTGTTCACAAGGAGGGAAAGAATATTTATATACTTGAATTTAAAAAATATGTTTTGAGATACTGTGTTGATTTTTAGTTACACAATATTGATTGTTTAATTGTCCCCCATGTAGTAGGGGAATATAATATATATTTATATATATATATATATATATATATATATATATATAGATATATAGATGTAAATACAGTTTTGTATACACATATATTTTTATTATTTGACTTTTCAAGATATGTTTTTTTTTAGGACTGAGTTGTTTTTTCCATTTAGGAAAAACATTTTTATGTATTCTGTTTCCATGGTTACAAGTTTGACTCGAAAAGCTCATTCAAGTCTGAGTTGGAGGCTCCTTCTGGTGGTAGGTTTCATTTCCTGAGCAGATCTCAAATACCCAAAGGTATTTTTTTTTTTCAATCAAACCAGCAAGCAAGCACATTTTTTATAACGTACAATTTTCATTTTTCAAAAATACACATCAGTATTACAGTATAGTTTTATTTTGTAGTAAAGTCCTTCTGTAGATGGAACTATCAAAACCCCATCCTCCACCCTTACACATTTAAATAATTGCTTTGCCACATTCATATATTATTTATCTTTATTTACTGTATGTCTATTAAATCTGTTTACATATATATATATATATATATATGTTTATATGTCTTCATTGTCACTTTACAACCATTGGAGCTGCTTTAACACCATCCTTTCCCCGTGGGGATTAAAAAAAAACACTTTCTATTCTATTTTTATTCTATTAAAAAACAGATTGGCTCAGCAGCTGTTAAAGTGGCTGTTCTGTAAACCTATTGAAGAAGAATAGATAAATCAGGTGACTTATAATTCTATAAAAGACAATGAAAAGACACAAACACAATTTTCTCTCCTATTCTATTCTATCCCATTCTTTCAAATTCGGTGACTTTTCCAATTCTTGAAAAGAAGTTTCTCCAGGCTGCTCCCAATATCTGAGGATGACTCAAGCAAATAATGGCCTGTGGAAAAAGCAGATAGCACCTTATTGCCTCCTAATTCATAATGATTTGCACGAAAAAGACTTTTACTTCATTACATTTGCAACATAACAGTGAATCTTCATGTAAAATACTGATGGGTTCTGCAGCCTGTCCATAGATGCAGACCACTGGACCTTACCAGGAGTGCCTTTCCCACCCGTTTCAGAATCTTTCAACCAACTCTCTAAAGACTACTTTGGTTCCAAATCAGCATTTATCTTTAGTTATAAGTATAACTTCTGGGCTCTCTCTGTAAGTTGGATTTGAATCAGATTTGAACTGAAAATATTTTTTATATCTTCACAAATATTCACGCCCCCATCTCCATTTATGCATTGTATTTAATTACAGTTAATTTGCTTAATATCTCATTTCTAACTATATTTCTTAGTCAAACGCACCTGTGATGTTGAATACAAAGATTCTGGACTCAGATTTTATCCATAAAATGCTGTTTTCTTAATACCGTCACAGTTTTCCGTACATCAAACTAGAAAAATTACAATAAATTGACCCTTAACCCCTGTATCGTCTGCATGTACTGTACTCTCGCCGGCTTATTTCCAACACGCAGCCCTTCTTGATGCCCCCGAAACAAAATACTGACCTCAACCTGAACCGTTACCGCTGTTATCCGGGCTTATCTGCTAGGTTAGGCAAAACTGACAGCGGTGTTAGCAGCTTTGTCAGAAACACCAGTGGAGATTTAAACATTTACTCCAATCCTTTCACTCCAACCTCTCATGATATCGTCCACCCTTTAAAAGCGCTCTCAGGAATTCCTCGTGGCTCTAACACAAACCAGCTGAACACTGTAAAACAAACCCCATTCCCAGGATAAACCTGTGAAAGTCCAGAGTCCTGTCAAACACCTCACGGTCAGGAATCTCCTTCGCCTGCAGCCCCAAACTTAATTATCAGGCCGATTTTCCCTCTCGGAGAAACAGCCCGTGAATCATTTTCTACCCTCTTTGGCTGGTTCTGCGCTATATAGCATTCACCTTTCCTAAATGTGTTCGTCAAGCAGCATGGAAAATTACCTCACACCTTGGTCCGGATGGGGTTTCGGGCATTAATATCAATTTCTGCAGGATTTGTGTGTGAAATCCCTGCAAGTGGAAAAGTTTTACGAATCACAAAACTCTGAGGGATGGCGAAGGAAAACATATATAATAATATACTACATACATATACTCACCGGCAACTGTATTAGGTACACCTTGCTAGTATCGGGTTTGACCCGGTTTTGCCCTCAGACCTGCCTTCATTCTTAATAGCATGGATCCAACAAGGTGCTGTAGACCTTCCTCAGAGATGTTGGTCCATAGTGAGGCTGGTAGTGTTCCTCAGTGCTACCGGCCTCTTCAGCCACATCTAGTGCCGATCCCAAGCCCGGATAAATGGGGAGGGGGGTGTTAGGAAGGGCATCTGAGGTTGAAAAAAAGTTCAATACGTGGAATGAGACGATGCGGTGTGGAATGTGGCAACCCCTAAAAGAGGGACAAGAGCCGAAAGATGGAGTTGCATCCACATGACAGCGTCACGCAGCTGTGCCAGATCTGTCGGCTGCACATCCATGAGAATGATTCCATGCGAATCTCTCCACACAACGCATCCCATTGGAGCTTCAGATGATGTTTATCCTGCAGGAAGTAGCCATCAGAAGATTGGTACACTCTGTTCATCACCCAAGAAATGGTTGTCCATGAAAATCCCAGTATATCAGCAGTTGGTGAAATACTCCCCCGTATATACCCGTCTGGAACCAACAACCACCACACATTCAAAGTCACTTAAATCACATTTCTTCCCCCGTTTTGATGCTCGGTTCGATCTTCAGCGGGTCGTCTTGACCAGGTCTGGATACCTAAAACCATTGAGTTGCTGCCGTGTGATTGGCTGATTAGGTATTTGCAGCATGGAGTAGTTGAACAGCCGTACCTAACATAGAGGCTGGTGAGTCAATGCTTCCATTCAAATCATACACAGAGCAATCCGTCAAAATAGAGGGATGACAGTAAACCTGTAAGAACCCAAAAGAAACCTCCATATTTTTGTCTGTAATCTTTCGCAAACAGAGAAATTAGGTCAAGACTTTGGCGGCGGTGTTACCAGATTCAAGCTAGACATCACAAATTTACTAAAAATGAATGGAAAACTGATAAACTCTTTTTTAAATCCTGTCAAACTTCTCCATCGTTACCTTCCGTTTCTGGAAATCCTTCGCCGTCATCTGGATGGATTGATGTCTACGTGAACGCCACATGGAAGTACGCGGATGCAGCGTCGGCCAACGGATGTGTCTATTTTTGCTCCTAGATGCTCAGAAAGTGTGGGCAGGCCCTAATCCGGGAAGTGCATTATAAGTGATTAAAAGAATCTTAAAATCAATACGGAACCTGACAGGCAGCCAATGAAGCGAAGCTGGAACGGAAATAATGTGGGGTGGTTCCTAGTTAAGACTCTTAAGTTCTGCATTTTTAAAAAGCTGAAGTCGTGCCAGGCAGTTTGACGAAGGCATTTAAAAATAGAAGTGCAGATGCAGTCAGAGACAGAGAGGGGTTGAAGTTCTCTTGAAGGCCACATCAGGTTTAGGTGTGTATTATTTAATGGTGATAGAAGAGGGTCTACAAGCCTGCAAGGCCAGACAGTCCATCGGCCACATCCATCTTTCGGTTGCTCTCTTTCTTAAAGGCTCGGATGCGAACGTCTCCACGGCTTTCTTCAAACTAGACACCGAAAACAATCCCTAAAATGTGTGTTTTTTTCACTTCTGACATGCGTGTCTACACCCACACAAACCCACAAGCACTCTCGTGAAGCATTGCCTCCCCAGTGAGGGAGAGGGAGAGTTTATATCCAGCAAACAGTGGCCGGAGCCAAGCCGGTCACGGGTCCTGCCAGCCCCCTCTGTGTGGCACCAATGAGGCCGGAGATAAGGCCACGGGCACATAAGCCCGCGTGGAGCTGCCAGGGGGCTCAGCGGGGCATGAGAGAAGGCGCAAGATGGCACAATGTTACCCCCCACCCACCCACCCACCCACTCCCAAGCATCCTCAGTCTGTGGGGCCGACCGAGAAAGAGCAGCATTGTGTGTTGGTGTGTATATTTGGTATAGGGGCGAGAGCCAACACTACGGGAAGGGCTTAACCCTTCACGGTCCATCTGCTGCAGGCTAAGAGGGCGGTGAAGGCCGGTAAGCTGCAGACCAACCAGCAGATATGTGCAGCGTCGACAAACCCACGTCACAAGAGGGGCTTACTTTGAGTTTTTGTCGTCATGTTGTTTATCACCTTCCGGGAAGAGGACAAGAGCTCGGACCTCTTTTTTTAAATTTTGGTGATCAGCCACCGACGCTTGTCCAGGCGTTTGTCAGAGAGGAATTTAAGCAGCAGTTGATGAACGGGTCGTCGGAGCTCGCCACAGTCTACGCGAGGCATTCCATCACCTAAGCTGTATTTGAAAGTGTGCAAAGTTTAGAATTGGGGCTTTAAAGTGATACTCCACCCCAAATCTTTCTTTTGAAGATCAAACACCAGCTCCAGGCTTAAAAGGTGGCTGTGAAATGTTTGTAGATTCCTCCCCTGATGCAGAACATCTGCTGTGAAGTTCAGGCCGTTGTTCTGTGATCCAGTGGGGAAGAAAAATCTAAAAGGCCCCTGCATTAGATTCAAGTCTCCGCCATCTTTCTCACACTTCATCTCTCTGTTAAACCCATCAAAAGCGCGAGGAGTGTACGTTTTATCATTTATACCCCATCTGCATACAAAAACAAGACCCACGCCGTCGTCCCCGACAGCAAGGGTATGTCCCCGAAAAGTCCCCAATCCCCTGCGTAGTACAAGCAATCCGCCTTGATAGAATTCCTCATATTAAATGTGACATTAACAGACATTATATATGTCCTTGAGTCGATTCACACACACCACATGTGGACTAAAGTTTTTTCATTTGACAACTAAAATCGAATCTTTTAGTTGTCACAGATTTGTTTATTTAGTTATTTTAACATAAAAAAATGGAACCTAATGCAAACAACATCCAGGTTCCAATTCCGAGCTGAGATTGAGGGAGAGGCACAGATGGCAGACGCCTCCCTATTGGATGAAAACAGTGGAAATGACACATTATTATGAATTATGAGCAGAGTTAGATGTAGAATCTGTGAGTTCTTATTAATCCTATCTGTCCTGGAACATTTTACAGTCACTGATGTTCGTGGCTCATCTATTATTCTGGACAAGTGCAATAATTCTCACTCATTATTTCTTAAATATGGGCAGATAATTTACCCACAGCAAACATTCCTAGTGACAATTAGGCATTCAATACTTCATTAGCGACGGTTCTGCCTAGTTACCGCTGTAAGGGCTTTCCATTTATTATTATTGACACGTTTGATGAGTTTATGTCTGACACATGAGCTGTGAGAATCATTTCAGGCTCCAGAAGGCGTTCTAACGGAACCAGACAGTTGATGCTGATGACTTCTGATGATGATGATGATGATGATGAGATTCTCACATGAGACTGGGTGAACCCAAAACAACATCATTTCTCAAGGGTTCTTTATCTATTTTGGTGTAAATGAGACAAACATACGTGACTTTATGTTACAGGAAGTAGTGGCAGGAAATACTTTTGTTTTGAAGTGAACGACGCGGAAGTTATAAAGTTATATTAGAGTGTGGTCTTCAGCGGGAATGATCTTTGTAGTCCCAGTATGTTCCAACCTGTTTGGTTTAGAAGCTGACTTTTTCTTACAACAGATTATCAACATATTGATTTTCTCCATCTTCTTTTATTTTGAGTGGGGGTCTAACGGCAGTTGACACCCTTTTATTCGTATCACTGCCTCCTCTTTTAGTCACTTCCTCTTCATCTCCTTTGGGTGTCCTCCGCCCCCTCGAACAAGGTTTCTTTCAAAACACAAGCACACCGTCTCTGCATAGACCAACGCTCCTCCTCTTCTTCCTCTTCCTCCTCTTCTTCTTCTTCTTCCTCAAAGTGGGACCCGTTTGCCCCCTTAGAATAGAGTATTTCTCTAAAACACAAAATCTTCTTCTTTGAGGTTTAAAGGCCGTTAACATCCTTTTCGATTGCATAACTTCCTCCTTCTGGCTTTGTAGTCCCCGAGGGTGGAGGATTTGTGGAGGCGCCCCCCTTCCACCTGATGTTTATCCGTTTCCCCAAAAATTGATCCGTCTGATAAGTTGGTTTTTAATTATTTATTTTGATGTCATTGACTTCATGGGCAGAAACTTGAAACTTCCAAACCGAGTCACCTGCATTAGATGTTCATGCTCGTACCTGGGACATTTTGAGTGTCGGAGGATGTGGCGCCCATCTTTTTCCACCACGAAGGTTATGTTTAAGTTTGTTTTCCTGCTTTTTAATCAGTGGACTTACTGAAAACCTACCGACCAGATTGCATCAGAACTATTTGGAAGGGGGCAGCATGGGACCAGGAATGATGCATTCAATTTTGTAGTTTTGTAGAATTTAATTTGTAAGCATTGGCAGTGATGCCTGATCCTCCGTTTACTCAAACACAGCTTCACGAGTTTATTTAATTTGTATCTGTCTTTCTACCCGTCACCCAGGATCAGACCTCTAAATTCCCTTTCTTGGCTCTCTGTAAAAACTGTACCGCTGCATTGTCTTGCGTTCAGATCAGATTGCATACCGCCGAGCCGATTATTTCCTTCCAGAATTTGCGATTAGCGCTTCAATCCTATCCCATTTCACGCATTAGAAGTGATTCTTTGATCCTGAAAACGCGGCCGACCAACTTTTGTTCTGAGAGCAGAGGCCAATTCATGTCAGCTGCATAAAAGTCAACCATGCACAATGGACCTAACAGGCCAGACACCCCTAGGTGGGGATTTGACATTCAGCGTGACTTGCCCAAGCTCCTGGCGGCGTTTCCTTTGAGTGTTTTATACCTCTGACGTTTTTATTATAACGGTTTCGTCTCTACCTCTTGACTTTATGGCTCATGAATATTCAGGCAAACAGGGGAGCGGAGGGGGGCTTTCTCCAAGATGCTGGGGTGGAGTCGAAGGTATGTCATCTTAAACTGAGCGGGCAAACCTTCAAGCCCCCCCCCCCACAGACACACACACACACACACACACATACGTGCTCTTTTTTAAAGGTTGTTTGGAGGTCAAGCCTTCAAGGTTCAACATGGCAGCTGCTGTGTGGAATTTGGGGAATGAACAGGTGAAGATGTGCTGAAACTCCTGTTTTTTTCTGCCTTTGTGAGGGTGTGTGCTCGTGTGTGTGTGTGTGTGTGTGTGTGTGTGTGTGTGTGTGTGTGTGTGTGCGTGTGTGTGTGTGTGTGTGTGTGTATATCCATCAGTCTTTGTAATGGTAGCCCAGGCCAAATTTCTCACCCGTGGTAATCCTAGACACCAGCCTGGGAGAAACAGCTGAAGAGAACTGTCACCAGTTGGATCTTCCTTTCTCCTTCTGTCTCCTTCTCACACACACGCACACACCACATGCACACGCACACACCACATGCACACGCACACACCCCAAGCTCAAACAGTTCCAACTTTAAATAACAAAACATCTGTGAAAAATGGAAGTTTTCGAAAACAGTTCTGCGTTAAAATGATCCTTGTGCCCCTGGATCGTTAAAACATTGAACAATCTGTTGTGTACCACGCCGGTACTTAAACGCCACAACTTTACATAATCGACGGAACAGAGTTACGCCACACGACTGCGTACACGTGCTTTCTCATAGAGCATGGTAATCAAACCAAGAGAAGATGGCGAAAGCTCCTACGCAAACAGATAATTACGTCTGGACGGGAGTGCTGGATTGGCGTTCTTGCTTAGAGTCACCTCCAAACTATGAAGCATCACAAATCTAAGCAAGATTCAAAGAGAAAAGAGATTCTGAGAGTCTGTCATTGTGTTTGTTGTGTCTGAGCTCAGCCATTAGGCTTAAAAACATATTACTGATTCGCTAAGTGGAACCGAGTAATACGAGTTTTCACAAGAATTGCTTCTTTCCAGTAAATTTTGTGACGCAATGCAATTGTGGCTTTTTCAAAGGATTTAACATTATTCTAAAAAGCTTGCATTTGCCGGCCCCTAAGTGGCCAAACCACTAAACGAAAAAAGGTTACCATTTCATGTCGTGTAAAAGTTCCCTGAACCGAGAGGACGTGAATCAGGAACATCAACATGTCCGGCGCTGAACTCTTCTCCAGTGACGTTCTCAGTTTGTGGAGGATAACAAGCTCTCCTGCCTGCGTTTGTGTGTATGGATCCGTCCTACGCTTTGAGGTGTCTTCAAGCTTCGCTAATGAGATTGCAGGTTTCTGCCTGGTGGAGGAAAGAGCCGGTGGCCCTTCTGGTCTTAAAAGAAGGGGGATCAGATGGCCAGAGTGAGGCCACAGGCCTCTGTCTGGATTAACCCCCTCTGCATGATCCGACCGTCTGCCGGTCATTGAGCCAGACCCACCAGCCGAAACACCCCCCCCTCCAGAGGATGGCAATGAATTAATTATACCATACTATAGGCGAGCGCTACCAGAAATGAGCATGTGTGTGTTTCTGTGTGTTGGGCCATCGGGACAAAAGTAGGATAAGGGGGTTGGGGTGTTTTGAGAGGAAGAGGCGTTAACAACAGGTGGCGTGGGGAAGAGCTACAACCCCCCCCTTAACAGCAGTGTAGCACAGCGGCCATGGGGGTCTGTGGAGAACAATAAAGGCCCCACACTCCAGCCGTTGTGTCCAATCATGCCCCATTATCTCTCTGCTGCTGATAACAGGAAGACACACCAGTCCCTCTGTCCTCAATGGTGGTTTTCCTGCACCTTTTATATGGGCATACCCATTTATACAGGAACAGCGAGCCCCAAATAGAGTTCTGGAATAGTCTCAAAATCAGTCCTTTCAGCACCAATGTCAATTTATACCAGCCGTGTTGAGATACGCCACTCCATACAAAGAGAAAAAGGGGATCTAAATGCATTCAGTTCAAAAGTCATTACTTCCACGTGGTGCATTTAATATTTTTGTAAATAAGTACATTTTAGTTTTGCTAATTTAATAAGACAGCTATTTTTTCCTATTTTGAGAACCCTAATACAAAACGTGGCGTCTTGAATGTAATTAATTGAGAGTCATTAGTCGTGGCTCTTGAAGTTGGAAGCAACCTCCTGTTGTGGCTCATTGAGGAAAACAATCGCCCTCTGGCAAAAGTAATACAATGGCTATTTGATGTGTGTGTGATGCTCCAGGCTAAGATTAAGAGAGAGGTATATAAACCAGCCCTTTCAGACACAAAGACGCCCAGCAGAAGTTAAGACTCTTTTCAGGGATCTCTGATCCACCATGCTACGAGGAACATCACCGATGAGTTGGATTACTCCAGCTATGAATGAAAATAAAAGCTTTTATGTATCTGTCTATGCCTACATCATGTACGGGACACTGAGTCATTCACAAGAGTGTGGCGAACCTTCAAAAACTTCTAAAACCTCAAAGTAGTTACGATAGAAGCGGCTTGGATGCATCAAGCAATTCAAAAGTGCTGGGCGTTTAGGCTGTACTGAGCTGAACGGTGGTCTGAGAGGCTTTTAGATGGATAGGGACATGGGGGACATGATCATTTATTAGGCCTTTTCCACCTCACCTCATCACATCCGTTGATATTTTTCATGTCTTGTTTGAAATTATTGCTACACTGCCCCAAAAATGCTTATCTCCGAAAAGTCGAGGATGTTCTTGAATCGTCATCGCTCATAATTCGCGTTGTATTGCAGATGTTGCAGTGGCAGAAAGGAAAACACAATGTGCCCGATCCCAGATCCTTTGCCGCACATCTGCAGCAATCCGAATGTCATGAGGAGCCTGCATCTCTTCATGTCCTCCTTGTGGTTGGAATATGCTTGTCAGTGTTGGTTAATGGCAGGAGCAGGGAGAACACATTGCAGAGGGAATAGCTCAAAACAAATCAATCGATTCATCGCAGATAACACGAGAAGCAGGATACATCTGGGGAGCGTCGGGCATCATTAATGACAGACAGTGAGCAGGAGAGGCCAACGCAATCAATACGCGGTTCAAACAAATCAATCAAATGCAATCAGTGTATCATTACCGAGCGGCTAAAAAGGGTAGGCATTAAAGAATGCAGGGATCTGGATGCCACTCCTGTTACCGAGAGCAGGAGAATCAGCACCGGGCAGCCTCCTGAAACTTAAAACCTTCTCGACTTTGGAGTGGGCATTATGGTAAATGATCCAATCGGTGGGGTCATGGGAAAATCCATTTGTTTATTGAACAACAAATTGGGGTTATTTATGAGTTAGCCCTATTCCAAGGACAACCCATTGTCGAGTAAGTGCAGGACGTTAGGCTGTGCTAAATGGATTTTTCTAGTTGCAACGGGCCGACTTCCCTCTGAACTGTTGCTCGTTCGCCCGCTCATTGTCATCATCACGTTTGTGCTAATTGGAGTTCCGCTCGGTGGCATAGTCGTGCTAATTACTGTGTGAATTATTCTAATTTTTGCCAGACAATTCAAATCATCGGGTAATTTATTCCAGTGATTGCGCCAGTCATCCTAAGTTAGGAAGTGATTCTTGTCATTTGGCAGTTCTCCTGACAAGGCGGCTCACTCCGCTAATTGGACATCCTCCGATTCATGCTGCCCGGACACACAGCAGCGCCCCCCAGCCCAATCCCAGGCCTAATGTTTAGTTTGTGGGCCGACACGCTTTAGAATGAGACTCTTTTAGCAATATTTTCCACTTAAATTCAGCAACTTTTTAAACACTCGCTGGAAAAATGAATATCACGGCTGGCAGGAAATATTAGTGTGTTCCCAATCACTGGCGGCAAATGTTTAACTAGCATCGTGTCAGTTGACATAGTTCCCCCTCTGCATATCAATTAGGGGCTTACGTCCCTCCCATGCATGTTGATAACTGTTTACGACTGTCATATCAAGAGCCTCCTCTTGCTCCGTGAGAGCAAGTGGAACAGCCGAGATTGCCTGGTGTTTAATGTCAGTCTGTTTGGATGCGCATTTAGTGTTTTTTCTCTGCTCCAGCAAATCCTGCCTGTCCATTCCCCGACTGATACGAGCGTAGAGACTTTTCTAAAGGCAGTTTCTCACTTCAATTTAATCTTTGGAACTTTGGTATTGACAGGAGCATTCACCTTTTAGGGGTTCGATAATAGCGGCCATAAGCCTTTTTTATGTATTGTATATCTGACCTGTCTGGAAATGTTAAATACGAGGGCGAACAGCTGTAGAAAATGCGTATTGATTTCCACTCGTGTGTATTTGTACGAGATTCATTTTCTCATTTCGGGATTCACGACGTGCTCCCACCTCGAGTTAGAAAAGGTCAGCGGACGGGGGCTTAAGTCAGTCAAGTGGAGCTAAATGGATTTTGGCTTCAAGATCCATCTGTTTTTGGAGTTTGTTGACAGGGTGGAAAATTGGAACTGTTGCTTTTCCCTCCCCCCAGTCTCACCACCGACACCTCCACCTCCTCCCCTCCCAGTCCGTGGCACACAAGCAGGGTAAAAAGTGTGCCGTGCACGAGGCAGGATACGAAGTCGGACCATCTGTTTAAAGTATGTGAACACATTCACGCGGGTTTGACAGGAAGAAATGCGGCAGTGATTTGTTTCTATGGACTCTAAGATGCGTTGCGGTCTCGGACAGCTGATCGGGACGAAGTCTTCCAGCGCGGGCTAGAAGAAAGGCGCTGAAGTCAGAAGGACGTTTCACGGTCTTCACCTCCGATGAAGCACCGCCGATGAAAAGTGACTAGTGTCAGTCAGCAACCCAGCATGGAGGCACATAAATGCAGAACATGACGGCGAGTTGTGTAAACAAGAAGACACGCCGCTGAGAGAATTGACAGGACGGCATAGAAAACTCTTCACAGGCTCACAAGCAGCTGTCTCCCGCTTTTAGCCATCCGTCTCCCAGCAGACATGCTGTGGTGTCTTTTCCACAAATACAGGAAGGAGCTTTCATGAGCAATCGCCGCGCATATAACATGAAACTGTGCCACCCCACAATAAGCAAGAATTCAGAATGAAAAATCTGAGTCACTGGATGTAAAGTGTTGGTTTAAGGGTGCCACTGCTTAAAGATGGAGTAGAACTCTGAGCTAGCAATGGACCCACTGGAAAAGTTAGCTAGCCTGGTTAGCTTACTAGAAGTTCTTTTTTTTTGTTCAGCAATTTCTCTGCATTTATTCTAAACTTGGTGCCATCCAAGACAATTTTGATTGGTTGGATTTAACACGGCACATCAGGCCAGAACCAACATTTTCCAAAAGCTGAGATGTTTGGAGGTTGGATTTCAAGTTTGTCTAAGTGAGACTAGATGGAAAATGTTACTGAGTTAATGTGTTGGCGTGGGAGTGGCACTCAGACTAGATGTTTAAATATATTCCAGGTGGGACATCCATTGATATTTAAAGGGTTAATGGATGCTGAAACACTGCCTCAGGATTTAGAATACCAGTAAACAAAATAATAAGATATAATTGGTCTTCCAATCAGTAGCTAGAATCAATGAAAGGCCTTTATTTCCCGCCTCCCAAGGATATTTTTTTAGAAGTTATTTTAAAGATGTCACCAACTCTGCAAGCGTCAGATCTTCAGGATCTGAATCCTCGCTTTGGCTCATGGGGGATCACAAGTTCAACAATGTAGCTAAACCAAGAAATACTTCAAAAGTAATTGGTAAAACTGGTAACTAGTGGTGAGATGCTGTTGACTTTCTGCATTTTGAATCAGTTGAAAGCCTCAGCTTTATTGCTCAGCCCCGAATACAGGGAGTTACAATAGCCACAGAAAAGAGATGAAAGCACGGATGACCTTCTCCACCAGAGACCCGTCTTCCCCGCTACTAAATGGGCATTCTTAAAACCTGACTATACAATCCATCGCGACATATCTTTTAACGCCCCTGTGGTCCCACTGAAGTGAGTGCTGAGAGCGATTCAGTGATTTAGTAGGTCTGCACACAAGCCGAGTCGCCCCGTTAACATGTCCCTTGAATTGTCTTATTGTTGGAGTGAAATTCTTCAAGGTGCTCATTGCCCACCATCCCAACCGCTGTGGTCAATAATTAATAAGCTGTGTGTGAGAGGAGGGGGTCACCCATTGTCTCACGGCGCCTGGTCTCACCTTCTTCCTCTGGAGGTTGGGTTAAAGACTGTTTTTGGTTTTCCAGATGGCTGAACTACAGTAGCCCTGATTGGGCTGCAGGGTTAGCTGAGGGCAGTTTGGGACAGGCAGGTTGAGGGCTGGTGGGCTGGAGGGGGGGTGGCTTCAGTTCCTTTACAATGGGCTTCTCAGCAATTCTCATTGACCCTCTTACCCGGCTGCTATAGGTCGCACGACATCGGCCATTACTAGATTAAAGTAATCCTCTTTTCAGGGCCAGACAATTGCTTTATTAGCTGACCACACACACAGGAGCCCAACCACCTCTGTAACGGTATTGTTGTAGGAGACCCTTAAGGTTCGGGGGTGGGTGTTATTAGTGGAGGGTGGACACAATGAGGCAGCAGTTTTGTCATAAGCCCTGTTTACAAGCTCCGGTCAATTTGGGACTGGTGCACCTTTATTCCCAATGCCCACTGTACTGTATAGAAGCAGTAATGGTTTATTGGGGGTCTGTGTTGTAATGCCTTTGTGGCGGCTGCGGAGGTAGTAACCGAGGTAATTCAGCGAAGAGGCCGGACCGAGGCATGACATTTTGAAGACGTATTACTATCTACTATGCTCATTTAAATCCTCCTGTTGAACTTCAAAATGAGCTTTTTTAATTCATAGGTAGCTGATATTCCAGAATTGCCTCATATGCAGAAAACATATTTGCTTGTATGAATGTTAAATGTGTCTTGAATTTAATTTATAATAGTGTTAAATTGTCTTAAATTTAGCGTAAACCTGCAGAGACCCTGCCAACCTCCAACCCCCACGTACATCCCTGAGCCTTAAGCGCCCATGGCCCGGTCTCCGGTTCCCCACTTGTCCTTTCTTAGACCACTTTGGTAACCATTGCGGACCAGGAGCTCGCAAAAAATACCCGCAGTTCTGGAGACATCTTGACTTTGTCTTCTAGCCATCACATTTTGTCCATTGTTATATTCACTCATCGCGCCCTTTTCCTGCTTCCAACACATCAACAGGACAAACTAGCTGAATCATCGATCTCTTCCAGTGACGTCTGCCTTTGTAACGAGATAATCAATGTTAATTCTGTCTTCTTCAATTAGTGGTTATAATGTTCTGGGTCACTGATGTATATTCTTTTTGCAAATGCACGCTGCTTATTTTCGATATTACATACCAATGGACATATCGCTAGACTCAATCAAGCTAAGTGCGCACATGGATGTGCATTCTCATAAACCCCCTCCTCTTCCTCCTTCTCCTCCTCCATCTTCTAAACATGCAGTCCAGTTTTTTTTTTCCCCTGCTGAATCTCTCACTTCATTGTTTTTGCCAAACATTTCCCCGCAAAATGCTGCTTCATCTCCTCTTTCCTTCCTTTTCTAAAGGAACGGCACATTTCCAACTAAAGCAAACACGGTCATTTGTTATCCATTCCAAAACGTCTGCGTGTTTGCTGACAGATCTTTCTCTGTCAAAAGGCCACAAGCAAACCCATCAATCACCCATGAACGGCTTCATCTGATTATTTATTCAGCTTTGTGAGGGAAGAGAGCCTCTCAAGCATATTTATGTATTGATAATTAATTATTATGTTTAATATATAGCTTCGATAATTTGAATTTAATTGGTTGGTGTTTTTCGACACCTTTCACGTCATCTGTCTTTAAGATGCATACGTTTGGTTCTCATAAGTTGCGGCGCTTTAAGAACGCATCCCTGCACACTCCCCGAAGACTCACTTACGCTCAGTGCTAAAGACGGATACGGACGAATAGCTCCATCTTAACAGGAAGCTTCGATTTCTTCAATTTCTGAAAGCTTGATACGGATGAAATGGAGCTGCACCATTTTAAATTGGCAGTGAAGCCATAATTCAAGCTGGACGCATAGAATGTTTACAGACATGACAAAGATAGCATTAATGGGTGCATCATAAGGATGGGCGCATCAAATCTAAAGTACTGCTCGACGGGACAGTTTGAATATTACTATTAATCACAGGTTAGTTTCAAATACAGTTCAACCGTTGTCTGTCCTTGAGACTGTGATTAGATGTAACTTTGCTAAACAAGGTTTCAGCTCCCCTTCGTCATCATCGTACAGTTTCAGGAGTCTGAATTTTTAGTTTTTACTGAGTTTTTATGGATGGCGCTGAAAACTCGGGCTCGTCAAAATCCCTCAAAGTTATAAAACCTCGTATTCTTCTATGGTGATGGGAAGCATGTTCTGAGCCGTCGTCTTTGAGATGAAGGCGGATGTTTGTTCTGCACGTCTAACCTCAACCTTACTTTGTTGGATGGATTCTACGGGTGGAACTCCTGCTGGTGGGGGCTTTTCTCTCAAAAAACAGATGAGTGCCCTTCATATCACTGTATTCCTGGTCTCCACACACAACTGTTGGCTTTTGTTGACTGCGTCGTGTTTCTGCTGTTGCCGCAGCGTCGTACCTATTTACCGGTGCTAATAGTGCATTCTTCTTCTTCTCCTGTTAACAGCCTGTAGCTGCATTACCATCATCTGGCGGTAGCAACGCATTAAAACCCGGCACCGGTGAAACAGGGGAAAAGCGTTTTTATAAAAAAATTATAATCGTTCACACAACAAACCTGTTCATCACACCTTGTCCATAATTGGGCTTGCGTCTAGTTCTGCTGTGCACAATGCTAGATTTTTTAATAAGAACACTGATTTTAGTCACAGCCGTGAATTGTAGTATTCAGTTACAGCTCCTGCTAGTGGACATTGGTGGCATTTTGCAGGCTAAATCCCCCTCAGGGGTCAATATCCCAGTTTATGGCACATTTTGTATCCATTAGCTATCCAACAGTGCCAAATAGAGAGTAGCCCTAGCTTTATTTTCTTTTTTTTTTACACAAGAACGGTGTGGAATAACATGGACTTTATGGTATATCTTTCGAATCAAAGAGTTTGTGAGTAAATTCATTAATACCCTGGTTTTCTTTTAATATAATGATGTTATAGCCTTTTTTTTGTATAGAAATAAATCAGGCATGGATTGAAATATAGGTATTTTTTAGTCGCAGAAAACTCACATAAAACAGTAACTGTCACAAAGCTCTCGACGTAGAAAATTACATTATTGTAGGTCGTACCTGTCCAAAGACACCAAAGCTATGCAAACACACCTAATAGAAGTGGAGCTGTTTTATTTTGTGTATGTAATGTATATCAGGCCTAACGGAAAATAGCCAATGAGCAGAGTAGGTTAAGACTTTCAGATTAAGAGGAGACCCATGAATTCCTAACACGTGTTTGTATAAATAGGTGACATAAATCTCAAGGAACCTTCAATACTTTTCATCAAACAGGCACATTTCTGGACTCATACCCTCTACTCTTAAAGGGATGGGTCAATAAACACACAGCTTCATTAGGTTGATAGATTTAAGCAGGACTTGACGGGAAACAATCCGTCACAGCGACTGTACTCCATTTAACATTTCTTCCCTCCTCAGAGGTCACCAGCCTTCCCGCTTTATCAACAATTCCCAGAAAGAGGATAAGGAGAGGGGAGAAATAAATCTTAAACACAGCTATTTGATAATGTGATATTATTGATCCACGCCTCTAAATTGTTTTTTCTGGCTTCTCGGTGCAAGGAGTCAGGGTCAGCTACGCGACAACATCCTAAAGCAGGTAACAAATCACTGTCTTGCCCAAGGACACTAAAGCAGGGTGGATGGTTGGTTCTGTGCCGGAAGAATATATCCCTTTCCTTCAGTTTGCCATATTTGGTACTTTTTTTTTTTTACTTGCTAGGAAGAAAAATCCCAGTGCTGGGGAGGCACATTGTCACTTTAATTCCTAGAGATTTAGAGTCCATACTCTGCTGAGCTTGGTCCGGAAGCTATCAGGGGGGCGGCGGGGGTCATGTGTGGACCCAATCCCAAATTGCAGAGATGAAACACATAGATGAGAAATTGGCAGAAAAATCACACGAGGCCAACTCGGTATGTCAGGAGAGGTTTTTGGTGGATTAACCTCAAGGCTGATGGGAGTGCGAGCGCAGCCGGAGAAGCAGCGGCGCCGGCTAAGAGATGGGATGGGAATGTGCTGCTGAGGCGTACGCGGGTGAGCGCCATGGAGATGGAGGGATTTGCACGCAAATGAGGAGAAGTCAGTTAGCCTGTGCATGGATGTACAAACATTTTAGGGTTTACGGGGGGCTTCATCCTGCAGCGCCGGTGCCGGGTGAGATGAGGGTGGTTGATAGGGTTTGGGGATTTAATAAGAGAGACTTCTGCTGCCAAGTTGTGTTTTAATACAGCCCCCCCCCGCCCCTCGGTTTTAAATATGGCTATTTCAATCAAATGTGCCTGGCATGCCTCGGGCCTGTTCTGCTCTGTTGGAGAGTTTACATGCGTGATGGAGGAATGAAGGGAGGGGGGTTGAAGACTCAGTAGGAGGAATGCCAAGGAGGTTAGCCAAGGTCTTTAATAGCTCCCCGTACGCTCACACATGTACGTATTAAATACATTGTGAGGTTCTTCGCTTTAAGAATCATGTACTCCTCGTCAATCACTGCCTTAGTTCCTGCAGCAGTATGTCTTTAACAACATCTTTGTCTATGACCGAACCGCCAGGATGAACTGCATGAACCTGAACGCCACTTTTAACTGTTTGCAAGAAACCTTTAAGCAAAAGTGACAACATGTTTTCTATTTCAGAAAATATTGGGATTAGCATCCCCCGAAATTCTGGATCCAATGGCAGATTGTTAAGGATAAAATGTAAATTTTGCAAGAAAGTTCGGCACTAATGCGTCCTCTAACTCTTCTACCCTAAAGGTTACCTTAAGTTAAGCCTCGCTTTAATTTCATACCAAAAATAAACTATATAGCTCCAAGCTATCAGGTGTATTTATGAAACTTTGGTTCTTCTATGGCCAGGTAAGAACTGAAATTATTTATTTTAAGTGTCAGTAACATTGAACTTGTCAGCATTTACGAGTAATCTGTGATTTAAGACAAAAAATACCAATATCTCTATCCTCTCCCGATTCTTTTTTTTTATTTAAAAAGCTATAACATCATTATATTACAGTAACATCAATAAATGTATTATTCTGCACAGGTTTTATTGGATAGCACCAGGAGGACTCTCCTTTTGACACAGTCTCATAGCCAGTGTCCCAAAAATGTGGCAGAAATGTGATATTGGCTGCAAAATACCTCCTATGTCCACTAGCTGGAATGATATGCATACAACATAACCTTTGGTTTCGACATTAAACCGGTGTTTTATCTAAATCTAGCATTTTGAGCAGTGAAAAGCAGTAAAAGCTAAGCAGAAGCCCTTTAATGGGCTCTCAGGTGTGAAACGGTGCAAAGGTCCCACCTTGGACAGACTGTAGCCCCTTTTACACGGATGGAGCTGCAGGAATGAAGAAAACCTCTCCACAGCATCTTTGTTTGGTTACACTAAACAACACAACGGCAGTCCGACGCCAATCAGGTGTACATTTCTGAGCAGTGAGCTTAGATTCTGTGAGCACAAGAGGTGGAATGTATGACACAGTGGCAGACACATGTTTCCCATCTTACACATGCAGCGAGCAGCTCTGTGTATACAGTGGAATCCATGCCAAACATTTACCTTCCCTATTAAATCTGTGTCTGATCCCGTCCTCTTCGGAGGATGACGAGCTCCTGGACCCCGGCGCTGTCTCCTCATCTTGAAGACAATTTTTTAGCTGATATTTCTTCTATTCAGATCTTCCGGGTGTCCAGCGCTGCCAAAATGTTATACCTCATCCTGCCGTTTGGGTTCACGTTTACACAGGATGTCCAATTCAGTTCTGTTACTACCTCCTCACAGATGGTTCATTATATGCCCTCATAGTATAAGAATGCATTAGGCCCACAGTGGTTAGCACGGCTAGCAGGAGTTTCCAGTGGAAATGGCATAGCTAGCTTCGCCCTGTCTTTTTTCTTCTTCTTCCTGTTAACTTTGAGTTATTTCTCCACTCTCAACCATCTGCAGGCTACTTGAAGGAACAGACTAATCCCACTTCTTATAGTCCCCATATGGTATCGCCTTAGCTGCATCGCACACGTTAGAGGAGGCCGCCACAGAGCAACTAGCATGCTCTGAATGGAAACTATAAATTTCACATTTCACATGACAACTGCGTGACTGATGGCTCGTTCTCTTTGGTGTTACATTAGAAAAGTCCAGATGTCAAAAGCCCCCCCAGACCTAAAAAGTACTAAAGAAGAATCCATCAGTCCTTTTTCTTCGTGGCTGGAGGCGGCGACGGGGCATCTGTGTTTGTATCATATGCAGCTCACAGATCTGTTGGACCCCCTAGTAGTTTTTAAAGGATTCGTATTTTTATGCTCGCTCTGCCTTATAAAGCATGAAGCAGCTTAAGAATGTTGTATTACTGTCACATGACTGCAGCTCTGCGCTAACAGGGTGCCCACAGGTCGGCCCAGTCATCCTCAACCTCTCTTCCTCGTGGGCCATGTGCTTCATTAACACTGGCGCACACGCACACACACACACACACACACACACACACACACACACACGTGTGCCACACACACACAAGGAAGCATTCACACCACCACGCTGAACAGCCCCTCCCCTCGAGCCCCTCCCTGTCTCCGTGTGGCTGATAATGAGTGCCTCCTGTGCTTTCCCACTGCTGCATGTGGGGCCCACTGTCATATTGTCTGCAGACTGCACCACTGTCAAATATTAGACCCCCACCCCACCCCTGCCTGCTTCTCATCAACCCTTAACCCCCTTTCAACACGTCTGAGTGTGACCAGACACTGCGTAGGGGCCAGGCCTGGGCATTTATGAACGCTTAAAAAGCCATGAAACATCACACCTTGACAGATAACCTCATCTATTTTTTTCCCCTCAGCTGCATTGGGGCCGTGTGGGTGATGGTGGTTTCCCGTATTTTATCACTTAACCCAGTTTTGGTCAATATTTTACATGTTATGGCGGCGATAATTAATTATTTAGCCGTCATATACTATATCAGTGGATGAAGGATGAATTGGATGTTAACTGTAATGTAATTTTTCTCCCATGCGTCTGCTGATTATGCTGTAAGGAGAGTTTAATCTTTACCTTCAGCGGACGTACAATCTTCCCATAATGCATCACCGTGACTAGGGGATTCTATTTTAGTGGTATCATAGCCAAGTGGTGAATTTCTGCTATTAAGTGATAAGAAATACTCAAATTAATTACATGCTTTGTGGTTCATTAATCACAAATAATAATGATAATATCTTTATTTATGCAGCACCTTTTAAAAAATTAAGATTATAAATTGCTTTTCAAAACCATTCAGTGCAGAAATCGCAGGAATCCTACCAATGGAAAGATACGGGAACGAATAAATATAAATACATGTATTTAAATAGATAAATAAAATGATGATTGATTGATGATTTAAAGATGAGACTCATCTCAGAACCTCAGAGCTGGGGGGTCCTTATGGCAAAAGCTCGGTCCTCTTTGAATCCAATACATCAAAACTTACCGTGAGACGTATTTAAAGATATTTACATTCAAATGGGATTTGGTAGATAAATGAAACAATGAATAAATACATTATTAACTTTGAAGGTCAACATTTCTTTGTTTTTCCACTCAGTCAGAACATTCAGTTCCGTTCCGTAACAAGCCGTTTAGTGACCGAGATGGTTTATATATCGGGTAGAATTAAACTGGGCTGATGCTACACTAGTTTTAAATCCTAAACTATTTTCAAATCAGGTTTCATCAAACTCATATAAGGCCTTTACCTACTACTCAAGTTTTAGCTAAAAATGGAAAAGCTTTTTCCTTACGTTTTAAAAAGGTTCAGCGTTTGGACGACAACATGGTTTAAACGATCTTCGTACACAGATCGGCCAGTTAAGTGAAAAGGCTTTAATATATATTCCAGGCTTATAGATTGAAAATCAAAACCACAGAAGAAGATGATCAAGAAGTGTAGCGATGCGGAAACGCCACAGTTTGCGTCAATAAAATCAAAATAGGGGCCACGAGGTCACCGTTTTCACAAAAGTGGTGTTTTCAAAAGCTTACACTCTGGGACCCGTTCTCCAACGTTTGTTTTTCAGAACCCAACAACAGTGTTAAAAACTGAATGCTGAAAACCCCAAAAACGTGTTAATTAAAAAACTGACAGCGTTGCCTTTGTGATTGACTTAAATTCTGTTGAGAAAAACAACGGAATCAAAGATTGCGGTTGAGGAAATAGTCGGAAAGAGGCTTGATTTCTCATATCTGTCAACAATAGCATGCTAGCTAATGTCAGCATCAAGAGCTAGAGCGCTTACTGTTGCACATCAACACGATGGACATCTCGCTCAGAAACCAATGACGCAACAAGGTGGATCTTCACTCTTGACCCTCATGACCTTCCTTAGTTTCCGTCTGAACGCTCGAGCGTCCATGTCTTGAACAACGACACTAATGTTAGCATGATGTGCTAGGTCTGACCTCTGAGCTCGCCGCTAAGTGATTTGTATTGAGGGAGATTCCTCATTGTAAAAACTGCCTCCTATGAACAGTTCCATCTTGGTGCCTTTTAAATGTAAATGTTCCCCTCACTTATCGGAGCGACGCTTCGTCAACTGCGTCAATCGCGTTTTTGCTACTCTGGACGTTGCGTCTCAGAATGAGACGTATGGGGTCAAAGGGCCGCCACGGAGAACAATTAGTCAGCGTTAATTGTTTTTGCTGTTTTTCTTTCTCTGGAATGAATTCATCAAAGTGATCCAAACTGGTTTAAAGCCTCACTAATCACACCAAAATGTATATTTTCCTAAACCTTCCCCTTAACCTGTGTGCTTTAAGCTTGAGAGGGAGATTTTTCATGCTCTCGTCTTCAGCACCAGCTGCTTTCTAACCGTCAGCGCCAGGGGAGGGGGGCGTTTGTGAGGGTGGCGGGGGATCGGCTGGGTGGGACTGCTAAATGGACTCAGCTGACCTTTATGGCTAGGTGAGCTGACAGGCTGAGGAACAAAAGAAAATGGAGGGAGTAAATTTGAGGGCGTAGAACGGCGCGGACACTGATGAACAGGTTGTGCGCGTGTGATTGTGTGCTGGAGGTGTAGGGCGGGCATTAACGGGAAGGTGACCTTACTGGACTCGTGGAGGGAGTAATTGAAATGTCGCTGGGATTCCCATTCATTTAGCTCCAGCGCCGGCTCGGATCGGCTGCCGGCCGGCCGTGCGAGCGTTTCCAGACAACTAAACCACGTTAAGTCATTGGCTCAAGGCCGTAAAATGCTCTAAGAACCAAGACCCAAATGTAGCGCTGCTGGGGGAAAAAATGAAATCAGCCTTGGAACCACGTTTTGGGTCGAAGTGGGTCGTATTTGGTCAGCTGTCAGAACATGTTGATGGTAAGGAAATGATTGGGGTGTGAGTGTGTGTGTGTGTGTGTGTGTGTCTTTAACACTACAGGGGACTTCAAAGCTGCAGTCAGTCTGTATATTGGACTGAGCTGGTCATTTTGGACACAGGGGGTGTTTTTCCGTATTTGCTGCTGCAGCTGCTGTGCAGCCAGTCTGTGTTTGTATTGGGCGGGGTGGCAGTCGGTACTTAGAGGCAGCGCGGACATCTGTCTCCAAACGTGACCCCCCCCCCTAACTATCACTGCTGTGAAACACACACCAATATCCTGTATGGGCCGTTTCATCTGGCTGTAATGGTTGATAGGGATCGGAGGGGGTCCGCTCTGGATAATGAGAGTGGCTGATGGAAGATGGCGTCTGATGGGGCCCCCCTTTTTAGGTCCAAGGTCCTGGAAAGATATTGCCTTGTGGAGCCGGAGACGTGTGTGGAGAAATGAGGAGATGCTTGTATGTTCATCTCCTCGTGTTCACACCACAGCATGTTCACACCACAGCAGATTGCTTCATGTCGGGACAAAGCGTGAGATGAGTGATGGCTGACTGATCAGCTGAAGCCCCCCCTGAACCTGAAGACGATTCTCACAATTCCCCCCTCCCTCCCTCCCTACCTATGCTCCGCTGACGGAGGGACTATCCGTCATTCTCTCTGTGCCATCTGAATATTTATTCTTGAGGGAGCATTAATGACGGAGATAAAGCCATTTAATTAAAATTCAGCCTCAGCCATGCCCCCCAGGTTTTTTTTTATGTCCAATTAAACGCTCAAAAGATGTCCTGATGCACAGCGGGGTCCTGAGACTCTGCACATGTGGTGAATCAAGGGATCAAATCAAAGAACCTGTGATATTGGGCACATTAAATGCATATGTGTGTGTATGTGAATGGTAAACCGAACCTGCAGTTGTTTGTTGTTTTGTGTGACTGATGTGGTTGTTGTTGTTGTTGTTGTGGCTGTGTAGAATTTCAGTCGCAAAAACAACCCAGCTCCAACTTACCAGACTTGAGGTATTCACTGATTTTTAGCTGTAGACGTCTCGCTCACTCAGCCGCCGCTCCCATCGGGTCCAAAAATGAACTTAACTGAAATAACCAAAAGCCAAATATATAGAATCTCTCACAGTTTAATCTTCTTCATATTATTTAGTCGGATCAATACTCGTGCCCTCATGACTGTCCTTCAAGAATTCTACATTATGGCTTTGCTCCGTGAAACTACTCTCAAAATAAAGCTGCGTGCAAATCAGAACTGGCTGACACCCGGGGCCTGAGATGATTATGGATCGCCTCAGTCGCGTCAGTCGCCATCCAGTTTTAAATCACATGTATTTTGAAAAGGAGAAATTGGTTTTATGGAAATACATAACACAACTATTTAAAGTCGAACCTCCTAAAAACTTGAAATAATTTACCACGACGTAAAACAACGTCCCCGCTTTAGAATTTATGAATCAATTATGATTTTTTATGTTGTGTAACCTGAAAAGGAGACGTCTGTAGCTTGGATTAAAGTATGTTTAATATCACATTTAACCTTCTTGCTAAGAAATGAAGGTTTTGGTCCACTAAAAAAAGTGGAGAGCTTTTAATTTGAAAGTTTGTATGTACTTAATTTTGCAGGCTAACAGGAAGCGGAACCACAAACCTGTGGCTGTGAGCTAATCCACCATCTCTCCTGCTATCCACATTCTGCTGGTTTCCACCACACGGACACGACTGTCTGATACAACTAGAGGTTCTAAAGATCGTTTGTCATGGTGGCTAGTCGTTAATACGAGAGCACCTATAGGCAGGTCAGCCGTGACATAAGAACCTACTTCATATTGTCCAGGTCCACTTTTTGCGGCCTGATGAGCTCTGTGATGTCACAATGTTTTGATACCGTTCTATCAGAACCAACAATTGGTGCCACAGTCACTGTTAAGTGCCTGATCCAGGCAACACGGGCAATCCTTCGCTCCCACGAACATCAATGACCCCTGGATTCCCATGACCCTCTTGCCGGTTCAACAGTTGTCCTTACTTTGATCGCTTATGGAAGGTAAGGACCATTGCAGAGCGGAAAAACCCAGTAAGACCTGCAGTTCTGGAGATGCTCTGACCCAGTCGTCTAGTCAGATCCTTCTTGCAACTCCTCAACTCGAAAAATGTCAGTTGGTGGGAAAATGACCGTTGCCATGGCAACAAGATAATCATTTATTATGTGTTATTGTACAGTTATTCTTACTTCCCCTGTCTGTGGTTGTACTGTTATGGCTGATGGGGATACGTTACACTTTTGATTCCAATCATGTCTCAAATATATGCTGTGGTGGTCCTTATCTCTCTTCCTGAGTGTGACTACATGTCTGCGGCGTGATTAAAGCAGCTGTTCGTACCCACTGGTGGGGATTACTCAGGCTTTGTTGAAGGGGTTTAAAGAAAGGGTCAAAGTGCACCTACTTAATATGGGCCCCAAAGGGCCACATGGGTAATTGCCAGCGCCTAATAAACTTCTAGGCACCTTCTATCTGCTAAAATCTGCAGGGCGAGGACAGCAGAATGAAGGAGATCAGGGGCCCCCAGGGCCAGGATTGCAAAATGGTGTGTGACGGGCCACAGTGGCGGTCTTTTAACCCCTGCAGAATAGTAATTCACCCAACGGTACGATTCCCGTCTCCGCGGTACGTGATGGGACAGGCTCCTGAACAATTTAGTCAGGGTTTTGCAATGTGATTGGAAATTGGGGGAAATGTGGCTCGCAAGTACGGATGAGGTCATGGGTGTGGTGAGGAATATCACTCCAGGATTGGAGGAGCCACAAACGCTGTGCTGCTAAGTAATTGGCTATCATGATATTGGGCTGACTAGAACCATAAGTGACAATCTGATCCCTTTAAGAGACACAGACATATTAAAAAAAAAAAAAAAGAAAAGAAAAACCCACAGTGGTTCAGGAGACCAGAATGAATCGTGGAGGTGTTTTATTAGGGCAAACGCACGCATGGGCGCCGTTAGCTAATGAGAAATTGAAAAATATCCTCCTCTCTCCTCAAACACTGATGGTCCCGTCTTTGGTGACCTTGATTACAAACAAAACAGGCTGATTTATCTCCCAACGCCACGCTCGCTCTCATTCAAAGAGTGCGCGCCGCGCTATCTCCACAAGAAGAGAAATGAGCCTTTCGTGAGGCGCAATTTGACATTGAGCGCTTTCCACAGAGCGACAGGTATCCCAGATAAGGAAATGTTAGAATTCAGAGTGTAAATGAGTTCCTGTGAATGGACGGGCGGACGGATGGATATATCTACGATGACGGCGATGATAATGGGGATGTCCTGAGGCTTTGTTGGGCCGTTGGTGCCGTGCCATTAATCAGATGAGGCGGCGACCCTCCCCTGCTGGCCTGTGACACTGCTGCTGTTTCTCATCAGTGTGGACACACACCATGTATACTTACTATGCATTGGAACATATAGGCATCAATACACCCCATAAGTACAGATATACCGCACTTATTATTATTTATAGATTTTGTTCGGGGGAGAAAAAGAAACGCCTGGCGGAGACATTTAAATTCATGTGGATGTGCAATAAATATTTATTTTCGGCGACTAAATCCAATGAGAGGTGGCTGAGGCTTTTCATAGCGTCATATTCCAGCGTAATAAGAAGCCGTGAATTCTGCTCTGTTTGCTCATTTAGTCCTCAAGGCCTCGCATCGCTCAGTCAGTCCAAACCGGCGCTAAATAATTCTATTAATTCAGCTTGTAAATGGAGACGGAACAATGGATAATGTGGTTAAAGGCACACCTGAAAAGAACGACACACATTTAAGCCCATCACTGATGAATAAATCCGATTTTTAAAGGGAGTCTCAACAATGTTTTTTTTTTTTTTCTAGTTGAATGGGGTTGGAAATAATAGATGACCTCAAAAAGGTGCTAAAACGCACTGATGAAGAAATTCAAGTAGCAGTTCAGACTGTTTAGATTAAGGCTTATATAATAGTATAAAGGACACGGACGCTGTTAACCGATTCGATGAGTGCTCTTCATCGCTCGTCTGAATATTCAGTGATGAGCTGGAATCTAGGGATTTAACTTGTTAAGTTAGATTCCTCGATAATAATGTGGTTTAAATGGAGCCTCATCGTGATGATTTCCGCGATCAGAATTTGATGATATTTTACGTAAGGGTGGATGTTGGGCCAAGAAATCAGAGAGTACAAAACATCCGCCGAGGCACAACAGTACCGTAGGTTAAGGAAAAAATTCAAGCGGATTCCTCCATTTCATGTCTGAGTTACAGCCAGACAAACTAGAGTATCTCTCGCTCGTCTCCTCCGCCTTCCACTTCAGCGTCACTGTTCAGCCCACTTCTGAAACCCCAGTTCCACCCTCGATGGAACATCATGGAAACAAAGGAACCCCTGAAACTGAGCCACGGCCGCATCCCCAAATAAACATCAAAGGAATAAAAGGAATAAGGCAGCAATAGCCACATTATGACAGTTTATAATTTTATTTTACTGTAAATGGTACGAAACCAGTAACGTCACCACCTCTATGCCAAAATCTAGCTCAGGTTAAATACTCCAAAGGCAGCAGCGGATGACGATGGCTAAGCATGAAGGTGTGAGTGAGCGGTAACTGTGGTCTGAGTGTGCAAGGGGATAGTCATCATGATTGAACGATCAATAGATCTTTAAATCCAGATTTGCCAGCGCGTCTACATTTATTTCCGGGCAGCAGAGTTCATCCTGAGAGGAATTTTTGGCTGCCGAATTCATGAGGCAAAATCTGCTGAGGAGTGTATTTCTGAAATAATGCCTGCATAAAATAATCCATTCGCTTGGGGACATCTTCTGTAAACATCAGAAAATAGCTCCCCTAACAAATAATTGACTACAGGCGCTCAGTGGGGTGCCAGAGTCAGACAAGGTTAGAAGTGCACTTATGGAGGTAAAACCGAGACGGGTTGATCATTGTGGATCCGGATCCCACCACGATGTAACACTTGGAACATTTATGAGCCAGGAAGTGAAAACAAAACCCTTTATCTTGACGTGCGAAAGGGAGATTCTCGGTTCTTAAGGCTCTGGGGATACCGAGCAGTTAATATTAGCATCTTGAGTCATGCTAGCAGTCTGCCATCGTCTGTAGTGAAGGGCTGTAGATCTGAACTAATGGAACGGGTGACAGAACTGTGGCCTCCTGCTGTTTTCCCCCGTTCGTGTTTCCTCGTCAGGCGATGGCGAATGGGTTTGACATGGTTGTGGGACTTTTATCCGCTCATGAAGTCATGGTTACGCTGCATCTGAGGATGTAGAGCTGCCGCAGGCGCTTTGCGGCAGCGCCCAGACACACCGCCCGATTTATCCGATGCTGTGTTTTCAGGCGTCGCGGCGCAGGCGCTGGTGCATTTCAATTAATTATCAGTCTGTTTTGTTTAGCGAGGCCACATTTTTGGAACATCTTGCCCTCTCTACCGTGATGACAGGAGTGGAAGCAGAATGAACGGATGCTCGGTTTCTGACACGCCTGCTTCCGCCACACGGAGCCGGTCACCCCTCGGATCCCCCGCGGATTCAATTTAGCACCAGCCGCTCGGAGGTGACAGCCCCGCTAGAATGAATTAACACGGCATAAATACCGACAGCGGCTCTTCTTTTGTCCGGGAGCTCATCGATGCCATCCTTAGCGGCTCTCTGGTAAAAAAAAAAAGAAAAAAGAAAAGTAGATTGAGTGACTCAAGTTCTTGGAAAGTCAATCGCGGTTAAAGCTTTAATCAGTTAATGGCCCTGAGTCCATGAATGCACTTTCTAAAACCCATTCGCATCAGTTACTCCTTTATCAACCCCGTTTTGTCCATATCTCCCGTCTGCACTTCAAAGATAACTCTGTGAAATATTTTAAGTTTAATAACCCCCCCACCCCCCAGGTGCTATTTGGAAAGAGTTGCTTCTCAAGTTTCAAACTTAGTTAATCAATGCAGTGGAGAGATTGTGATTTGAAAAGGCGTTTACTTTCCTGATCAATTAGGATGTTTTATTTTAGGGCAGACAAGAATGCCACTCTAACACCCCCCCCCCCCCCCCCCCCCCCCTGCCCTGTTCCCTTTGTACCCCATTTGGCCGAGGCCCAGACTTCCAGCCTGCAGGCCTGCGCAAACTTCGACCTCTTCGTGCTAGACTGGTATTATCTACCCAGACTACTAGAACCATCCTTCAAAGTGTAATCTGAGAGGTCACGGAGCTCCAGAGAGTGAAATGAGAAAGGAAAAGCAGGGCCCTCAGGTAGTAACAGGAGCAAGAGGCTGAACGCCATTACAGAGGGATCAGTTCGGAGGGAGAAGGCCGCCGGATGACTGCAAGACAAATCTATAATTTTTTTTTTTATGAAAAGACTCCGGGAAAGCTGAGAAAGAAGGGACGACTTTCCGGATTCTGTACCCTCAGGGTGATATTGTTGATTTGGGCTTGCAGAGATCAGTTTGAACCTTTTAAAGGTCCATCCACAAAAAAAACTGATTCTAAAACCACACAGTATAATTCATTTTATAGCTTGTTGTGGCGCTGGATTTGTGTGATCCAAGTATTTCCTGCAAATCCAGAGAGTTGAATCAGAGCGTATGAAAGAAGAGTTTTAATTATTTGCTTGAATCCATATTTCGTAAGGCTGTAAAAGCATTTTCACGGCAATCAAACCTACCAGCCGTACGGCGGGCTGCACACACAGAGGACGGCACACACCTGTAATATTAACAGGATGGTGTAGCAGCAGACTAACAGCCTCATAAATCACAGTTATATAACCACAATAAGAAAAAAAATCCATTTCACTTGTTGGCTGTTCCCATTAAGCTTTCAGGCCGCAGAGGAGATGTTCTTTTCCCCTCTTTGCCAAAGTCAATTCTTGCTTCTGCACCTTTTTTTTCCCCCGCAGCATCTCCACTCAAAGGAAGTCGTCTTCTGTTTTGAGAAGCAGCACACTTTATTTACTAGCAAAGTCTAACCTGCATTGCACATTTACCGACGAAGTGGCGCCGACTCCCTCGCTTCTTTCACTGCCATTTTTCTGCCGCCCGCTCACTCTTCCTCGCTCAACCACACGCCGCCAACGCACGAGCAGCATTTGCCGACCCCCGGTCCGTCAATGAGATGCACCGCTTCTCTGAGGACACGACTTGAACTCTGCTAGAGGGAAAGGATAAGAGGAAATTTATTTAGAGAAGAGCGTATTATATATGTGCATTCCCTTGGAGAACCATTTCATAATGTAACAAGCCCCTGATAACTCGCTTAATTCAAATGGAATATTTTTATTTCAAGGATTTCAAGGCCTTTTTACAGCTTCGCTATTTAGTTCAAGGTATTTTATTTTAAAAAGAGTGACATAAGCACTTTGTCCTCGCACAGTTCTAAATGCACCCTTTTACCAAAATGCAGATTTAGGCTTAAAATACCATACAAAAGATAAGAAAGATAGAAAGAGCTGTATAATAGACCAACAGTGTTACGATAGTGTTATAAAGGCTTTATTACAGAGGACATGTTTCTTTTTTTCTCTAAGAATATCATCGTAATGCCTGTAAACAATATATTTGTATGTTGTATGTTGTTTATGTATGTTGTTTATACAAAAACACAGTGTAATTAAAGTATTATTACTATACGTATTTTCACAATCTTCCGACTCACGTAAACCAGATTGGACATTCTTATTCAAAGACCCCGAGCATTTTTGTATTTTTTTTCACAACCTCATTATCTGGTTCTCGGTTTTTATAAAACAGAGTAGCAGGGCTTTTTCTACTTTCCGTCAATTTATTTTAACCGGATTACGACAACCTTATATATGTTTTTTCCGAAGTAATGCCAGTAAACAATACATGAAAATCAGGATAATTAAGTTGAAAATATCAAAGTCATAACAGATGGACATTCAGAGAGCCTTAAACAGCTTTAATTTTATGCATTTCCAACCCAAAGCCATCTTGTTTACGTGCCACATCTTCTTGTAAGCGTTCCAAAAAGCTTATGTACACAATCTGCTGACTTAGAATGACAAATCTGGCATTCCTGTGACCTTTCACCTGTGCGAGAACATGGAATAATGCCAGGATCTGTCCACGGCGGAGCAAGATTTAGTTTCTCTGCTGTCAGAAAGTGTTATTAAAGTGAGATCAGTAGGAAAACAGTAATAACAATTTGCCCCTTAGGAAGCAACAGAATGCTCCATATTTTCACCCAAAAATGTCCAAATCTATTCATCGTGATTATTCTTCCTATAAAAATCATTCTCGATTTTTATAGGAAGACGTTGTGTTTGCCGGAACCATGACTTGTTTTTTAACAACATATCCATAATATTTATGTGTATTTGGGAAAGGAGTGTGGTCTTCTGTGTGCGTTTGTGTGTGGGTGAGTGGGTGTGAGGGTGTGTGTGGATGTGTTTGTGTGTGGGTGAGTGGGTGTGAGGGTGTGTGTGGATGCGTTTGTGAGTGTGTTGGGGGTGTCACATTGAATAATTCATCTGCTGTGTGTGTCTTGACTACGAGAGCCTGCATTATTCATGTTCTGTGATGCTGCACACCTGACACCGAGTGAATGAAGACCTTAGAGGAGCGTCACTCTGCTCAGACAAATATTGAGACAATCGTCCGATATTTAATTTGCACCTTTCTATCTATCAATCAACTTGTTTCTCTGTTGCCAAATGTAAAAAAAAAAAAGCCATGAAGGGAAGCGTCGGGCTGAATATCGGCAGAAAGTCAGCAGGAGGAGCTTGGTGCTAAGACAGATAGAAGACAGTGTCATCAACAAAGACGTTTCCACCAAGTCTAACCGTCCTCCGCTTTCCTTCTCTCCTCCAGTTCTGAGGGACGACTTCCGTCAAACGCCCAGTGATGTGGTTGTAGCGGCAGGTGAGCCGGCTGTCATGGAGTGCATCCCCCCGAGAGGCCACCCCGAGCCCACCATCTCCTGGAAGAGAAACAACATCCGCGTCAACGACCGAGATGAGAGGATCACTGTAAGTCTTCTTCTCAGCAGAAATGTTTACTTTGTCAACTCTTTGAATGACTTTAAACAGGATTTCTTTTGATTTGGCATATATGTACTGCTGATTTGATTATCTCTTTGTATTTTATTTCATTAATGGTTTGTAACCAAGCCGGTCAAGCTAGTGGACCGCCCACCTTGACGAGGGGGATCTGCTCGAGGTTTCTGCCAGTTAAAAGGCAGTTATTTCTCTCCACTGTCTCCACGTTCTCGCGTCTGCCCTTGTTGGCGAGAGTCTTGATATTGCTTTTTTTTAAGTGAATGAATCATAGAAATTAGTTCAACAATTAATTACATTTACTTTCCTTTTCTTAAATTCAATTAATCTGGAAAAATGCCCCACGCCAAGACCCGACCTGTCAGCTATTGTGTTCTAAACCCAAAAAAATTACTTCTAATACTTCTGGTTCAGAGATGGATGAAGAAAAACAAAAAAAATAATAATTATTTGAGTTTTTGTTTTAAATTCAATTCAATTTGAAACACTAATCCAATTGGAAAATCCAAGTCAAACAACTTCTTTCTTTTTTTTATTTCTCTTTTATTTCTTTTTTTTATTTCTCTTATCCCTTATTGGCCTTGAAAAGAATAAAACTCGTTGTATATTGTACAAAAAGAGGAAAAAAAAGGAAATTAAACTGAACGATACACAGCACACATACATAGAAATAAATAAATGAAAAGGACTTGAGATAACATTCTTTCCAGCGCGTTGATAACTAATTAATTCGATTGAATTTCTCCCCCCTTTTTTTTCTTTTCTTTTTTCCCCCCTATTACTGAGGAGAAGCTCCTGATCAGGAATCGATCCAACTCCGTCACTCTTCACCCTTGAGAAGTAATATCTCTATTGACCGGCATTGATTGTTGTATTTACAACGTCGGAACTCAATCGGGGCCTGGCGTGTAAACCCACAACCCCGCAAGCCAGCGCTCACCACGCCACCGCCGCCATCAATCAATGCAGCGTTTTATTGCAACCTGAGCGGCGGAGGATGTTTCTATGGTGATTGGCCCGGAGCGAGACCCGTTGTCGAACAGCGTAAAAAGACGAGCCATCTGTCATGACACACTGAAAATGATGGAGCGGCTTCCCTCTTGACGAACATGCCTCAATATCCCGTCTCCAACCCTTTTTTTCTCCATTTGTCGTAATTCTTCCCCCCCCACTGCCACATCCAACCCCTCACCTTCCTCACACCCCTCCTTCACTCGTCTCCTCATTTCCTTCTCTGCCTCCTCACCTGGCCTTCCCCTCATCCCCTCTCTCATCGTTTTTCAGATCCGAGGCGGCAAGCTGATGATTTCCAACACCAGGAAGAGCGACGCTGGCATGTATGTGTGCGTGGGAACCAACATGGTCGGGGAGAAAGACAGCGATCCTGCAGAACTGGTGGTGTTCGGTGAGTGTCTGAATTATGTTCAGCTTGCGACGGAAGGTGTGTGGAATTGGAAAAATAAGGCGACTACAGCCGTCCGATTTATGATATTACAAATCCCAGGATTAATTCCGAACGGAAGAAAAATCCCAGATACACAGGTTTTAATCTTCACATCATGCAGGTTGAGGTCTGATGGTAAGCTGTGATTTATTTCCTCCTCGGCGTCTCACTCTTTCCTCAGCCAATGTTTTTTGGAAGAAGATGAATGTTTCCCTTCCAGCTGCCCTTCGCTCCGCTCTCCTGACCTCCGTGCTTCTTCACTCCTCTCTGTCTCCCCGCTTCCATCACGGCACAGCAGAAGCAGAGGACACCTCAAAGCGCGCATTGATCCCAGGAAAGGGATAGAAGATTGATATTTTCTTTACAGTCGTACAAACGAGCTCCTCTTCCTCACCAGCTACACCTCCGCCTTCACCCAGATGCTGCCCCTTCTGCAGTCTGCGGTGCAAAAGTAAACCGTATCCCGGCCCGCAACACCCAAACCATCGATTCATGGTTCCTGAAATATATGACCTGTCTGTGAAATCTGCCAGCTAGTATTCAGATCACATCTGGACTTATTCCTCCGCCCTCACCATTTTGAAAATGGATCTTCATTCAAGGCCACGTTACGTATTCGTCTGCCTGGACGTGTTTGGATCTGCCAGTTTGTAGATCTAGTCTGCCCTGATGGAAAAATGTCCCGATGTGTTTGGTGATATTAACGGATTTAGTTGTGGTTGTTCGGTTTTTGCAGTTTTAATTACCTTTCATGGTCATAGCTTGTTTTAGTGAAAATGCGAACATTCGCCCCTTTGAGTTTTATTAAAAAACGTCCCAGCTCGTGCGTTGTGAAAAAAGATCCTCGTGCGCGACAGAAACTATTTCAACAATCTGTAATAAGCAGTTTCTGGTGTGCATTTAGCAAAATCACCATAACAGAATAACCTGCCTTCACCCGGTGTGGTGAGTAAACAAAGAGAAGATGAAAATGCACGCTCAGCATTTTTGTAGGGACAGATAATGATGCATGATTGTTACTCAGACTGACCCTGAAGGAGCCTTTATAAACTCTGCAAAAGAGTTCAGATCCTATACTTGAGTTCCACACTGTGGAAATACTCCACTACATGGAAATAATTTGCATTCCAAACCTTACTGAAGTAAAAGTATGAACGTGTTATCAGCTAAATATACTTAAAGTATCAAAATAAAAGTCCCTCTCGGTGTCTTAGTATTTTTGCAGGATCGATATTATTGATGCATTCATGTGCAGAACTATGTTACTGCTTTAAATGTTAATGGTTGAGGTAATGTGATTACTCTATCTGCTGTTACGTCGTTGAATCTACGAGATTATTCGGGCAGTTTAAAGCTATAAAGAGCATCTCGACTGCTTGTTGAGTAAAGGTGAGTATTTTCATCAACAAGTATTATCGTCGTACATCAGTGGAAAACCTATAATCTCAAAACTGACTAGTAACTAAAGCTGTCAGACAAATGTAGTGGAGTAGAAAGAGCAGTATTTAAAGTAGCGTAAAAGTGAAATTGATTATGTAAAGTGTAAGCAAAGTACTTGAGTGCAGTACTCCATAAATCTATTAAGTTAGTTAATTCAGACAAAGGTAACTAGTAACTACGACTATTGGAGAAAAGTAACTAGTTGTCAGTCGAACGTATTGTAGTATAAAGTACAGTATTTCTCTCAGGAGTAGATGAAGTAAAGAGTAGCATGAAACTGGATCGATCACGTAAAGTACCTGAACAGTATACTTTAGTGCAGTACTTGAGTAGATGTACTTAGTTACTGTCACCACGGCCCTGCAGAGAATGCAGCCCAAGCTAAACCCGATGGTCTATTATTTTTTTGCTGCTGCTATTGTTCGATCTGCCTCTGACTATTCAGCTGAGAAGTCGAGAGCCGAGCAAAAAGTGGCCGCATGCCATCAGTTTTTCTCCAGCGTTGCATTTTGTCAGCTCAATTTGTGAATGTGACAGTGGCGTTTTAAAAATATTACACTCTAGAACCCGATTCGCATGAACGAAAAGCCAAATTGCGACATAAATTTCCCGGAAACGGCTCCTTTCACAGTCTCTGCCGCAGTCGTCTCATCACAACAGGAAGTCATTAAAGTTTAATGTAGTCTTTGATTAATCAATCTCACGCTAACCTGGACTAACCGTTAGCTCCTGAATGTCTTTAAATGATCTTCCTGGACTTTTTTTCCCTTTGGTTTTGCGAGTCTCTCTCCCTCGCCGGTTGAGGCTCCGCCTTCGAATACTCCGACTGGAGGCGATCTCTGCTGCAATGCAGAGGCCGTCAGCTTTCCCACACAGATTTCCTCACCGTGCTTAACCCTCCCGACCCTTCACCTCCCGCTCCTCTTCTGCTCCATCACTCCCTTCTTTTCTTTAGCTTCTCCTCCGCCCTCCCGCCTCTCCGGGTTTCCCCGCTCCTGATAAAACAAATGGAGCGTGATGAAGATTAGACGCCATCGGATCGGATGCCTGTCTGACACTCAAACATCTTTTAATCCTCTCTTTTCTATTTGTGTGATTTTATAATTTCAGAGAGGCCGGTGTTCACCAAACAGCCGGTCAACCAGGTGGTGTTGGCAGACGATATAGTGGACTTCTTCTGCGAGGTGCACGGAGATCCCACGCCGACCGTCCGCTGGCGGCGTGAGGAGGGAGAGTTGCCCCGGGGCAGGTACGCTACAAACAGCGCTCTCTCTTCTCCCTGTCTAGGAGCTGCACAGCGAATCAGCACTACGCTGGTATCATTGAAAACCCACTCGGTGCGGGGGTGTTACTTAGCAACAGCTACAAAAAAAACAGTGTTACTGTAACTAATTAGAGAACAAGTGTGTGGACGCAATCCTCCTCAGTTGGGCGTAGCTCCACGCTAGGTGTGACGGAGCGGATGTGTCATCAGTGATTTGATAATGCCAGTCATTATATGTGATAATAGTGTGTTTTTTTCACAATCCTACAGTGGACACAGTGGAAATGTTTCCTTGTACGGTTCACATCTGCAAAAAGGAATCGTTGTGGGGGGGTTTCTTGCTGCTTGTTGAAGCTTACAAGGACCAAAAACAACTCAAAATAATCAATTCCTTTGTGCCGATCTGAAGAGTGCTGGAAACATAAGGCTCAGAAAGGAAGCAGCTGGATATCTCATGGGTTACCTAACTCACTTTGATGCAGGATACTTGGGTTCAAATCCCAATCCCAGTCATAGGCAGAAATCCAATGGGGACCCTTAGTGCTCCACAAACAAGCCCCATCTAGTACCAGTCCCAAGCCATGTATAAAATGGGAGGGTTGTAGCAGGAAGGGCATCCAACATAAACACATACATATACATGTATATGGCGACACATGAAAAGGGAAAGACATTAATTGATTAAACATTACAGACTCAAATTTCAACGTGTTGATTGCAGCCGATGTAGTCATAAGATACCTGGAAGATCTAAGCAACCCATTAATAATCATCGACATTTTGAACATAGATTCTTGCTTAATATTGTCCGAAGTATGATCTGGAACTGCTACTTTTGGAAATTGCCTTGAGATACCTTTTGTTGAGATTTGGCAATACACAATTAAAAATCGGCTTGGCTCAATCAACGTGATCGTTATTAATTAAGATCAAATACTGATCCTGAACACAGCATGTTCAGTCACCTGGCTCCGCCCTTTCCAAGATGGTGAATGCGGAGAAGCACAGGACGACATTTAGCAAAATGAAGACATATATGAAATCTGTAGATAAACAATCTCAGGTCCCAAAGGAGACGTCACCGATGTGTTTAATCACATGTAACATAATCACACTGTTGAGTATGAAGAGTGCCTAGAGTGAAAAACTTGTGCTGTAGCATCACAAATATGTTTTTCCCCATATATTTTCAGTTGCTGAACCGAAAACTGTTCAGTACATTACCGTCATGATGACGTCATGATGCCAGGGCACTTACACATTCATGCCTTCAGCTGTCACATTTTCACCTGTCCAAAATAATTGTTTAGGACCTGATAAATATGTTCTCTGAATATTTTCTGCGTCCAAGATTCCTCAGAGGAGAAAAAACCAAAGACATGAAATCTTTCAGCAGGAAAAATATCCATACTTTAATACTCCTGGATATTTAAGGCCCGGTACCGATAGAGCAAAACAAAAATAGACAATCAGTCATTAATCATAAACGTCGATACAAAAGCTGAAATTATCACAATTATGTTTTTTAGTCATTATCGCCTGGACCCTAGAAACAAGTAGATGGTCTTGGATACACCCTGACACATGAATATTTTCTGCTTTTTTGTGTCTATCCACATTAATCACGCCATGCTGGAGTTATGTCGACACTGTACCAAAGATTTCTGGTGGTCCTACCTCCATTTCGCCCATCTATTTAAACCTTCAATGAAGCCATGAAGACGGAACCCACTCAACCCGGTTCCTGTCAAAGCAGAGGCTCGCCCATCCTGCGTGTGGGTCTGCTTGAGATTTCTGCCTGTTAAAAGGCAGCTTTCTCTCGCCCATGTGGGAATTTTGACGTCTCTGTAGAATGCTCCGGTTGTTTGTTCTGGACTTGTGTTGGGATAGATTTTGATGTGGTTTGACCCCTTTACAAATAACATTTGACTTAACTCTCATGTATGCGCTAAAATGAAAGTAAAGACAAACGTCTTAAACTCTGAGCATAAAGACCTTAAACCTGAGGTTTTCTCAATTACATTATTTAAAAAAAAGTTAAACTGACCTGATATCTTGATGACATGCATTTAAACCACTTGCAGCTTCATAAATGTGATATACTACTTTTTGTCACTAAACTACCCGCTGATGTCTTTCCAGGTATGAGATCCGCAGTGACAACAGCCTTCGTCTGACGCAGGTCAGAGGCGAAGACGAGGGCACTTACACCTGCGTGTCGGAGAACAGCGTGGGCAAAGCCGAAGCGTCGGGGACCCTGCAAGTTCACGGTTAGACACGGACCGCCCCTCGTTACTAGTCCACACTCACACAAGACAAACAGCGAGCGACGTGATGTTTGGTTCGCTGTTCGAGCTCCTACTGATAAACCAACAGGATCCACAGTTAGATTGTATGTGTCATCATGTTTAGGGTTATTAAAAGTGCGTTTTGATTTGCAAAGATCATCCAAAAAACTGTTTTTGTCGGGAAATCTTTTCTGTTTGATGCAGCGTTGATTTTGTGGCGATCCGTAAAACTCTCAAAGAAAACGCTCTTCAGGGGAGAAAAGTAGAAAACCTGCTACCAACCAAACATTCTTATCTGGTTTTATTCTGGTGAATCTAGTCCAGTGACTGAAAACCTCTCTGCGCAAATTTGATTTTAACACTGAATGCATGAATAGATTATTTGCACAGATGGAGAGTTTTGCGGTTCCGGCACCCGTTTATTCGTCACTGATTAAACACATTCACAGATTTATGGAACATGTCACATAAAGTCTTTTTTTTCCTTTTCTTTTCTATTTAAAAACACGTTGAATGTTCATCATCAGCAACATTCAGTCAGACAATCAAAATGCATTTTACGAAGCACCTTTCAGACAATTTGCGCGCAATTCAAAGAGGTTTAAGAGCCAGAGATGAGACAAACGTACAAGAAAGAACAGGTTCGAAAGGATGTAGAATCTCATTCACGGCATTTAAAAACTCACAGGACAATGATGAAGAAATGGGTACCGAAGAAAAGCTGAAAAATTGAAAGACAAAGCAAGAAAAAATTGGAATGAAAGAATTAAAGATCAGAATAAAAAAAAAGGAGGTACCACACACTGTAGGAAATTCTTTATTACAATAGTAGAAATAAGATATAAGTATATATTCTAAAATCATAAAACCTGACCAACTACACAGTATTATGTAACTCGATACAACCATAAAAAGGATAATAAAGGTCAAATAGTTCGAACATGCTTTACTACTAGATTCAGCTAATTGTGTTGAAATCAAATATTTTCCATTAAGTAAAAAAAAAAGATGTCTGGTGAGTCCTCTTACTGCGTTGCCCCGTCAGGGCTCCATCCTTGGCCCCATACTGTTTAGGCTCTACACGTTGCCACTGGGTCCTATTATAAACAGGTTCATTCTCATTTTCCAAGAAGAAATAGTGACTCAAACTGTGCTGAACCAGTTAGATGAGCAGGACATAAAAGGGTTAAGGTCCAAACGAAAATCATAATAAGTACTTAGAAAATGAACAACCATCTTAATAACTGAAAAGAGCGAACAAATGCCTAAAATAGTTGTTTATAAATGTTTACTAATGACTTATAAAGTGTTTACAACCTTATTTATAACCTAATTATAAACCATTTACAAATCCTTTGTAAACGCAGTCTTATCGTAAAGTGGTAACAAACTTTATTTTGTGTGGTTCCCATGGAAACCTGCAGTGTTGTGTGGTAACAGCTCCTCATAGTAGCTTAACCAAACGTAATGGTAATCAACAATGTTAAATTTATGATTTATTGTATGTGTTGGCGGAGCAGGCAGTAGATAATCACACTGTCTGGCCCACTGATGACAAAACCACGCACCGGTCTCGCTATGTTAATCATAGTGCCAATAAAAAGTCGGAACATGTGTGAAAACGGCAAGACAGACATGACGTCTGGTTAAAACCCGCTATAATACGCCACTGGTTTCACGCCGTTAACAATGAGAGAGAAAACAGGCAAAATGGAATTTAGGTTCTATTCAGGCCCCCGACTCATCATCCGTCTGGGGAGGGAGATCAAAAGGCATTGAAATTGCATTAGGATGAAGTCAGTCCCTTGAAGAGAGACACCTCGGATGAGAAGTCTGTCATTTTGTGAGGATAAAAGGGAATCCAGAGTTTCTCGCCGTAACAGTGGATTCTGCGAGCGGCTCCTCCAGACTGCGCCGACGCTCCTGTCATCTGTCGGCGCACTCATGCTCTTATAGCGCGCACACACACACACACACGCACACACACGAGCACCCGGTGACGAAGACGCTTCTTCTTTGAAGATGCGAGGGGAAATGCACATAAACCGTCGATCAAATGGAGAAGAGGCTGTTTACTAATTCTCAGCAGCAGACGTTGTTCAAATAGAGATGGATGGGCGGTTGGTGCATTCATCTGGAGCATTAAGGACCTCACTCCAACGAGGAGGAGTAGAACCCGACCTCTTCATCATCGTCCCCATCAACATTCAGTCCATCATTCCTCCGCTCCAGTCTCACTCCAGCCCATCCGTTCCCACCTTCTTCCTGTGAATATGGAGTGGACCCGAGTGGTTCTGGTCCCGTCAAATGTTTGATCTGTCATCATCATGAATTTCATGAGCGTCATTTCATCTCATTCATCCTTTTTCTCTCCTCTTTCTTCTCCACCCCATTTCTGCACCACTCCATCCCAGTCGGCCCATCCAGTAAGTATTCCATTTTATCCCATCTTTGCATGCATTCATATAGCTGTGTGTGTGTGTATGTGAGCGTGTGTGTGTATATGTGAGTGTGTGTGTGTGTATGTGTGAGTGTGTGTGTATATGTGAGTGTGTGCGTGTATATGTGAGTGTGTGTGTGTATGTGAGTGTGTGTGTGTATATGTGAGTGTGTGTGTGTGTATGTGTGAGTGTGTGTGTGTGTATGTGTGAGTGTGTGTGTGTATATGTGAGTGTGTGTGTGAGTGTGTGTGTGTATATATGAGTGTGTGCGTGTATATGTGTGTGAGTGTGTATATATGAGTATGTGTGTGCGTGTATATGTGAGTGTGTGTGTGTGGGTGTGTATATGTGATTGTGTGTGTGTGTATATCTGAATGTGTGTGTGTGTATATGTGAGTGTGTGTGTGTATATGTGAGTGTGTGTGTGTGTGCGTGTATATGTGAGTGTGTGTGTGTGTATATCTGAATGTGTGTGCGTGTATATGTGAGTGTGTGTGTGTATATATGAGTGTGTGTGTGTATATAATAATAATAATAATAATACATTTAATTTATATATGAGTGTGTGTGTGTATATGTGAGTGTGTTTGTATATATGAGTGTGTGTGTGTATATATGAGTGTGTGTGTGTGTATATAATAATAATAATAATAATACATTTAATTTATATATGAGTGTGTGTGTGTATATGTGAGTGTGTTTGTATATATGAGTGTGTGTGTGTATATATGAGTGTGTGTGTGTGTATATAATAATAATAATAATAATACATTTAATTTATATATGAGTGTGTGTGTGTATATGTGAGTGTGTTTGTATATATGAGTGTGTGTGTGCGTGTATATGTGAGTGTGTGTGTGTGTGTATATCTGAATGTGTGTGCGTGTATATGTGAGTGTGTGTGAGTATATCTGAATGTGTGTATGTGTGAGTGTGTGTGTGTTTGTATATATGAGTGTGTGTGTGTGTGTGTGTGTGTATGTGTGTTTGTGAGAGAGAGATAATTGGTAGAGATTTATAAAAACACTGATTGTAAGGATTGCCATGCTGTGAAAATAACCCCCCCACCCCCCACCCCACTATCACTGGTGCTTTTTTTTTTTTTTTGCCAATTAGGAATAGAAGAGAGTCAATTATGATTTAAGTACCTGTGGAGCCGCTGGGGACTAAGCTTTTGATTTTTGCACAACTACACTCCAGTCATGCTTTTCACTCATCTGGTTGAAGTCTCATTAGCGCAATAAAAAAAGCTTCTATTAATACCCGAGATCTTTAATTTAGCGCGCAGACACACTCCGATACATAAAACACGCAATTAAGGGGGAGCCGAGTGGATAAAATCCATAAATATATCTCTCGCTGCAAAACAAAGTCTTACGAGTAATTAAAACAGCGAGCGTTTCCACGCCGGTGCGTCTGCATTAGCGTGTCTTTCCACACCCTGCGATGGTTACGGTGTCGTTATCAGACGTATAGAGAGGCCGACTTCCTGTTCCTGTTACTGTAACTGAAAATCGGCATATCGTGGATGTGAACTTTTGCGAAAGACTGAAACACAGACGGAAAACGACTTCCTGTTATCACCATTAACTTTTGTGTGCATGTAAAAACCTCTTTTCCATCAAATAGAGTAGAGTAAATGTTTCTGATAGTATCCTACACACTCTTTTCAGGGTGATAGTAGTACTTCTACTCAAGTAAAAGATCTGAATACTTTTCCCGCCACTGCATGAGGTGCTGAGATTCCACCAACCAAATTACAGGTTAATGACATCATCATCAATGACATTTATTAAACCTTAAGAGCCCCTTTGATCTGTGGTGTCCCCCAGGTCTCCATCCTCGGCCCCTTACTCTTTAGCGTATACATACTGTCACGTGACACACATTTTTTCAATGAGGGAAAGCGACTCAAAAGGAAGCTTCTTAAAGGCCCCCCCCCCCCCCCATTACATATGATATAAATAAACCCACTGCAATGTTTTACTGATCAATCAGAATCACCAGGCTTTTGAAAATCACTCTTGTAGTGGAGATTCAGAAGGAGAAAAGACGCCAAGCTGACGTCTTCCACCAGCAGAAAGCCGCTCCGGCGTGATTGTGTGCTTGTGGCGATTCAAAAAAAGAAGAAGGCAAAAAAGCTGCGGATAAATGGCATCACAGGATTCTCCTTTTGTGTGTCGTGAAGTCGAAAAACACCAAAGCCACGTAAGTGGAGCTTTTATAGCATAGACGTTTCTGCTCCTCTATTTAGCGCAGTGTGGGAACTTCTCATTAGCATTCCTGCAAGACAAACAAGAGGGAAAGAGTTGCAATTCTTCACAGGTGTCTGTCAAGTCTGCAGAAATGGAATAAGTGGAGGGCAGGGTAATTGATGGGTTTCAGGGCTTGAAGGAACGGTTTGGCTGACTGGGATGTGTGTTTGGAGAAAGTGTTTGTGTTTATCTCTGGATATCTTCCCCCCCCCCCCCCTTAAACTCTCTGTGGCGTTGTAATCCTGAAATCAGTTTGGTGTTTTAAACCTTATAAGATTTCAACTTTATCACCTATGAGTCAACTCGCTGTGCTTACGCAGAATAATAAAGAGGGAAGAAATAACCCTGTTCAGCCAGGAGGCACATTTCAAAAAGAGATATTACATATATATATATATATATATATATATAAAGTAGAAGCATTTCCAGTTGCTCTCTGTATCTGTTCATGTTCTCTAAACAAATCAGTGTTTTGGGCTGGTAGAACGAGCCTACATCCATTAGCCATAACATTATAACCACTAAGTCAATCAGAGTCACGTGGATTCTGCACGTTTTTCCTGACGCTTGTGTTTGAAACGAGATCCGAGCAACTTTGACAAGGTCCAAATGATGATGGGAAGACGACTGGGTCCAGAATAGCGGGATTCGTTGGGTGTTCACACTCTGCAGTGGTTAGAACCTACCAGAGGGGTCTAAGGAAGGGCAAGTGGTGAGATGGTCATCAAACAATTACACTCAAGAACCCAATTTCAAATGTTTCGAGGCCCCATTAATCACATTGTCTTGTGAACAAAACACAAAAAAACAGAATCCCGCTGTCATCTAAACAACCCCTGAGTCTAGAGCCTGACTTCAGTCCGTCCTGTCTTCAGAGGATGAGGAGGCAGAGATGAGCCTCCTCAGAAAAGAAGAAAAATGGACCGCGAACTTCATCGAAACGCATCGAGCTTTGCATTTTTGTATTTTGTAACAGTCGCCAGGACGGCTTTCCTTTTGTGTGTAACGCAGTTCCGTCTGTCATTCACCTCACAGCAAGGGTCGACATCTTCAGCCCAGCTTTGGTTGTCAGCACTTTGCTGTGTTATTGAGCAACACGCTGATTTCATACAACACAGTAGCCTATGATATGCCTCAGCGGGGGGGGGGGGGCAGTAAGGCGCTGAGAAGCTGAGTAAGCCCAAACGTTTCCCTGCTTTAGTTTACCTGCTTTAGTTTACCTGCTTTAGTTTACCTGCTTTAGTTTACCTGCTTTAGTTTACCTACTTTAGTTTACCTGCTTTAGTTTACCTGCTTCAATTTACCTGCTTTAGTTTACCTGCTTTAGTTTACCTGCTTTAGTTTACCTGCTTAAATTTACCTGCTTTAGTTTACCTGCTTTAGTTTACCTACTTTAGTTTACCTGCTTTAGTTTACCTGCTTAAATTTACCTGCTTTAGTTTACCTGCTTTAGTTTACCTGCTTCAATTTACCTGCTTTAGTTTACCTGCTTTAGTTTACCTGCTTAAATTTACCTGCTTTAGTTTACCTGCTTTAGTTTACCTGCTTCAATTTACCTGCTTTAGTTTACCTGCTTTAGTTTACCTGCTTTAGTTTACCTGCTTCAATTTACCTGCTTTAGTTTACCTGCTTTAGTTTACCTGCTTTAGTTTACCTGCTTAAATTTACCTGCTTTAGTTTACCTGCTTTAGTTTACCTACTTTAGTTTACCTGCTTTAGTTTACCTACTTCAGTTTACCTACTTTAGTTTACCTACTTTAGTTTACCTACTTTAGTTTACCTGCTTCAATTTACCTGCTTTAGTTTACCTGCTTTAGTTTACCTACTTTAGTTTACCTACTTTAGTTTACCTGCTTTAGTTTAGCTGCTTCAATTTACCTGCTTTAGTTTACCTGCTTTAGTTTACCTGCTTTAGTTTACCTGCTTTAGTTTACCTGCTTTAGTTTAGCTGCTTTAGTTTACCTGCTCTAGTTTACCTACTTTAGTTTACCTACTTTAGTTTACCTGCTTTAGTTTAGCTGCTTTAGTTTAGCTGCTTTAGTTTACCTACTTTAGTTTACCTACTTTAGTTTACCTGCTTCAATTTACCTGCTTTAGTTTACCTGCTTTAGTTTACCTGCTTTAGTTTATCTGCTTTAGTTTACCTGCTTTAGTTTACCTACTTTAGTTTACCTACTTTAGTTTACCTGCTTCAATTTACCTGCTTCACTTTACCTGCTTTAGTTTACCTGCTTTAGTTTAGCTGCTTTAGTTTAGCTGCTTTAGTTTACCTGCTTTAGTTTACCTACTTTAGTTTACCTACTTTAGTTTACCTGCTTCAATTTACCTGCTTCAATTTACCTGCTTTAGTTTACCTGCTTTAGTTTAGCTGCTTTAGTTTAGCTGCTTTAGTTTACCTGCTTTAGTTTACCTACTTTAGTTTACCTGCTTTAGTTTACCTGCTTTAGTTTACCTACTTTAGTTTACCTACTTTAGTTTACCTGCTTCAATTTACCTGCTTTAGTTTACCTGGTTTAGTTTACCTGCTTTAGTTTACCTGCTTTAGTTTATCTGCTTTGGTTTACCTGCTCTAGTTTACCTGCTTCAATTTACCTGCTTTAGTTTACCTGCTTTAGTTTACCTGCTTTAGTTTACCTGCTCTAGTTTACCTACTTTAGTTTACCTGCTTTAGTTTACCTGCTTTAGTTTACCTGCTTTAGTTTAGCTGCTTTAGTTTACCTGCTCTAGTTTACCTACTTTAGTTTACCTACTTTAGTTTACCTGCTTTAGTTTAGCTGCTTTAGTTTAGCTGCTTTAGTTTACCTGCTTTAGTTTACCTACTTTAGTTTACCTACTTTAGTTTACCTGCTTCAATTTACCTGCTTTAGTTTAGCTGCTTTAGTTTACCTGCTCTAGTTTACCTGCTTTAGTTTACTGGCTTTGATTTAGCTGCTTTAGTTTACCTACTTTAGTTTACCTGCTTCAATTTACCTGCTTTAGTTTACCTGCTTTAGTTTACCTGCTTTAGTTTATCTGCTTTAGTTTACCTGCTTTAGTTTACCTACTTTAGTTTACCTACTTTAGTTTACCTGCTTCAATTTACCTGCTTCAATTTACCTGCTTTAGTTTACCTGCTTTAGTTTAGCTGCTTTAGTTTAGCTGCTTTAGTTTACCTGCTTTAGTTTACCTACTTTAGTTTACCTACTTTAGTTTACCTGCTTCAATTTACCTGCTTCAATTTACCTGCTTTAGTTTACCTGCTTTAGTTTAGCTGCTTTAGTTTAGCTGCTTTAGTTTACCTGCTTTAGTTTACCTACTTTAGTTTACCTGCTTTAGTTTACCTGCTTTAGTTTACCTACTTTAGTTTACCTACTTTAGTTTACCTGCTTCAATTTACCTGCTTTAGTTTACCTGCTTTAGTTTACCTGCTTTAGTTTATCTGCTTTGGTTTACCTGCTCTAGTTTACCTGCTTCAATTTACCTGCTTTAGTTTACCTGCTTTAGTTTACCTGCTTTAGTTTACCTGCTCTAGTTTACCTACTTTAGTCTACCTGCTTTAGTTTACCTGCTTTAGTTTACCTGCTTTAGTTTACCTGCTTTAGTTTACCTGCTTTAGTTTACCTGCTTTAGTTTACCTGCTTTAGTTTACCTGCTTTAGTTTAGCTGCTTTAGTTTACCTGCTCTAGTTTACCTGCTTTAGTTTAGCTGCTTTAGTTTACCTGCTCTAGTTTACCTACTTTAGTTTACCTGTGTTAGTTTACCTGTGTTAGTTTACCTGTGTTAGTTTACCTGTGTTAGTTTGTCTGCTTTAGTGACCCGGCTTTCCCCAACATTCTGTGTGATGTTTTCAGACTGTAAAACATAAAAATAAGATCAACTTAAACTTTCAAGGCAGCGTACTTCAGATTGTTTGTCCTCCATTCTCTAAAAACTAAAAATGATTACTTTCATCTGGCATTAGCTTGAAGGAGAACCAGAGAGACGTTTTCCCTGCAGAAATACCACATCTAAACACATTATTTTGTCCAAAGTACGAACTTATCAAGGCCGGACTCATGATAAATCATCACAAACGATCTATTGAGGTCAACTTGACGCGTGGAACTCAATACAGAAAGCAACTGATTTGATGTAGTTTATGATTCAATTCAATACTTTTTGTTCAGTTTCTTATAAAAGTTATATATCGGCCGCCCAATTTCAAGTTTCCCTTTTCTACACTTCATTTGTGCTTGTGCGCTCAGAGGACAGGAAGCTCCCGCTTGTTTTTCTCTTGTGCTCGGAGTCAGATGCCCACTGCCTCAGGCTGCTTTTTAGATCTGGGCATTGTGGGTAGCACATGGTCGAACATCATCACGCTGCTGGCTCCAGTCTTGGACTCTGGGCGCTGGAACTATTCCTGCTGCCTAGACCAGTTCACCTTCATCGTGTTTATTCACAACAACTGGGTGAGTTAAAGGGGGTCCAGGTGGCGAAGTAGAACCTTGAGCAGGGATAGTAAAAGGAGCCATTATCTGAAAAAGAATTAATTATCCTTTCAATCAGCTTCTTTGAAGGTTTGTCGTCGGATTGAAGAGACCTGCCAGTCAGAGTGGAGTTTAAAGAGAGGTGGGAAAATGTGACCACCATCCATGGCGGTACCTGATGGGTGATGTGGAACCCTCAGCAGAGAGGGGAGATACATTAGATAGATCTGTAATCCAGAATTATCTCGATTCTGACTTTATTTAACACGTTCTGGATACAGCCTGATGAACTATATGATCCGTTTCTGTCCAGGGCAAATTTTGGCAAGTAGAAAAGGGAATAACTTGTAAGCCCACTTGTAATCCTTGTACACGTAATTTTGATGTTCTGGTGGAAGTCCATTCCTTTGAGGCATGTCACTTGTTTTTCCTCGCCTAGCTTGATAGTATGTACAACCTGCTCCGTAGATTTATTTCCGTGTGACTGGGTCATCTTTGGTCGTCACGCTCATCTAATGGACCACAAGCTTATATTCACCTGACGTGAAATTCTGCCAGTCAAGTCACGGCAGGACCACAGTCACCCACTCACTGAGTCACTCTCCGAAGACTTCCTGTCTCACCTGATGCTGTTATAAAAGTCATTTCGAACCCTGGCCATGTGTCTTCACGTAATTCCTGTCATCATTTGGAGAACATTGGGTCCCCATGACACGGGAACATGCCCAGACATTCAAATAAGCCAAAGCACTTCACATTCAGCCCAGACTCCCCAGCATCAGCCTTATCAGAAAAGCTGTGGAAATCCAATTGCGGGCCTTGTCTATTTTTGCCTCCCTCTTGGCATTCTGGGCTGGCACCGTCCAGAATATGAAAGGAAGTCTTCGGGCTCCTTTGAATTCTCTATCTCAAGTGTTTTAGTCTTTATTTAGATGCTCCTCAAATTACCTTCACGCGCCTCCTGAGTTTATCGGTTCGTGTGCCGTCATCTTGTGTTGTGTGTTTTTTAATTAGAAAATGAAGGTGCCGGTTTTTTTTTTGTTTTTTTGATAAGCAGGTACGGGTTATGGCTTTGTTTTAAACACCGCTTGTACAATTATGTTTTACCTTACGTCCCAGAATGCTAGAATACCGTACAAGAGACGTGCTACGCAGATAGCTCCCAGGACACGCCGGCATTGCCTGCTGATTCTTCCATGTATATTTCAGACGCTCCGTTCAGATCCATCACTCCGTTTCCATCCCGTGTGAGGATCCTAATGTTTTTTCCCCTGCTCAAAATCTAAAGCTCAGTGTCGCGCAGAGTGCACCCCATTATTGCTAATTATTTATCACAGCCTGAGGCAATGTGCCGACTTGCCTCCTCAAATCAAACATTGTTATTCTCCAGCTGCTGCGGTGTAGCCTTCCCAACAACAGCCTTTTAACAGCATGAATATTCCCGGATGTCAGTGTATTTGGGTCAAAGTTATGACACCGTGTCAGCCGTGAGGGAAAACCTTCAAGTTCTTGTGTCAAATGACCCGCTTACTACCATTTTTCTGATATGTGGGCTTTTCTGAAGTGTCTTCAGCAAATCTGTATGTGGACCAGGCTGGAGTCACATTACATAAGTTGTGGGTAATACACTGCCTTTCTTTAATGTTTCAGGCCTTGAAACAGGCCCAACAGCGAGCCGCTCCTTGAGGTTTTGCGGGGAAGTGAAAGCTGAGACTAGAAAACACTTGGAGCATCTTTGGGTTTTGAACAGCAATACTGCTGCATCACGTGACCCTAACCCACATCGGCTCACGTCCCCTTAGGGTGCTTTCGGACCACATCAGGCGTTGAGGCGATGAGTGTGGGGTTGTGCAGCACTGTGGGAGGAGCCTGTTGGAGGCACCAATATCAAGACGTGTCACTGCGGCGCCACAACAGAGGTCCAAATCTTTGTTTGTACACAGTGAACAATATAATAGTAGCCTCTATAGTTGCTTCTATTGTGATGTCGTACATGTTTCAAACAGTGCTTTGGCAAAAAAAAACAATCATTTAGGATCCCTGTTACATGTCAGTTTTATTTATATTGCGCCAAATTCTCAAGGAATGAAGTAGTACACAAATGTCCATCTCATATTGAACACACCCAATTTCAAGTTCGGCTGAATGCCATTAACTTTGAGGGGAATATCCATGATCTCAGTGCATGCTGGGTAATCCCACCTACCTGCCTTCCCAACCAGCTCCAATAATGATAGTATCATCAGTGGGCTTCAGTCCCTGATCCATGAGACCCTACCGGAGAAAACCATCTCTTGGTCAAGGACCCTACAACATGTAGATTCTCATTCATCCAGGTCATGGTGACCCACATGGGTCGAATCCAAAGCCTCAAGACTTTTCCCCTTGAAGCATGAATGGATGGAATGTACTTATATAGGAGCAACTTGGGGTTCAGTATCTTGCTCAAGGACACTTCCGGTGATTGGCCGGAGATTTAACCTCCGACCTTCAGATAAGTGGAAGATCGCTCTACCAACTGAGCCGCCGTCGCCCCCTAAGAACTTGAATGACTAGAGTCCTCAACTTTAATCAAGTTTAGGATTCAAAACTTTCCAGGATTAACATGAACCATGGGTGAATGAGAATAAACACAAACATTGTGACAAGGATGAATAAATCAGGCAGAATTTGGTGGAGCCATCTATCTTTTTGACACCATTTTCCTCCACCCTAACAGGTCATGTCAACCAGAACATAAAACAAACACGACAAAATTCCATTTGAACTTTTACTTCCATTCTAACTCACAGCATAATTTCCTACATTCAGTCTAAAACATGGCTTGAACTACCAAACCGTCGGCCAGCCGTCGCAGCGGGATGTCGGGTTGTGTTTCGCCAAAATCCGAACTTTCTCTGAAGTCTGAACCCTCGCACCATAAACACACAACCTTCACTCCAAACAAATGAGAGGATTGGTCTTTGAGAAACATTGATCCCCTCCTGCTGTGCTCTTTAGGATAGCAAAGGGTCGGGTAATTCCCAAGGTAGGGAGATAAAACGTGTTTGCAGGGGACGGCATTTAGCCGGCACTCTCATCTCTGGTGAGCGATTACAGCGAGCAAACAAGTCGTAAAGAGGGATTCTGGAGATTGGGATCGCAGCGCTTCTCATTCCAGAAGGTGAATTCTTCAAAACCTTTGTCTGTTTTTCTTTTTCTTAGCTGTTTTCTCCTCGTTTGAGGAACTCGGCAGATTTATTTTAAAGTCTAAATGCGTCGGGATAATTTGAAGTAACGTTAATTTGGGCTCCGACACTTATATGCAGCAAATAAACTTAAATAAGTCCCACTATTGAGTTGAAGGTCTACATCCATGTTTGGAATGTTTGATTTCTTGATATATATATACCTCCAATTTCATACATCTGGCAATATTTCCGAATTAACTTCTTCATTCATTGGATTTTTTATAATCAACTTTATACATAGGAATAAGGGAGGATTTGCAAATTTGAAGATAATGCTAATCGTTGCGTTAACATCAACCGAGGTAGGGCGAACAGTTTTGCATTTTGCGTTAAGGGAATTCCTCCGAGCCTCTGTGTTACGCGTCGAGGTGCTTTTCACCCTATCATTGATGGATGAGTGAATTCAGTCCATTTAAATAAACGCTTAAGAAAATGCTTTTGTCTGTTTATCCTTTTTTGTCTGAATGTTCTGTGGATTTTTTATTTTTTTTTCCTGTGCCTATCTCTTTTCCGTTGGGAGGTTCTTCCCCTCCCCGTCCTCCTCTTTCACCTAAGTAATGCTAATTACTTGTAGAATGAAAGAGAAGCTGGAGATCAGATGGGAAGATGAGAAATCAATTGGGAGGGGTGGAGGGCATCATTACGCATTCACACCTCCCCCTGTGCGGGAAGACCTGTCACTCGCTACAGAATCAATAGAAATCAAAGAAGGGCGTGTGTGTGTGTGCGTGTGTATATGTATGTGTGTGTGTGTGTGTCTTCCATGGCTGCTCCCCCACCTATGTTCAAAGACATCTGATTAGGCCGGAGCTCTGGATCAGAAAGGTGACCCACAAACCTGCATTTCTGCGGCTTCAGCTTTGGCCTTCTTGGTCCTTCATCCTTACTTATTGCTACTTATAGCTTATCCAATACGCACCTGTAGTAGAATTCATCAGTCAGACGATGGCCCGCCGGAGGGGTTTGACTGTGTGAGATTATTCCCCTGTTCCTCCGGGCTGAGGTGCAGAAAATGATCCTGAGGTTCTGAAGTCCCGAGGGTTGAAGCACAAAGCGAACAAACACGGCTCAGACTATGGAGACCACTATAGATCAGACTAAACCTTCATCGTCGCTTCATTGCTCCTGCAGTTGTGTCACTTTTGGACATATTGAGTACATGCATATATTAAGCATTGATAGCCCTGACCCAATCAGCCATAACATTATAACCCTTTGCTTAATATTTTGTAGGTCCCCTTATTCCATTGCGATGTCACTTTGTGTTCATTTCCACCTTTTTCCTCAGAACCATCACTAGTTTTTCCAGCGAGTAGCACTTCTGTGTGATCCAACAACACAGGCTAGCCTATTATCCCCACATATGTTTAATAGCCTTAGCCAGTCATGGCCCTGTCACTGATTCCATAGATCACTTATGTAGGTACTGACCACTGCAGACCAGTCTAACAACCAACAAAACCTACAGTTCTGGAGATGATCCGACCCAGTTGTCTAACCATGACACATTGGTCTTTGTCATAGTCACTTAAATCCCTATTCTAGCTCAATTTTTTCTGCTTTCATAACATAATATTCAGCGTCAACTCACTTGCCCTTCCCCACTTGGTGGTTATAATGTTATGGCTGGTGGTTATGTTAGTGTTTTTCTCTGAGTATCCCCAAAGCATCAGTATAGTGAAACATTTTTGTTGTGAACCCATGAAAAATTGTCCGTTATCCGTCTGTTTTGTCTTTGTGTTTTTTTAATGTGACACACATCAAGTCTGTTTTTGAGTCTGAGTGACGGCAAAAAAATCTTTTCAGATCAGATTTGAGTCACCGACATTCTGACATACTTCTCCGATCCATGATCATGCATCGCAAATGTAAATGGTCGGATTGGAACCCTTGATTATTTACATATACGCCGTCATCATCGGCAGCGCAGTAAAGCAGGAGAGACGAGGAGAGACGAAAGACAGAATCCAGTGCAGAAATGTCACACACACACATTTTTGCTGGTAACGCTTCCGTTATGGTTTGAATACCAGGTACAAAAAAATCCCGCTTTTGTAGTTGCTGATGCAGATGACTTGTGCAAAAAGCCATCAACGTACGCCAGCCTGCTTTCAGAGGACAGAAGTGTTTACATTAGAGCTAGGTATTTATGAATGTGAAGTGTCGAGATAACAAATGTGTGTGTGTGTGTGTGTGTGTGTGTGTGTGTGTGTGTGTGTGTGTGTGTGTGTGTGTGTGTGTGTGTGTGTGTGTGTGTGTGTGTGTGTGTGTGTGTGTGTGTGTGTGTGTGTGTTGGTGCATGAGAGATAAAGAGACATGGAGAGCCTGAGTGAGAGAGTTGTCAATTATGAGCTGCTGTCATCACTGGGGTTCTGTCACAGCTTAATGCACTCACTGCTGGCACATTCTCACTGTAATGAACCCACTCAAACACACACACACACACACACACACACACACACACACACACACACACACACACACACACACACACACACACACACACACACACACACACACACACACACACAAAGAGGTGTCCTGTCTGTTCTGCACTGATCATGTCTCTCCATTCTCTGTGTTGTAGTGCCTCCTCAGATCGTGGTTCGACCACGGGACCAGATCACAGCGCCAGGTCGCACCATGACGTTCCTCTGCGGCACCAAAGGGAATCCTCCGCCTGCCGTCTTTTGGCAAAAAGAGGGGAGCCAGGTAGGACAATTTCTGCCGTGTTTATAAAAAACGACAGTGAACTGGTCTTTTGTCCCAATGGATGATTCTAGGTTTCAGAAGTGTGTGTGTTTTTTTTGGGGGGGGACAGTAAATATTTGTATTCTTATTATACCCCCCTGAAAAATCGGGGACATTTTGGAATCGTCAGCGCCAGGTCCGCCGCAAAAACTCAAAATCTCTTTCATGGGTCATTTTCAAATTCTACACCCTCATAGACCTCAGTGCAGGGAAGAACTGGATTGATTTTGGGAAAGGTTGGTTCTATATATCTGACATTAGGGGCAGCTTTATCTCCAAAGAGTGTTTCAGGGCCTTCATTTATTAAATATCGGTCCAATTTAGTCCAAATTTGCTGAAATGGAATGAACTCTAGGAGATCTATCTTGTATATATCATATTTCACTCTAATAGTTCATATTTTACACACTAGGGGGAGCTTTTAAATGCTATGGCTTCACATTTCATTTCCGGAATTCGATCAGGTTGATTTCTTGTACAATGCAGGGGATTGGGGGGCTTTTCGGGGATACGCCCTTCCTCTGAGGGACGACGGTTGATAGATAGATCGATTTTATGGCATTTTCCCATCCATGAAGGTTTTTTACCAGAACTTTAAACCCTTGAAATGAGCTCATTCAGACAATTAAAAAAAAGGATTTTTGCAAAACTTTCGGGAGAAATTGTGTTGGAATTAAACTTATCTAAAGTCCAGAAGTCCGCTGTATTTTTATTTTTCACGACCGCAGGAAGCTGAAGCGTCCCGGTGTGGAAAGGCCGTGCTGGTTGAAGTTAGTTTCTTCACACACCTCTGCTACTCCACTTTAAAGAGAGCCTGCGTCTCCTCAAGCTGTCATCTTCTTGTCTGTCGTCCCTTTAGTTTCACCACCCGGTGCTGTAGTGCCAGGATGACTCTCTCATACACACACACACACACACGCACACACACATGCACACACACCTCATTTTCCCATCATCCAAACAGGCTATTATTCTCCAAAGTGTGAGTCTGCACAGTCCTATGTGTCCTCAAAAGTGCGTGCGTGTGTGTGTGTGTGTGTGTGTGTGTGTGTGTGTGCGTTTGTGGGAATATGTGGGTGTGCAAATGAATAAGTATGTGTGGGAACGGCGAGCGATAAGCAATGCAGCTGGCTGGAATGCTGTGAAAGGCCTGATGGGAGTGCGTGGGTGCCTCTAGCATGGCTCCCAGGTAGAGATTAGAGCGGGTGAGGGAGATTGGATGAGGTCTGGAGAATGTGAGTGGGAGAAAGGAGAACAAGAGCGGAGGAGGGAGATAAAGAGGGGAGAGCATGGAGGCAGGAGAGGAAGAAGGGAAGTAAGTGGGTTGCATGTTTTCAAAAGCGGGCGCTTTTGACTAACGGGTAAAAATACCGTTATCCCGTACCGACGGACGGGGGAAGGAAAGAGAGAGGATCAGGTTTCAAAGTTTAAAAAAAAGAAAAGATCGTGTCGTTACAATGAAGTCCTCCTGAGTAATGGAAGCCAACAGGTGGATTGAAGTAGCATCATTCTGCTCCGAGAAGTTTTTGCGCCATGACTTCCTAACCGTTGATCCAATTCAGTCCAGATGTGGTTCTTCTGAATCAACCTGTGGAAATCTAACTTTTAACCTGGCTCTAATAGTTCATGTTTTACTCACTAGGGGGCGTTTTCTGATGAAAACACTGTTTGTTTGTTTTTTGGAGGGGACTCCACATTTAATTATGAGGAGTTCAATCAGGGGGATTGCTTGTACAAAGCAGGGGATTGGGGGCTTTATTGGGGATGTACCCTTTCGAACTAGTTTGTGTTATTTCATTATTATTTATTGTTGTTGTTGTTCATTCACCTTACTGGTTGGGCAATGGTTCTAAAGTGAGAGAAGACAAACATCAACTAGTTGAGATTCTCCTGCGTTATGATTAGAAACATTTATACCAGGTTGAAGATATTTCCTCTCAATGTGACGAAGGGGAAGGTAAGGTAAGGCAACTTTATTTATATAGCATGTTTCCGCAACGGGGCGATTGAAAGTGCCTCAAACAAACAATCCAGAAGAATGCGACAAAGTGCAAGAGAACGTTACGACGTAATTAAAAGACGTATAAAAACATTACGAAGGATTAGGAAATGAAAAGCAAGCAATGAAATAAAAGCTAGAATAGAAGAAAGTCAACGGTCGTAAAACCCGGCCCACCTCGGACAAAAGTCCAGTTTCCTAAACCGGGCTGCAAAGACAGAAATGAGAATCATTTATAAATATAAAGATTTATTAGAAGACAGGTGCAAACAGGAAAGTACTCCGCCTCTCTCCCAGTGTCAGCTGGTATAGGCTCCATCCCCGAACAAGTCACACATGGCATCCCAACCACACGGACAGACCTTCCAGAACCTCTGAAGCCCGTCTACCGATGTTTCGACACATATATTAATATCTGTACGTAATGAAAGTAGCTGGTATTCAGAGAGCAGAACACGGGCCGGATCAATACCTCCTCTCCTGTAGACCTGTTCCTAAATGCGCTGCAGGGACGTACGCCGTCCGGATCTTATAATCTCTCGAGCCGTCTGCATCGCTCAGATCAATTTGGACTCGAGCCGCACAGTAAGGTTACCGAACCAAGCTGTGAAGCCGAGGCTCTCTAACACCGCCGGATAAAAGACCAGCATGAATTTTTTATCAGCCGTCCAAGTCGACGCAGGGAAAGTAGCCGCTGTGCTTCAGAGGAGTGGGTGTCGCTCTGGATGTATGCAGAAATGAGTAACCTTCACAGGAAGACCCTCATCTGGGTTAGTGGAGGCGTAAAGTACGGGGAGGCTAGAACATGTATTTGGTCAGATGTGCTCAGAGTCACACACCCCCACCCCCCCCCCCCCCCCCCCCAAAAAAAAATCAGGTTTCCATGGGAACAACAAAGAAATCCAATTTGTTGACTGTTGGAAGGCGCAACTGCTTGTTATGGTTAATTTATGTAAAACGTCCAGCTCAAGTTAGCTGTGTTGGATTTTTGCAAATAGATGAACGTAGCGGCGACTTCATCCCCCGTCACTTTTAAGAGGGGGAGGAAATAATTGATGGATCCTTTCACTCGATTCTGAAGCAAATATCAAAAGGAAATGGAAATGGAATAAAGTAAATATAAAATCTTCGGGTTTTGAAATGTTGGTGTAACGGAAGAAGACATTTGTCACATAGGGCTCTGGGAAATAATGATGTCATAATGAGTAGACTAAACTCTTGATCAGTTCTTTCTTCAAAGTCTTTGCCAGATTAATACGTAATAAATATACAAATCTTCATATAGATTGTTTGTATCCCTCAAAAGTCTACGATGTTGTGGAATTATCATTCATCCTCCTTCATCCTCGCCCTACGCCTTAGGGCGAGGATGAAGCAGCTGACCCAAGGCGGTTATTATATTTTTACCTACGTAGACCTTAGTGAGAGGAAGAACTGGAGTGATTGAGTTGCATATTTCCGCCACTAGACTAGATGAGCTTCATCTGCAAAACTTTTCGGGCCATAATTTCTCAATTTTTGGTCCAATTTAGTCCAAATTTGGTGCATATGAATCAAATGGAGTATAATTATCTCGTTTACATAATATTTTTACTCTTATAGTTCATATTTCACTCACGAGGGGGAGCTCTGTCACAAAAAAACACACTTTTTGTAGCCATAACTTTCTAAGTGTCGGTCTGATTTTGTCTAAATTAGTTCCACATGACTCAACCTGAGGGACTCTATCTTGTATTCATCATATTTTATTCTAATTGTTGATCATTTACTCTCTAGGGGACACTTTTTTATGAAAAACTTTGTCTTTTTCAGACAAAACTTCCGAACACTTGGTCCAGTTAGTCCAAATTTGGTGCATCCCAATAGACTTGTTCAGACCTATCTTGTATTTTTAGCTTATTTTATGATCCTGCTTTGTCTTTGGACTGTTCCCCTTTTGGTTTCAACCCGAGTCCGGAGCGATTCAATTTGAAAAAAAATGGTTTCATGTCCCGCATGTTGATTTGGCAAAGATTTTAGGCCGGATGCCCTTCCTGACGCAACCCTCCCCGTTTACCCGGGCTTAGGACCGGCACTAGATGTACTCTGAAATATGAGCCCTTCATTACTGGATTCCTATTCCAGTTTACTCTAATAGTTCATATTAAAGGGAGGGCTTTTCCTTTTTTAAGAAACACTGTTTTTCGGATAAAACTTCAAATTTATTTCGAGGCGATCAATCAGAGGGATTGCTTGTACACTGCAGGGGATTGGGGGCTTTTCGGGGATATACCCTCGCTGTCTTGCACGACGTTGGCCTAGTTTTTTAATAAATCTATACCAAATTTATAATAAAAGTCAGGTGGAACGGCTTAGCGGGTCAAGACGGCGTATTGAGTTTGAACGTCACGCATTTCATTCACACGACGACTGGAGCCACGGGTTCTGACTTATGGAGTCGGATTAATCCCAACGATGTTTTTCTTCCTCAGATCTTGCTGTTCCCCATCCAGGAGCCGTCGCAGGCAGGTCGTTTCTCCGTGTCGCTGAGCGGCGAGCTGACCATAGCTGACGTCCGAGTGGAAGACTCCGGTTTCTACATCTGCCAGGCCATCAGTGTGGCGGGCAGCATCCTGACCAAAGCCCTGCTGGAGGTGGAAAGCGGTGAGTGTTAACGCACACAGACGATGAGATGAAGTAACTTTTAGCTCTTAGTAAAAAAAAACACTCTCGACGACTTGAGTACTTTTCTCTCTCGTTGCTGAAGTCTGGCGTTCTTTTCTCTCAAATGTTCACATCTGTTTAATATTTGCTTTCACTGCGTGGTCTGTAAGCAGAGAAGAGGAGTCTCACTCAGAATAATAAACTTCAACTGGAGTTCTCTGGCCGAGAAAACAACGACGTCTTGACACCATAAATCTTCTTCTTTTGTTTTTATAGATCAAAGCTCAGAAAGAATCCGCCCTAGAATGTGATGTTGTTACAAATTCAGTCGTAAAATGCCTGGAAATGGTTTTATTGCAACGCCCGTGCCTCAAAAACACCTCGTCTGCGGCTCAAAGCTGCACGTTTCTTTAGTTTTTTTTAAATCCAGGAAACAATATTACCTGTTTCCAGCTCAGCTGCGCTACTATTTTGTGTGCAGCCTCATATTTAACAGAGAAGAGAGGAGAATTGAATTTTCTTATCAAATTCTCAGTAAGATTACCAATAAGTGCATTTCACAAAATGTTCAAACACTCCTTTTAAGGCTTTTCCTGCCCACTGTTTTATTTTAAAGAATGATTGCCTACCAATTTAACATAAAAACCTCATCAATATATAGATATTTACAAATATGTATACTTTTATATATTTAAACTGCTTGGATATATTATATATCTATTATATACTACATAGGATATTTTCTTATTTGAGCACATTTTTACCTCCAGATTATATTTGTAACCCATGTCTATTGAAAATATGCAGGAAAAAAAAATCAATAAGAAGATAAGTGAAAGGGTGAGGCGTGAAAAAAGAACGATCTGGATAAAAGGGCAGATCCTGGATTTTCTGAAGAGGTAATTTTCCACCATTTTCCATAATTGCCTAAAAAACTACTCAACCAGTTTCCACTAGACTTTACGGAGGTGTGCAATAGGCCCCAATATCACAGAATCGGCAGGCTAAATTTATATGGGCGGGATTGTCTGGCCACTGCAGCGGCGAGTGCCGTTACACCGCAGATTTAATTACTTTCCGGCTCTGAGCCTAATTACATGTTGACATTTTTGCCTCATTTTTCGAAGAATAATAATTAATTAGCGTTTGCCACTTGCTGTGCCAAAAGAACAACAAGGAACAGAACAAGCGAAAACAAACGGATAAAAAAATAGTCCTTTAAATACTGTGGCTGTCATGGAAAATGTGTTAATGCTGATGATTAATCCCTTAAAAGTCTTCACCAGGGAAAGAAAAAAGGGACGTCCTTTATTTTGGTTGCACATTTTTATTCTTTGGGGACATTTAATTTCAATTAGAAGTGACTAAACATTTGGTAAAGCATGTTTTTAGGAAGCAATTTCAACCTTAATGGACTTTATTTGGTTGTATAAAGTTACAGAATTCTGTTTAGTAAGTCCTCACTTGCTTTAACGTGCCAAAAGAAAATCCCACTTATCGAATGAGACTTTCTCTCTAGCCATGGTTAATGCCTCCTTTGAACCGTGGTGTCCCCCAGGGCTCCGTCCATGGCCCCTTACTATTTAGCATATACATGTTGCCGCTGGGTCAAACAGGTTCAGTCAGTCAGACTATTCAATAATAAATAGATGTGTTAAGCCAAACGGTTAGTCTGGAAACCACAAACACATCATATTAGTGAACGCAGTGAATCGTATCACCAAGTCTGACCTTAAATTCTTCCCGAATCCCAGCAGCCAATGTGTTGAACGGCTTATTTGTTCTTTGAGAAACATCCTCTGACAGACGCAGTCAATGTTATGTAAGTAAGCAAAATGAAAACCCCTCAAACACAAAAATATTTACCTCCCCCCTCCACACTTAATCATTTTCTGCTTCATCGTTGATTAATCGTTCCTCACAATCTGCTGCTTTAACACCGCCCCCACAACAAACGCACCACTCTGAGTCAGAAAAGCCTTCAGATGCATCTGAAAATCACAAATACTCTACCTCCAAACGAGGGGGCAGCAGGAGTCCTTATATAAAGAGACAACTGCTGAAAGCTCTATGCAAATAACATCGCTGAAACATATGCTTTCCCCCCGCTGCATCCCCCCCCCCCCCCTTCACGGAGCGAACAAGGATTTTGCTCCAACGACGCTTAGAGTGTTGACTTTTCACGTTTTGCAGTTAGCGACGCTTATCTGATGATATCGGAGCTTTCCCGCCGCGCGGAATGCTAATGAGCGCGCGGCGTAACCAAATATGTAATGCATGGAAGTGAGCGAGATGATGTGTTCTTACTCAGTCGTAACCCGCCGGGGGCTTTGTAAGCTCTGGATCTTAGAGTGTGGAGGAGAAGAGAACCGCCGACTCTGAATCACAGCCTTCTCTCCGCGACTATTTATGAATGTGTGGAATTTACACTTGTGTAAACTGAGCGTAACTCTGCTAGCTGGCAACGCTCACGCGTTGTGTTTAGATTCGCGTCTGAACTCTCAGAACCTGCAGAGAGGGTGTGCAACCATATATGTCCATGAGTCTCTTACTGATGGCTGGAAACAGGTGTCAGGAAGGCTGCGGGCACCCGAGGGTGAAGGGAAGCATGTTTGGGCCGTAGTTTATATCTAATGCGACTAACTGTGGTGCAGCTCATGTACATTAAAGCATATCTATTCATTCCTTAATTAAGCAATAGATTCCCAAAGTTTTTTCATGGTATGGAAATTTAGATCAAGGGCTCCTAGCCCTGACTCTAAGAGATTTGCCATTGCTGACCCAAAAATCATAAGAAAAGTCTCTCTAGCTCAGATCCATCTAGATCAGATACTGAAGTCTTTGGATGCTGAGACCAAACTGGATCATTTTGTGGATCAGCATTATGTTTGGAGCAGGAAGAATGAAAAGAACACCCTATCTACATTGAAGCATGGGTGGTGGCTCGAGGTTTACTTTGCCTCTTCAGGTACTGGAAATCTGGGTTCCATCAACTATCTGGAAATCCTAGCATAAACCGTCTCACAGTCTGTGAGGGATCTTCCATGGCACGGATCCCAGAAGAAACCTCAGATGGGATTTAGAAAATGTAGTTGCAGAACATAAACAAAACTGGAGGACCTCTCGGTGAGAAGTGGGCTAAGATTCCTCGGGACCGCGGCCAGAAGCTGCTGTTTTTCCAGGTCACAGCCGATGTTGTCATGCAGGGATGTTACGGCTTTTTCTTCTGCTAAAAACATGAGGGTGAGGATGATGTGGAGGAGGAAATAGGAACGGGTCCCGGCGTCCATCACATATTGTTTCTGGAGTATAACTCAGTTTTTTTTTCATAAATTCTTCTACAAACGCCTTTTGTTCTTTAAGGAATTTAAATGTATCAATTTCCGTGGTTGAGATTTTGGTTTAGGCTCATTCTGGGAGTGGGATTTGTCTCAGATGAGGTTTTTTTTTTTTGAGCAGGACTCAAAAACTGTTCTTTGATATTTGGGGAAATTTTAAGCATATTGTTATTTAATTTACTTTTATTCTGGAAAATTGGACTCAGATATGAATTTACTCAGGAATGCAGTATTGAAATTAACATTGACAAACTTTTATAAATGTGTTTCCTTTCTTTCCTTCCCTTTCCCGTCATCCTTCCTTCTATCTATTTACTTATTTCCCTTTTTTCATTCTCTCATTATGTCTTTGAATGTTCATTCAATTCTCACTCTCATCCTTTTTCTTTTGCAGAAGTTTAGGAATATTAAGTTCAAATCTGAGAGTAACCTGAATTTCTTTTCTCTTCTCCTACTTTAGCACCTTCGGACCGAGTCCCACCCATCATTCGCCAAGGACCGACCAATCACACTCTAGCTCCCGGTTCCACCACTCAGTTCCACTGCCACATCCTGGGCAACCCCATTCCCAGCATCCAATGGGAGAGAGACGGCCAGAGGATCCTGGGAAACGACGGCCGAATCAGTATGATGGAAAACGGCACCCTCCAAATCACCAACTTGCAGGTATGAGCTTCCTGGACGGTTCTGCCAACGAAACACTTTGGATTCAAGCCTCTGTCACCAAACCTTTCATACTCTCCGTTTCCCTCACACGACCTTCAGCTCACTTTATTCACGGTATATTCATATATCTCCCTTTCATTCCTTCACGTGAAAAGTATTCACCAGGCACATGCGTCGCTGTTTGCTCTTTAAACACGATGCAGTTCATGCAAAAATAAACACATTCCACATCACAAAGCGCTGGTTTTAATCACAATCAACCGCCGAAAGCACACCACCGCTTCACGCCTGTCTCTGATGAGGTTCTATGAGGGGAGCAGAGGTTGGGAATGCAGCAAAACCGCATTTGCCAGGCGTGATCGCCATGATAATTAGCGCGCAAGGCCATTAGCAGTCGTTAGCGCTGGCTTACTCCATGCTAATGAAATCCTCCCTGCCCAAAATTCCCTCCAGGCGGCGAGGCAGCACCTGAGGTCACTGCAGCCTTCTGCAAGACTGTTGGAGGCTCCCGCATTAATTGATCGCGGGTTCTCAATGATTAACGATCGCTGAGACTTGAAATTAAACCCTCGATGCATCACTACAAGTGAGGTGTCGCTCCAATCAGAGCGGGGCGGAGGATCGGAGGAGCGAGAGGATGGAAAGAGAAATGACTTTTTTTTCCTTTTTTGTTTTTTTTTACGCCACTCTTGTCAAATGGGAATAAAAGGGAGTGACTTGACAGATGAGAGCTCCGTCTTGGACGCGCTCATGTTTTGCAACCCATTTTGAGCTGTCAAACACCAGGCTGAAGTTCTCTGCAGACTCCGGTTCCGTTTGATCAGGTTCCGCACAGTGAACTGACACGGCCTCAGCGACGCTGCTGCTCTTGATTCCATCGCTTTCCATCAGATGAAGAAGGCTGTTTAGATTTCAGATGAGATGGAAGACGTACTCGTTAGAGATCATTCGTTTCGTTTGAGATGTTTTTCAGCAGACGTCTGTTTCTGGCTCGTCAGAGATCGGACACTTAAGACACTCACTAAATAAAGAATCCCGGCCCGCGGTTCTTGTGGCATTATTGGAATTACAAAAAAATCTGTTATGATGGCAGGAAAAGAGGGCAGTTGTTGGGCTAACTAGTTCACTTTGCACACACTAAAATGAAATTGTTCATGTCATAAATCACAATTTGGAATATTTAACTTGCATGGAGCCAGTTGAGGTGGTTCTGGCATCTGATTCGGGCGCCTCCAGGACATTTTCCAGGCACGTCCATTTGGCAGGAGACCCAGAACTCACAGGAGAGAATAAAGGCCTCATCTGACTTGGGAATGTCTCGGAATCACCCCCAGGATGAGCTGGAGAGTGTTTCTGGGGAGAGGGACAGGCAGCAAGATTTTTATTTTCTTAATCTTAATTTAACCAGGAAGTCTCATTGAGATGAAAAAAAACAAAAAACTGTTTTAGAATCGAGGCCTAGCCAAATTAGCAGCCAATCACATTTAAGGAGAAGGAGATAGGAGAAACAAGTTCATGTCTGCATCGGCACATTCTTTATGATGCTTTAGAACCTTTCAGTTGATATAATTGACTAGAATTTTAGGTAATTTTGTAGATTGTTCCATGTCCTTAGTGCAGGGTAGGAAAAAGCAGTTTTTCCGAGGTTTGTCCAAACACGGTGAACGTTGAGAAGTAGCCACTTAGGCCAGGGTAGCTGCTAATTACTAGCTGACATAGAGGAGGGCACTGACGTAAGCATGAAGTTTGAAAAACAACTGAAAAGAAGAATTAATTTCAAACTAGTTCCCTAAAGATAAAGTAGCTCACATCAGGCTATGTTCTTATTTAAATTAGGTCCCAGTTTGAGACAAACCTCCTTCTTCTGCTGTGACTCGACTCCAGAAAGGAGCGGGAAAAACACATTAAGCACCAAACATTGGGCACAATCTTCCTCTGGCACGATATTACAAAAACAAAATCAGCATTCATGAAGCGCATCTTACCCAGGAATAATCATTCTAAATAAGTTGATTTCATCTGAGCCCCCGGAGGGAGACAGATGGTCCGTTTGTTTCTTTGTACCCTGGCGATGAGGAGATGCCATTACCCTGGGATCACGGCCAGACACACACACACACACACTCACACACATAATCATTGTCCCAAACCGCTGCCAAGACGTCCTGGACAGACGGGAAGTGTGTGTGAGGGGGTTAAAGAGAGATTTGTGCGGCCATTCTGCTAAACAGTTGAAGTGGGCGTGAGGTGGAGGGTGTGTGCGGCGTTGACTAAGTGAAAGAAAGACAAAAGCCCGAGGAGTGAAAGGAGGATGACATGGCCTAAAGAAAACGGATTACTCTGGGGGTAATCAGGTTAAAGCAGGAAATGGAGTTCATTTGTTGACTTTGAATCCCCGTGTGCGAGCGTCATAGAGGATAATCACATCTAAAGTCGGGACTCTTCCAAAAAAAACATCATCATCATCATCAACCTTCTGTGTCCTGTTGTCCGGGCGACAACTCGCCACGCTAGCTGGTTGGCAGGCAGGTGGTGGATGAAGAAAGAGAAAGACCGGCGTTACCTAACATGTTCAGTCTGGGCGCTTGTTCTGGGCTGGATACTGGGTTCGCACCAGAACACCGCTTCAGGCCAAACGACCCAAAGTGTGAATAATGAGCGTGAGGGACAGTTGAAACTTTTTCTTTCTGGCTTTGTGTCTTACAACTGGCCGTAGTCTCTATAAAGAACATAGCACAACAAAAAACATAATGAGTAAATATATATATGTGTCATTAAAAAGTAAACATAACCCTATGACTGCAGATCTTAAACTCTTAAACTAACATTGTTGTTAAGTAACTGCTAGCCTTTACATCACAGCACTTCCGGTTATCCACCGCAAGATATTTATTTATGCTTTTACTTCCGCTATGTCCGCTCACGGAGTTCGCGATGCTAGTTAATTGCGGCCCGATTGAGAGTGGAGCACACATTCCACAGTTTGACCCTCATCATGGCCGTCTTCACAGCAGTATGGGCAGTCAGGAATGTCCTCTCCCCTGTGGGAAGGGACTGTTCGCCGGTTCTGAGCTTTTAGCTTGATGTTCATGGTCCAAGGTGTTTAAGGTTATGTCAATGTTTACGTCTACTGCTCCCTAGATAAAGTGTTGAAAGTCAAAGAAGTCTTAATCTACCGACAACTCCAACAAACTCTCCGAGTATCTGTCAGATACTCTGTAGCCGCTCTGCTCCTGCGCTTCCACTTCAGCGTCTCTGTTCAGCCCACTGGGCCCCAAGTTCCACCCAAAAAGGTGCATCAAAAAAATGAAATAGCCACATTTCGACGTCACTACTCCAAACAGCTTATTATTTTATTGTATTTATTTTAAGAAGTCTGTGAAACACCTGTAATCACCTGTAGGATATGCTGAAACCGACCTTTGAACTCTGCAAATACGTCCCGTAGGAAATGCACAGGAGTGAAAATCTTTGCAGAGGTAAAAAAAACAGCCAATGGATAATTAGATATAGAAGTTCTATGATATGATGAATAAATGGTCTCTGATTTCCCCTTTGCATTCAGAGCCTGCTCCCCCCCCCCCCCCCCCTTCTCGCTCTCATCCATTTTTTAGCAATCTGTTTCGTGCAGCGCCCAAAGCTGCCGGCCGTGATTAATAGTCAGGTGTCCCGGCTGTTTACCCCACACGCCCTCCGTGCCAGCTCCCCCTCCACCGATCAGACGCCACCATCTGGGGAGCTGCTTTTTACCCCCTCAGACAAACGCGCCCTCAGCCGTCCCGGGGGTCAGCTCAAGGTCAGGGCCCATAGCAAGAGAGAGGGATCGTAGTCCGGAGGCTCACCTGCTCCGTGTCCTGCAGGACGCCCTGACAAGCCACTTAGGCTTGAGTAATTCCTCTGTCAACGTTACTGATGAGTTGGCCCAGATGCAGGAGAGGAGTGCGTGCACGCCGTTCAAGCAGGCATTAGTCATGATAGGGTCCGCCTCGCACATCCTCTGCATAATGGAGAAGCTTCTCAATGGGAATAATGAGGGCTGTGTTTGCAGAATAAGTGGAGAAGGGAAGGCCGATTGTGTTGTCTGCATGTAAATTGATGAAGTGCAGAAGAGTGGAACATGTTGCGGCAAAACAGATTTAAAAAAAAAACTGGCATGGTGCCGTTAGCATGTAGATACAAACAGCACCTTTGCCCCCCGCTGTTTACAGTAAATGGAGGAGGGCTTTATGTAACTTAGACGTCGGCTCATTTAGAATGTGTCCCACACTTCTTTAAAAAAGCCTTTTAGAACTTCATCTCCCGTCAGCTTCCTCTTCTTCCCCGCTACCTACTTACGGGGCATTAAAGCTCCTTAATACATCACGCAGGTTGTTTACGTTAACGGCTGCGCCATGCCGGCGTTCCTGCCGGCGCGTGTCTGCGTGATGCGAGTTCACGGCCGTCACTGACAGCGAGGCTGAAGATGTAGAATACTGAAAGTTAATTTGAAGGGATTTTATTGGCAGGGCGCCGGAAGTGCAGGAAATACGGTTTTCGCTCGGAAGGAGCGTTTGCCTTTATTTGATTTTGATCCGTACTGTATGTTTTCTTACAGCCTGAGCGTCACGCCGTGCGGATGTGTAATGTCAAACAAGAAGAATGAACTCAACACTGTTTTGATGCAGGATGAGAAATGAAAAGTCATTTCTCACTTTGAGTCTTTCTGGTGGAGCGTGATGTCAGCGTTCTTGGATACAGTCTGTGGAATTGCGAGGGACCTGAAAACTAGTTTTTCATCTCGTAATGAGAAAAAAATGATGAATGATCCCCATAAGTTGTGGGATTCATCACATGAACTTTTGCATCCTTCAAAATATGTTTGCAAAATTCTTATTAGTGGGACATGCTTTTACCCGATGAAAACGTTTCAAAGAATCGTGTCTCATGTGATGAACCTTCCATTACGCAGACTACGCTGCTGAACACCATGACCTGAATTACGCCTAGTGGCTATTATGGAATGGTCACGTCTGTGTCGGCCGTCGCCTTATATCCTTAATGTTAACGCAATTACTGGAAAAACCATTCCATGCATCCTTTCCAAATGTTATGTCCACATAGATTTTAGTGCGAGGAAGAAGTGGATTGATTTGGGGAAAGGTTGGATAACAGACAACGGAAGGTCGTACATTTCTGAGACTAAGGGGAGCTTTATCTCCAAAAGTTTTTGGGTCATAATTTCTCAACTGTTGGTCCAATTTAGTCCAAATTTGGGGCGTATGTATCGACACGAGGAGATCTATCTTATTTATATATAATATTTTACCGTTATAGTTCATATTTACCTCTTTAGGGGGAGCTTTTTCATGAAAAACACTGTTTTTCAGACTAGAAAGGTGCTGTATAAGTACAGTCCATTTACCTTTTTATCATATGAAACAGCTGTCAATCACCTGCCCTCGTGGGCATCATCATCGTCATCATAGTCCAGCATCATCATCATAGTCCAGCATCGAAAGTGGAACCCGGGGCACCGTGTTATGCTGCAGACGGGTCTGTTCAAATGAAGGTTGTTGTTTTTTGGGGTTTTTTTATATAAATTGCAGCGCTGGACTTTTTCTCGAAACATGAAAAAAACAAAAAACAGACTGAAACAAAAACAAAAGAATAATGGGATCAAAAAAAAAAAAAGGCGGCAGAGCTGTGTTCAGAGGCGAGTTGTCGCCACCTCACTGTCACACTGCGAGAAGCACCAGTGCAGAAAACCCCCAGAACTCCCTCTGTTGTAACCAATTTCACAGCCCGCCTAGCTCCTGGCTTGCCTCCCCAAAAATGTAATAGCCAACATTCACATGCAAACACACACACACACACACCCGCCAGCACATCTATCACACACCTCTTAATTACATCTGCTCCTGGCCTGTCCAGAATGCTAAGTAGCTGTTGGATATAAAGAGTGGCTCCTCAGACATTTCTAGACCTCGAGCTGGTCATTAAAATTCAGCCGTTTGATCCTTCCTTTGGCTCTCCTCCTCGGCCCTGCAGCAATCAGACGAAGAACATAAAAGCCACCATCTTGACTTTAGCTTTGACTTCAAATGGCTCCGCTGAGGGGAGAGGCATTCATGAAGTAACCGCTTTTGACAAAACTTCCAAAAGCAGAGGCCGGTAATCCAAACAGGTGTTGTGTTAAGCAAGTCGAAGCTTAATGAGAAGCTAAATATTCATATTCAATCAACCGTCGCCGACGCCCAGCAGCGGAAAACGGTAAACACACCCTTTGATGAATATTTCCTCAATGCTGTGTTTGATAAAAATCTAAATTTCATGCATGGAGTAACAAGGTGGATCTGAATTCATGTTGTCACTTCAAATTCAAGTCATGCAAATTGAATCCATTCACATTAGCGTCAGGCCCCCGCGCGCCTTTAAAGTTCACCTGTCTGAGGAGTCAAATCTTCATCTTAATGTTATCAGATCTGTTGCATCAGTAATTCTGTCCCTGTTGTCAGCAGTACGTGCTCGGCCTCCATCGCCGCTGCTTCCCTGCAGAGGTGAGAGGCGTCATCGTGACGCTTTAATTATGCAGAAGTGAGGAGGAAAAAAAAAAAAAGAAAAGGCGATGGCCTCTGGGAGAGTCTCAGATGAGCTGCTCAGAGGAGCAAACAGTCATTCCCAGATAGTAAAACACCCCCAGTCCTCTCATCCAGACGGAGACGGGACCCTCGTGGGCCGTAATGTACCTCCAGTAGAAACACATCCCTGTCAATATGAGAGCGGTAGAGCAGCGGCGGTAGAGCAGCGGCGGTAGAGCAGCGGCGGTAGAGCAGCGGCGGTAGAGCAGCGGCGGTAGAGCCGCGGCGGTAGAGCCGCGGCGGTAGAGCCGCGGCGGTAGAGCCGCGGCGGGGGAGCGCAGCTCGAGTCCAGACACTAGTAATGAAGTCTTGAAGACTTTCTGTTTTTTATGTCCGAGCCCGACCCGAGTCCGGCACCGTTAAGACTAGAAAGAGTAGTGTAGTGTCAGTAGTGTCAGTACATTTTGCTGACACTACTGTCATTAGTTATGTGGTTATAATGTTATGGTTAATGGGCGAGTGGCATCATTAGTAAACTTCTCTATGCTGCCTCACAAAGGTTTTGTGTTCGTCTCCACGGTATTATCTCAAACACATCAGCACCATGTCTGCTACAAGCCGCCTCCCACTGCTGCTAAAAGGCTTTTTCCCTTGAATGTGGAAGCAGAGAGAGACGTTCAGTGGACTTTGTGCGATTGGCAGCTCTCTCTCTCCTGCGCCAACATCCCTCTCTCTCCTGCGCCAACATCCCTCCGCTGAGTATTCTGAGTACAAACATTCTGGGCTGAGAGATATGACATTTAGTCTCAATCACCGTTAATGGGTGCATTAACAAAGTATCGCGCTCTCACCGGCTGGAACACCAAACTAATGATGCACTATTTACTGTTGCCAGGAAACGGACTCGGGGGTTTACACCTGCCTGGCTTCCAGCTCCAGCGGAGAGACCAGTTGGAGCGGAGTTCTCACAGTCAAAGGTAAATTGATTTAAACGCATGCAAATGTCATCTCGGTGAAGAGGCGGCGCAGCACTTTGAGATTTGATCCAAATGCAAAGTGCGTTATAAATGAATAGTATTATTATTATTATTGTTATTGGAACAACACAGAGAGATATGTGTTCATGCAGATTTAATAATTTGCGCATTAAAAGCTGCTTCATCAGGCTGAAACTACAAAAACGCCTTTAAGAATTATTCCATCTCTGCTCTATTATTCATTTTTATGTATTATTCACACAGCGATACTTGCTGTGTCATACTTTCCCCCTTTTAATTAGCCGCATTAATGATCTCTCACAGATGAAAATGTGACTCGAGATAAGAAAAATACACTCAGTAAAGAGTAATCATTCTTTTTCGTACGGTCTGCTTGTAGGAAGTCGAGGCAGATCATATTCCCGCCGAGACAATTCCAATTAAAACACTTAAGGAAACAGTTCGCTCAAAAGTGAAAACCCTCTCATTATCCCTCACCTCCAAAACTGCAACAATCCCCAAAAAACAACCGAAGAAGTGGAAAAGAACCCACTGACAAAAAATATTCAACCACTTCATACGCACGGCGTAATCAAAGTTCTCAGAAGCGCTTGGAGCAACGATGGGATGAGGGATCGCCCGAGGGGAGGAGAGATGGCGCCATGTCAGGCCATGATCTCCAGCACGGGGTTAGATCCAGGCGGAGATGGGGATCCCTGAAGTCCACGACAAAAGCCGCTAGCCCTCCGCCCCGCTGTGAAGGAGGCAGGCGGGTCGAATCCTCTGGGCTGCCGGAGGATTCTACATCGAAAACGTTTCACGAGTCTCCGTGTTTTTGCTTTGACAGCGAAGCTTGGCGCTCCGTTGCGTTTTTCTTTCTCTAAGTACGAGAAACAACTTAAAACACGAAATCCTTCTCCGGACGGCTGGACAAACTCCCCGCAGACATAAAAGGCTTTTTTCTATATTATTACTTTCAACTGAAAGCACACAAACACAGAAAACATAGTTCTGAAGATCATATTCCTATCATTCAAACAGGTACTCCCAAACACCCCCTAAATATTTCACACCGGACCTTTAAATAAAGGTATAAAAACAGGATTAATATATCAACTCGGATGGAGAACACAGATGAGGATGAGGATGAGGATGAGGATGGTTCCAGTGGAAATGTGTTGATGAAAATAACATCTTTTTGACCCCAGACTCTTGGAGACTTGCATTGGGCCGTACGAGCCTAAGGGGGAAAATTGATGTTTCGTGGCGTATCCGTCAGCGCCCCCACGCCTCCATAGCTCCTTTATATTGACATCCATGTCCTCGAAGGTCTAATCAGTAGCAACAGGATATCATTTTTTAAAAGAGAAGACATTTCCCCCGCTATCCTCACAGAAGAAGTCTCTTGGATTCTTCCTCTGAGGATCACCAGGACGTGAATTAATGAGAATCTACGCGATCACTGGCAACTGCACATCCACAGAATAGCAGCGGAGAATCAGGAGTGTAGAAAATAAATGAAAATGGCGACAGTAAACGGAGAATTTAAGAATTTGACAACAACTACCAGATGGCACAGGTTCGGTCAACAGCAACAAAAAAAAATGGCGACAGCGATAGAGGTTCTTATAAAGTGGCTAAAACATAAAATGTGGCAAATTTCAAATATATAGAAGACATCATGGCGTGCGGAGGTCCAGTTTACTGACATGTCTGTAGGTGATTGTTGCGTTTTGTCAGTGTTTTTGTTAAAGTGACAGCACCCCCAGTGGTTTCCCGCGGTACTACTCCATTTTGTCCGTATTCGTAAGCTCACAGGTAACGGGAGCTAACGCAAATATGGAGGAAACGAAGAGAAGAGTTACGTCTGTATCTTCCTCTAACGAAACCAAGCTCTTCGTCGCCATCAGCCTGAGTAGATGCTACATTTTTCATTTGTGGGCGTCCCTTTCTCCCCTGCTGCTCCGGATGGCGTCAGCGGGCAGACTGTGACTCCCCCTGGTAAACGGGACCTGTTAGATATCAGATCAAAGCTCCTCTGCATCCGGCTGCACCCTTTTTATTCTCCGCACTACCCATCAGGCCTCACTACATCAAATGTGTGAAGCTGCGGCGCTTCATTAACGGCATTAAATGGAGGGATGAAAACCTAACAAGCTCCTCCGGTGACATCTCACTGCCGTGTTTGTCTATTAGCGCCTTGATAGTTGGTTGAGATCTAAGAGTCGTCGCGAGAAGCTAAATCGTGAAGTCTTTTAGAAGTGAGGGGCTCAGCCTGTAGCGGCGTCGATGCAGCATTAACAGGATTACACGGAGGACATTATGAAACGCCGCCGCTAAAGGCTGATGTCTCGCTTTAATCAAATACGTACCGCCTCTGAGTCTCTTCCTCCCGCCTCGCTCTCATCCTTCCTACCCCGTCTGTTTCCTCTCCCTCGCCGTCTCTTCGCAGAGAGCGCCGACCAATTCGTGGCTCAGGCCACGGAGCCCTTCCAGTTGCCGGGACCGCCGCACAAACCCATCGTCACGGACGTGTCCAAGAACAGCGTCTCCCTAACCTGGCAACCCAATGCCCACGAGGGCGGCGCCGCCGTCACCTCCTACATCATCGAGGCCTTCAGGTGAGTTTCTCCGAGGGAGGTGTGAAAACACATGTGGGTACTTTGGTCTGATTTTCTTACCTTACAGATCCTCACAGCTGTCAGTGGAATCAAAGCCTCTTCCTGTCAGCCGGAGAAATTATCACAAAATACATATAAAAATATGTCTCTTTCATTTAGAGACCTTCACTAAAGGCTTTCATGCTGCGCCGCCCTTCAAAGCCTGTCAGGCTACATCTATTAGTTGTTCTCAGACCGTGAAGAGGAGAAACTATTTACACCAAACACATCTAGAATGTATGACGTGTATAAGGAGAGGAAGATTTTAGGTTTTCAAAACCGTTTCCCTCAGTTCAGAATGTGTGAAATGGATCATCGAAAGGTACCAGAACACTTCACGTGTGCCCGCACACACACACACACACACACACACACACACACACACACACACACACACACACACATATATACACAAATACACACACAAAAACATATATATATACACACAGATACACACAGACACAGAGACACAAACACATAAACATCTACACACAAACACCCACGCACAAATACACACACATAACACACACATAAACACACGCACAGATACACACACACACACACACACACACACACACACACACATATATACACACACACATATATATATACACACAGATACACACAGACACAGAGACACAAACACATAAACATCTACACACACACACATGTATACAGATACACACACACACACACACATATATATATATACACACAGATACACACAGACACAAACACATAAATATCTACACACACACACATATATATACACACAGATGCACACAGACACAAACACATAAATATCTACACACACACACATATATATACACACAGATACACACACACACACACACACACATATATATATACACACAGATACACAGAGACACAAACACATAAACATCTACCACACACACACATGTACACAGATACACACACACACACACACACACACACACACACATATATATATATACACAGATACACACAGACACAAACACATAAATATCTACACACACACACATATATATACACACAGATACACACAGACACAAACACATAAACATCTACACACAAACACCCACGCACAAATACACACACATAACACACACATACACACGCACACACACACAAACATACGCAAACATATACAAAGACACATATATGCACGCACAAACGGACGCACACAAACACACATACGCACACATACACACACACACACACACATACGCACACATACATGGCGTCACAAACACATGTAAAAACACACGGAGGCACACAAACACACATACGCACACACACATATATACACACACACGCAAAAACACACGGACGCACACACAAACGCACACACACAAGCACACACAAACAGACAAACACACACACATAAACACACAGTCGCTGAAAGGTAAAGCCAGAATAATTTTGATTGTCTTGTTACCATGGCGCCTGTCAGTGGGTAGGATATATTAAGCTCTCAGTGAACTTTGTTTCCTGAACCTGATGTGTTGGAAGCAGAAGGAATGATCCAGAGTAAAGATCTGAGCAACTTTGAAAAGATAAGATGAGATAAGATGAGATGAGATGAGATGAGGTGAGATAAGCCTTTATTAGTCCAAGAACCAAACTGGGGTGGCAAGCATGGCCTTTCCTGGACCCTCTTGTTTCCTGGACCCACCGAACTAGTGTAAGACTTTTGTAGTCTGATCCCACAGATTGCTGAAAGATTAAATGCTGGTTCTGTTCGTAACTGTCAGAACACACAGTGACATCACCGAGAGGTTTTGGCAGTAAAAATGGAACCTACCCAACATTAGGGAAGCGGTTTCAATGGTCTCCACGTCACCTGCCACCTGTTCAGCTACAGGCATCTGATCAGGACGCCTCCCTGTGGAAGTTTTTTGAGCCGCGTCCATATAGGAACCCAAGGTAGACCCAGAACTCAGAACGGAAGGATTATGTATCTCATCTGGCCTGGGAACGCCTCGGGATCCCGCAGGATGAGCTGGAGAGTGTTGCTGGGGAGAAGGACATCTGCAGTGACATCCTTAGAAGAAGAAGAAAATGGATGGATAGATGGTTATAATGTTATGGCTGATCTGTTTCGTAAAGTGGGGTTTTGCTTCTTCTATCTTGAAAATGAATCCCGACATTCCTCTCATCCTGTAAAACCCACTTTGGCCTGACTCGTATAAAAACCGTCTAAAATGAGTCCCTCTATATAAAAAATCTACATTTCCTGTTGATTTTAGATCTTTGTGCTTATTTTTAATGAAATTCTCTACTTTTTTAAAAATCTTTCTAGAAACTCAAATCTCATGTTAAACGTAAAGTTCTTTTCCTTGTGTCAGAATCACCTTCTCTTACCTCAGACCGTTGTTATCATTAGGAATAAGGCGTCGCTTCATTTCTCCGGTTACATAAAAGCGCCCCGGGGTACGGTGGCCCCGGTTGGACTGTTTTGTGGTCTTTCACATCATAAGTCATTTTGAGCAGACGCATTTGTGGGAAACTGTGACTCTGCAGAATCCTCCTGGTGCCGCCACCTGAGAGGAGGTCCGCCTTGGATTCATTAGAAGCAGAGTCGACTCAGCTGAGCAGAAGGCGGTTCCTCAGAGGCCTCCAGATAAAGCGACGCATCATCATGGGGAAACGCGTCCTTCCAATTCGATGAAGACGGTTACAGCGGCGGCGCTTAATCAGATCCAGACGCCCGCCGTGGCCCGTGGCGGCCGGCAGCAGAGCGTTTCTGAGTAATGCAACCTGGTTCTTTATAAAAGCAGCTGGAGGGGGCCGCTGGGATGTTGGCAATAACACTTCCTGTCCTGAGGAGCTGACGCTTGTTAATAGCAGAACATGGCAGCGTGAGGCTGTGAGTGTGTGTGTGTTTGTGTGTGTGTGTGTGTTTGTGCATCTGTGTGTTCTTGTGTGTGTGTGTGTGTGTTTGTGCATTTATGTGTGTTTGTGTGTGTGTGTTTGTGCATCTTTGTGTGCGTGTGTGTTTGTGTGTGTGTATGTTTGTGCATCTACGTGTGTTTGTGTGTGTGTATGTGTGTGTGTTTGTTAATCTGTGTGTGTGTTTGTGTGTGTGTATGTGTGTGTGTTTGTTAATCTGTGTGTGTGTTTGTGTGTGTGTATGTCTGTGTGTTTGTGCATCTGTGTGTGTTTGTGTGTGTGTGTGTGTGTGTGCATGTATGTGTGTTTGTGTGTGTGTGTTTCTGCATCTGTGTGTGTGTATGTGTGTGTGTTTGCGCATGTGTGTGTGCTTGTGTGTGTGTGTTTGTGTATGTGTGTGTGCGCACACGTGTTTTTCTGTGGGTATGTATGTGTGTGGGTGTGCGTTTGTGTTTGTGTAAGTGTGTGTGTTTTCGTGTTTGTGTGCGTGTGTGTCTGTGGGTGTGTGGATATAGTGTGTGTGTGTGTGTGTTTGTTTGCGTGTGTGAGTGTGAGTGTGTGTGAGTGAGTGTGTGTACGGGGGTGAAGATTTATAGTGTAATAGAGTTAATTTAATGTAAGAACACAAACTTAAACTTTTTATATAAAAGTTTCACATAAAAATAAAAAAACAAGTAATTAATTCATACATTAATAATGAAACATAAAATATAGCATTTAAAACAAACATACAAACTATGTTTTCTCCTGCTGCACTCTCCTTTTCCTTTCTTTGGGGGGACCTCCTCCACAAACTGGGGCAGAATCCGGCTCCGGTTCACGCGGCGAGTAAACAGCTCATCATCATCGACGGCGGTTGACCACAAACCATCACAGCACCCTTGGGGGAAACTTTTCAAAAACACTGTGGGAGACCCTTTATGACACCCGCTCTGCTGAAGTGACAGCAAAATCACAGAGAACAGGAGAAGAAGAAGGCGCGGGGGGTCGGGAGGTGACGGGATTTGGCATCTTGTGGGAGGGGGGTGGTGGTGGTGGGGGGACGCCACAAGGCTGAGAACATGGCCTCCTTTCCTGTCAGCAGCTGTGCCTTCCTGCCAGCCTCATTACATTATTCATCGACGCAGCAGAGAGTGTGACGTGTCGGAGTTCTGCCAGAGAGCACCAACGTCTCCGAGCCGAGTAACTTCACTCACATCTGCTTTTGTTTACCAGATGAGGAGGAGCAGAGGGCGCCCAGAATACATCCCGCCGTCGCCCGGAGGTCTTCTCCTGTGTTTGTCTAATTGTGTAGAGACACATCAGGCCAGCGGAGCGGAGCGCCCCGAATACATCATCAAACACGTTCATTAAGGATCCGTCCCGTTGGAAATGTTTCTTTTTAGGGACATGTTATAGTTTATTGAGAAAACACACGTACAAGCAGAAAATCCTGAAAATGCATAATTCATTCATTTCATTCTAAATACTATATATGATTCAACATATGAGGAATTCTTTAAGGCTTAAAAACCTTAAATGTCCTGCTCAACTGTTTGGTTTAGCACATGTTGAGTCACGATTGTTTATTGCAAAATGTGTCCCACCGGACTGGACCCGGTCATTATGTGACCCAGTGGCGTATGCTTAATGGTAAGGGGCCGAGGGCAGAGCCCTGTGAGACACCCTGGGTCAAAGGGGCCACCGAAGATGAGGCCTTAAGGAGGAAGTCATTGAATTTTGTTGATATTTTGATATATTAGGCTTTCTTCTGTGATTATAACCCCTAACTTTGTTTGTCAGGTTCTGTGTCTGCGGTGAGTTTGCTTTTATTTCCCGCCAAAGTGTCCCATCGGCGTCGTCACGTCGGATCTTAGACTTATTTCGTAGCTTTTAAGAACATTTCGTGACGACGGATACTTTTTTCCCGTGGATTAGACCGCCGTCACATGACGTTCACCCAAGTGGGAGTCTCCAGCCCAAAATCTCCCCGCAGGAAACTGTCCTGTTTTTACCCAATCTAGTGGATTTATTTAAAGCACACTGATTCAGTAAAGTACTTCGTCATTATTTTGATGCACTTTTATGACTTAAATCAAACAACACAACACACACACAAACACACACACACACACACACACACACACACACACACACACTTGTAGAGGTTATATGGTTAAATTAAATGTATTATTATTATTATTATTAACCATCATTTTAAGTATGGAGTCTTTCAGCAGTGGAAGGGAATCTTTACCGGAGCGCTCTGCCTGAGCATCTCCTTTCAAGGCCTCCTTCATACTCGACACGCAAAAACACTCACTGACCGTGTTTTTATAGATAAAAACACTCAAGAAAAAAACACTGGTAAATAATTAACCGTTCATTTACCATGACCAGGTAGAATGAGTGGAGCGTATTCCTCTGCCAAGGTTGAACAACGCAACGAAATGGAATTTCTTTACGATACAAAGACATCAAAGTACATCGGAGTACAACGAAGTACACTTCCTGTCATGTGCTGAACTTCTGTCTCGGCCTTCAAAGTCTTTCTCCTCTGTCCTCTCACAGCCAGTCGGCCGGCAGCACATGGCAGACCGTCGCCGACATGGTCAAGATGGAAACGCACACCATCACCGGCCTTCTCCCCAACACCATCTACCTCTTCATCGTCCGAGCCGTCAACGCCTACGGCCTGAGCGACCCCAGCCCCATCTCTGAGCCCGTCAGAACACAAGGTCAGTCCGCACGCCGTAGGAAATGTGACTGTGCATGGCGGCGTCAGCAGCACCCTAAGGAGACGTGTCTCTCCCACAGATGTGAGTCCCACAGGTCAGGGCGTGGACCACCGGCAGGTGCAGAGAGAACTGGGGGAAGTGGCCGTCCAACTGCAAGATCCGGTCACGCTAACCACGGCCTCCATCCGGGTCTCCTGGACCGTGAGTGGCTTCTTCCTTATTCAGGGAGACGGTGTTGGGAGCTCCGGCTAATTCCTCCTCACGTCACCCTCCTTTCTTCCCAAGGTGGACCGTCAGTCTCAGTTCGTCCAGGGGTACCGTCTCTTCTACCGACCCAGCGGGGGAACCTGGCTCCTCCAGGACATCAACTCCCCGTCCGAACGCAGCACGGTCCTGTCCAGCCTGCTGAAAGGAGCCGACTACGAGATCAAGATCCGGCCCTATTTTGACGAGTTCCAGGGCAAGGACAGCCGGACGCTGCTGGTTCGGACCCCAGAAGAAGGTAATTAAATGCGGCGAGTAATCCCGGGGGTCTGGCTTTCTTCTGCTCTCACTAATGTTAACTCATTTTGGATTTAATTTTACGTCCCCCCCAAACTTTCAGTTCATTTATATTGATCTGTATTTTCATTAAACTCCACGCTGCTGCTTCTGCAGCCTCAGGACCGCCGCAGCTCCAGATTAATAAGAAGCCACCAGACTTTTTTCTGCTTTCTTTTTTTTGCCACGAGCGCTGAGAGACTCTGGATCGACCCGCCTGAGCAGACTAATCATGCCCCCCCCCCCCCCCCCCCCCCCCCCCACAAACAAAAAAACATCATTAACCGAAAAAACTTAATAACCCCTCCCGCTTCACCTCCCTTTCATGTTTCTTGACTGGACTTTTAGAAAAGCCCTCACTCGGCCTTCAGCTCTTTGCTTTAGCAGTTTAAATGTTCACCCGCTTGTTCGTAACGGTTCCGTTTGGGTGGATGGTGATGAACTAACAGCACCGCCTCTCTCAGTCCCCAGCGCCTCACCCAGAGCCGTTACAGTGGCGACACTGAAGCTAAGCAACAGCTCCAGCATCAGCGTCTCCTGGGAGCCTCCGCCCAGCCGCATGCAGAACGGCATCATCCAGGAGTACCGGGTAATTGCAGCTCCGCCGGTTTAATGACACCTCTATAGCAATCATCATCATCATCATCATCATAGTCAACAGCCCTCCAATCGGACATGTTTCCTCTCGGCTAGAAAACTGGCCATGTTAAAACCTTTTGATCCGATTATTATTTTTCTGCCTGTCTTTCTGTCTATCAGTCTGTCTGTCTGTCTGTCTGTCTGTCTGGCTCCTCTCTGTCTGTCTGTCTGTCCGTCTGTCTTGTTTTGCCTTTCTGTCTATATTTCTGTCGGTATCCTTTTCTGCCAATGTTCGCCTGTCTATTTCTGTCTGTCTGTCTGTCTGTCTGTCTGTCTGTCTGTCTGCCTGCCTGCCTGCCTGCCTGTCTGTCTGTCTGTCTGTCTGTCTGCCTGCCTGCCTGTTCAGTAAAGTCAGAGCCTAGCCCTAGATTAAAGGCAGCAGAGAGAGATTGGGTATTGCAGGAGACCCAGAGATAATTCTTATTGTCAGTGTCTGTGTTTCTAAGACTTCAAACGGGGCGAACAGAACACCGGGCGGCGGTCCAGTTCAATGGCTACTGTATGTTCACCGCAGTAATGTGCAGCCCGACTTTGATGTCACTTTGCTGCCAACAATTTCATCAGTGGATGAAATTATAATACGCTGAAAGGACTCTACTGGAGGAATAATAGATGGTCTGTGTGTTCAACCAGGTTTGGTGCGTGGGCTTTGGCGGCGACAACCAGACACGCCACCACATCAACAAGACGGTGGACGGAAACACGCTGTCCACGGTGCTGAAGGGCCTGATGCCCGGCGTGCTCTACCAGGTGGAGGTGGCGGCGGTGACCAGTATTGGCGTCGGCACCCGCAGTCAACCGGTGTCTGTCCTCATCAGTGAGTTCACAGCGGCAAAGTCAGTGATGTCCTACAGCCAGAAGCGGTTCTAGACGCTGGATGGGTTCTGGACGGTGTCATACTCTTTTTTTAAAACTTGCCAGAAATAGATAAGAGCTCACACACACACGTCTGAATATAAAGTCTTTACTTTCTTTAAGCCATAACAGATAAGGTTAGTTATTACTCATTTATTACACATAATACATGTAATAATGTAACAGGGTTACCTCATGGTAGGTTTGAGGTTCTGGGGGGTCATTGAAAAGTCTGCAAACATGAACATTTTTCTGGGGGGGCCTTATTATTTTTTTTATTATTATTGTCTGGATTATTACGGATTCATCATCACCACGTCTGCCGGTGCAGATCCTTCGTGTTTGTGCGATAACTCAAAAACTGTCGCAAGGATCATTTTCAAATTTTATGCAAACATAGACCTTAGTGCAAGAAAGAACTGGATTGATTTTAGGAAATGTCAGTTCCATATTTCCGACACTACGGGGCACTTTATCTCAAAAAGTTTCTCAACTGCCATTATTTCTCAACTGTTGGTCTGATTTAGTCCAAATCCGGTACATATGAATGGACACGAGGAGATGTATTTTATTCTACTGGAACAGTTCATTTTTTATTCACCAGGGGGAGCTTTCTTAAGAAAGACACTGTTTTCCGGACAGAACTTCAAGATTAACTGAAGGACTTCATGCAGGGGATTGCTTGTTCAAAGCTGGGAATTTTGGCCTTTTTGGGGATATATTGTTGTTGTTGTTATTATTATTTATTAGTAATGTTATTATTTGCCTGATTGGCACTGATGATGCACCCCAGCAGGGTTTTCCTGTGGATGAGGTCTTTCTACGAGGTTAACAGTTTTACCTTCGAACTAACAATCATGGCATCCAGACGATGATTCCTGATGAAGATAGTCATCGGGGTAAAATTTAAACTACTTATCCCCATGCTGACGGAAAAAGACTGTTGGTAGCAAACTACTAAGATGGAGTGCCTTTTAACAGGCAGAAACCTTGAGTGGAACCCAATTAAAAGTGTGATAAAGGTGTATCTGTATCTTCAGCAGAGCGCTCTCTCTCTCTCTCTCTCTCTCTCTCTCTCTCTCTCTCTCTCTCTCTCTCTCTCTCTCTCTCTCTCTCTCTCTCTCTCTCTCTCTCTCTCTCTCTCTCTCTCTCTCTCTCTCTCTCTCTCTCTCTCTCTCTCTCTCTACTTAAAAGAGGTCAAACAGAGGAGGTAATGAACTCAGCACAAACTCTTTTATGTATGAGGCCGCCGTGAAAATCTCAGAAGAAAAGCAGAATCACCAATTTTTCTTTTTTGCAAATCAATATTGGATTTTAAGACTTCTGGACACTTGGATTACAAAGTACCGGCTGGTTCGAGTCATTTCCCAAACGACTCCCCATCTTCTTCAATTATTCAGAGGAAAGCTGCAACATTGTTTTCCTGCGAGGCTCCTGAAACATTCTGAGGACCAAGAAACCCAAGAGGAACATGCTGACTCATTTTTCTCAGATTTGGTTGAAACGTCCCCTCTCATTTTCTAAATGACCTTTCCTCTACCGCACATACACGTTTACCTTCATGTTCTGCCTCTCCTCCTCCACGTCGTCTTATTTTGCCCCCCTCTCGCCCATCTTCTCCTCCCAGAGCTCCCAGCAGACCAGCCCTCTGTGGCAGGCGGCGCCGACGGCGCCGGCGACAGCGGCGAGGAGAGCAGCGTGAGTCTGGCCGAGCAGATCACCGACGTGGTCAAGCAGCCGGCGTTCATCGCTGGCATCGGCGGGGCATGCTGGGTAATCCTCATGGGCTTCAGCGTCTGGATCTACTGCCGCCGCAAGAAGAGGAAGGAGCTGAGTCACTACACAGCGTCCTTCGCGTACACGCCCGCAGGTGAGGCAGGAAGGACAGGATGTGACAGTACATGTTGTTGATGGTCGCTCTCATGGGGGATGTTATTTAAATTCACTTACGTGCAGAAGCGGGACGTAAAATAAAGTCAAGAGAAGATCTTTGACCGGCTCCGACCCCTCCGGGGCTCAAAGCATTTATGTGGAAGTTAGATCTGCTGATTCTGCACGCTAAAATCAAAACGGCAGAACTGTAACCTCCATCGGTCGGCTTACATCAATCTCCCTTTCTGTTTTGCAGTTGGTTTCCCTCATGGCGAGGCATCAGGACTGAACGGAAGGTGAGTCAGATTTGTTTGACGTCTATGTTCTCTGTTCTAACAGCAGACTCAGCCGTAGTTCCTCGCCATCCTTTGTGTTTCCATCTGGACGGCCATGGCTGTCCCGCCACGCCTCATAATTAACGCCAGAATGTCTCTGTAGGCCCGGCGTGCTGGGAGGCAACATGGGTAACTACCCGTGGCTGGCAGACTCTTGGCCCACCACCAACCTGGTGCACAGCGGCAAAGAGGCGGTCAACTGCTGCACCACCAGCCACGACACGGCGGAGAGATACTACAACGGTAGGATGCTCCCTCCTCCCTCCTTCGGTCCTCCTGCGTTTGTTGAGGATTCTTATCAGCCGGAAGAATTATAGATCCGAGGTTAACCAGAAAATGACTTCGGCATCAGTTAATGAGGAAATAAGATCCGAATCAATCCCACTTAGATTACCGAGAGGGTTATTAGAATATTCTATTCTATCTCATTTTTACATCGAGGCTTCGTTTGAACGTTCTCCCGTCAGTCTGCTCTCATCCACCTCTGAACGAGGGTCTGGGCTGCCCACCTCTGCACAAAGTTTCCAGTTGCCGGGGGCGTCTGTGGCCTTGGACACAATTTCTCAAATTTCTGTTTCCATGGCTATTAGTCTGACCTGCTGTGACTCACATGAAGGATCTCAGGGCACGATTGGAAAACTCTCAGGTGGAAATCTTTGTCATTTGATGTTTTGATCATTTGACAGCTACAACTTATTGATTCCACGTCACAAAGTTTTTTTACTTGGAGGTTCAGTTTCAGGTTTCTGATTCAGTTCCTTCTCCGAACTATGAGGTTTTTTGGAAAAAAGGTTTGTCCTCCATGAATATAAACATTCAATGAGTCAAAGCAGGAGTCAGAACTTCCCTCCTTCTCTGTGCAGAAGCCGGCATCTCCAACTACCTGAACCAGACGGAGAAGTACAGCATCGACGGCTCCACCGAAGGTCCAATCTACAGCACCATCGACGCCACCAGCGAGGACCTGCACAGCTTCACCTACGCCCAGCACAACTCCACCACCCCCTACGCCTCCACCTCCATCATGCCTTTCACCAACCAGACGCAGGCAACGGCTCACGGCGGCGGCGGCGAACAGCAGGACGACGGCCACTGGATCATGCAGCCGGGGCCCTCTGGGGCCCAGTACGCCCAGCCGGACCGCTGCAACGGTGAGGAGCTCCATCTTCTTCAGTGCATGTTGTTGTGAAGGAGCTGCTCGGTTCTGGGGGGTTTCTCTCAACCCACTCAAAAACCCAACCAAAGTTTAAATCTACTTTAATTTAACGTCTCTGCTGCTAAAAGTTCTTCCAAAGTTTAGCGGAACTCATCAGTTTTTGCAGAATCCGGCTGATGGAGCCAGAACTTTTAACTGCTTATAATCAGAATAATAAATATGTTCGCATAAGAATGTTTAAGAGATATAACCAGTGGGCAAGTAGTTTTTTTCCTGAACACCACGGCGATGCACATGGCCACGCCCCTCTCCCCGGTCAGCCATTACATTACAAACAGTCTTGTGTCTGTTCCTTGTTGGGCGGCGGGAATGTAAAAGGTTCGGTTCTGGAGTTCCTAGGAAACTTTCATCCGCTTATCTGATCAATTAATGCTTCAGCGCATTTTCCAAAGCTCGGTTTAGATCGGGCTTTTCACCAGATAACCAGAGAAACTGTCAAAGAGACGTCAAACTAATTAAATGATTATCGGAGAGACAGAAATAAATGTAAACTGTATTTCCGATCTTGTCTGAAGGAAGAATAGTTCCTGCTTTACTTTGTTGCTAGAGATTTTATTACATTATGTTTTGGATTTCCGGTTGGCTAAATAAAGGATTTGAATGTTTGAATTGAATGAAATCTAATTCATTTCATTTCATTTCGTTTATTTATTTTGCTCATTTCTGTGTATTTTCCATACCAAACCGATAGTACATGAAAACATTACACAGGTTCTAAGGTTGAAAGCAGGAAGAAGATCATTCTTTATATCACCTGCCCAACATAACATGAATACAGAAATGTTGTGTGACGGATCACAGGAAAAAGAAAATTGAACAATAAATAATCAAAAACCAGTCAGTAAAAAGATTCAGCTATACTCAAATATTAGTAATCATTATATTTCAGATTATTTCACTGTTTTCACGTCATAAACTGAAATACAACAACAACAAATGGACTTTACGGATCAGTATTTGTTCTGCTTTACTTATAATCCATCTGTCTGTCCAGACATCTGGTTTCCAAAAACTGTTGGATATTTTTGCACAAGACTTTCTGAGCACAACAAAAGACCCGAACCGAAGAACAGAAGAACCGAAGAACCGAAGACCCGCAGAACCAAAGGCGTTTCTATCTTGGAGACTTTATTTTTTTTAATTTATTTTTATATTTCTATGGTGACAAAGTTGGACTTGGACTCTGGGAGTAGGATTTTTATCTCAAAAACTGTTTTTACAAACGTCTCTGCTCACACATTATATCCACTGGAGACATACATCTTAGATTTTTTTTCTTTTGGTGAATTTTAAGCATTTGATTTTTCTAAAATCTTTTTTGAAAAAAAATCTTTTTGTTTTTTTAACAAATGAACTAACTCCTCTCCTGATGTTTTTTCTTCAGTGAAATCTACCTGGACTCTGGAGCCTTTTTTTAAATATATATGTATATACTATTTACCACAAACTTTCCTCCGTGTCTACCTGCGCCTCCTGCTTTGAAATGTCAGCCATGAATCAATCGTCTCCAAGGGAGAAAAAGAAAACAGTTCCTTCAAATGTCACTCTGCGGCTCTCATGATGAATCGTCTGTCCTTCAGGTAAACCCAGACAGAAGCCCATGGGTAAGGCCGTCAAGACCCCCTCTCTGACCTGGATGGACGCGCTGCCCCCGCCTCCCCCCATCGGGGATCTGGAGCAGTGTGAGGTGGAGGAGGAGCAGGAGGAGCACGAGGACATGGAGTTGGGGTGAGTCAAACTCTCTGTCTCGCACAAACATGGCTATAAATTAGCATCACGGCGCCACGTCATCATTCAGACTTACTGCCACCTCCGGCAGATTAAGAATCGGGCGCGGCGAGGCTCCGACACCCTCCGGCTCGAACAACTCAATTACCCCCGCTGGGGTCAATGCGTCGGTGATTAAAGGGTTTCTCCCACCCGTAAACACCGTCAGCCGTGTCCCTCCGCGACCTCCCAGCCAACCAGAGGCTCTGCATCCAGCCTCGGAGCGCCAATCCCACCCCAGTGGAAGCTTAGCCTCCCGCCGTTTAGCCAAAGGCACGGCCCTTTAACTGGAGTGGAGCCTGAAGGACGCCATTAATCTTTAAGTAGCCTCAAAAGCTGTCTGGAACTGAGGGAACCAGCGAGGCGTCAGAAACACCAGATAAGATTGTGTCTCTTTGTGCAGCTCGGATGAGGAGGAGTGGTGCCCCCCCCTCCCGGAGAGGACCTATCTGATGGAGGGCTGTGAGGACGGGACGCCCCCCCCCGCACAGGAACAACGCCTCGTCTCCGGCCACCTCCTACAGTCACCAGTCCACCGCCACGCTCACCCCTTCGCCTCACGAGGAGCCGCGACTCCCCCACGACCTCCCCCGCCTCAACCAGCTGGACGGCCAGCAGCTTTCACGGTATGTGAACGGGTCGGTTCTGATTCATGCTTGGTGTCCCCAGAAGCTCAGAACCTTCAAGAACAAACACATCGACTCTGTTTAAATGAACGCCGTTTCATTTTTAATCCTCCTGCTGACTCAGCAGAGGGGATTTTTACTTAAAGTGGCATTAATTAATTAGAGGTATATGGATTCAATTAGTTTTGCTGTTTAATCAGCGCCGACTGGGCGTCCTTCCAAATTAAGCGGTACATCAGTAGAACTGAGTCTGATGGCGGCTCAGGATCTACCCGTCAACTTCAACAGGAAATAGAAAAATAACTTCTTCTTCACTATAAATGTTTCACTCTTAGTTGAATCAGTTCCATGTAAGTTTGAGTTCCATCAACAGTGAACCAGGTTTATTTCTTTACTCATTTTATTGCTTTTATTCTGATGTTCATGTCATCGGCTCTCAGTGGCTTTATAGAAAACATTTTAAAGTTCCTTCACATGTTTATTGAGTTCTTAATGGTTTGGGACCTTAATATAGCTCTCAATACTCTTAATATGATCTTATCATGATTATTATCTCTTAATATGATCTTATTATGATTATTAACTCTTAATAGGATCTTATTATGATTCTTAGCACTTAATATGATCTTATTATGGGTATTAGCTCTCATTATGATCTTATTATGATTATTATCCCTTAATAGGATCTTATTATGATTCTTAGCACTTAATATGATCTTATCATGATTATTAGCTCTCATTCTGATCTTATTATGATTATTAGCTCTTTTTTTTCATCTGATTATGGGTATTCACTTTCATTATGATCTTATTATGATTATAAGCTCTTAATATGATCTTATTATGATTATTAGCTCTCATTATGATTTTATTAGATTATTAGCTGTCTTTATGATCTTACTATGACTATTAGCTCTTATTTTGTTCTTATTATGATTATCAGTTCTCATTTTGATGACTTAGAGGGATTAGATTATCATCATTATTCTGGAGTTCTTTGATTGTTAATTGTATACACGAGAAATCTTTTAAGATTATAGAAAAATAGAAAATCCTTGTTTTTCTTTATTTTGTCATTTAGGTACAATTATTCACTATTTAAAAAAAAATTATTTAACTGGTTTCTTTTTTTTTTTTCATTTTCATGTATTTGATCATCTGGTGGACGAAAAATGCTCCATAAAGATTATTATTCTTATTATTTTTAATAATAACTATGTAGAAGTAATGATATTATTAGTGCATTATGATATTTATTTATTGTCTTGTTTGATATAACGAATGTATTATAATATTATAAGAATTGTTAGCATTAGCATTATTAGCTTTAGCATTATTAGCATGAGCATTATTATTTGCATTATTTCCATTTTATTCAGTACTAGTAGTAATAGTACCGGCCTTTGAAAATCCACTACCAGTCATTTTCTAGAGAATAGAATAAATAATTACTGTTTACTCTCGTGTTATAATAGTTTAGACAGATCATCCAACACAGAGAAATGTATCCGTAGCAGCAGTGAAGTAGGAAGTCCGTCACTTCAAAGCTCCTGCTGTTGTTTGTTAAAACATCCTAACATTTTTCTGATATTGCGAGACTTTAACTGTGGCTTTAAAACTCGTCCGACTAACTTTTGAGACACAATGAATTGAAAATGAAATAAAATCCATACCCGTCTGAGCCTGACTTGCCGCGGTCCGATCAGTACTTCGGGGCTACTTCTAGGACGCCGCGGATAATGTCGCTCAGAGCACTGCAGAGACGCTGCAGCTGCACATTTTCATACATCAACCACCATTGATTTTTCAGATAAAGCAGGAAAAGCATCAAGAACACTGCTTTTAACTGATTTCATTATTTTATTTTCACAGTGTACATTGATCCAGATGATAGAACGATCCACTGCAGCAAATGAAGCAGATAAAATAATCCAGTCTCCGGTCCAAATGATTTGATCTCCGCAGTAACGCGATGCCCTTACCTCCTATAGCAGACGCCTACCCTGCGGTCCAGTACCAGTTCCCCAGGCACCGAGCCCGCCGCTCACCCACTCCAACCCCAACCTCTCCGGCCAACATCATCACGGCTCATCAGAGATTGGCGCGCTGCAGTGCCAAAGTCCCGCCCATCGCTGCCTGCACAGCCAGGGGCCCGCTCTCAGTGAAGACGGTATCAGCGCCACAATTCCCCCCGGTGAGATGACGCACACAAAGCCGGCATGTCACGCACACACAGACGCATCAGCAGACAAGATCACGAAAGCCGAACAAGCGCTGCCAGCTGTAACCCCAGAACCGTGTCGGATTACTGCGTGTCATGTAAATGATCCATATGCATGAGGACATTTAAAAAAAAAACAACAAACATTTGTTATTGTTTTGCTCTCGCTTCAGCGCACAGCCGCTCGTCCCCAGCAGAGACGTGCTGCACGCCTCCCAACCAAAAATCCCGAGTGAAGAAGAAGGTCTCCAAGAGTTCAGCCTACAGGAGAGACATGCAAGGAGGTGAGAGCAGCTCCAGCTCACACAGACATGTCTTCTCCGACAGCCTCCGAGCACGACGGAGGACGAGCGTCTCATTATGCCGGGCTGGAAGTCACTCAAGCAAGAAATATAGCATTCGCACACACAATCACACAATGAGAGTTTGAGCAGCTCAGGGCGACGGATATTACCGGGTTTTTCCACGCTCCACACAAAATCCTGCTTTTCCAGCCTGAGAATGTTTTAAATCATCCCCCATCAGAGACACGTTCACAATCAGACGCTGTTTTAAAAAAAAACTCCCAGCCAACCTTCCGCAGACTTAATTTAGCAGCAAAGTCCCAATTTTTCTTTTTTCCCTTTTGGGCCAAAATATACAGGGCAGAACTCCAACATGTTCAACCGCCGCTGAAGCAAAGGCTAGATCCAGGCTCGGAGGTTTTGGGACGCTGCTCCGCCGAGAGGTGAAGCCAAACCTCTATGGGGTCTGTGGATCGGCGGTGCGTCTGCAGGAGGGAGAATGAAGCGGCTACTGGGAAGCGTGGAAGCGGTCCAGTGATGCTCTGAGGCTGCTTTTGAAAACCTTTAGAGAGTAGGGAGTAGGATGGATTCAATCAAGAAAGGAAATCTCAGAGGAAAACATCTCGCCATCTGTGAGGTTGGAGATTCTAAAAGGACGATGATGTCATGAGAAACCTCAAAATCCACCAAAGCTGGGTACCAGAATAGGTTCTGGAGCTGCCGTAAGAGTCGCAGGACTTGAGTCCAATAGAAAAATCTCCGGGGGAAATCCACGTAAACTCAGGACTGGAAGCCTGTATCCTTGAGGACTGGGCTGAGATGAACGCAGTCGTCGGCAAAAGACGCATTTTTGAATAATATCAGCTGTACTGAATAATCAAAAATATAAACTGTAGATATAAGTGTGTTATTCCAGTAAGCCTGATATGAGAGGGATTTTTCCTCAGACTGTTGATGTATTTGACTTAAAAACTTCGTTTACAGCCCACCACGCACTCATATTACCTCCAGAACCACCTACAGAACCATGTTTGTGCATAAATCACACAATCTCTCACTTTAAGACGCAGCACCTCTTCTTCTCTCAACGTAAAGCCTGAAAACCATCTAATCCGTCTCATCCAGTGTAAACGACACTGCAGAAACTTGTCACTAAATTTAGCTCAAACACAGTTTCCTCTCTGTTCAGACCTGCCTCCGCCTCCAGAACCGCCCCCGGATGAGAACAGGCAGAAGGGAAGCGTGGAGGCCGGCATCGTGGTGAACAGTGCTCTGTCGTCCCTGGAGAGGAGAGAATACAGCGGTCACCAACGGAACGGCTCGGGACAGAGACACGCCGACAGTAAGACCGACCGAATCGTCGATTTCAGTCAGAATTAAGTCTTCAGGCGGCAGATAATCACAATCATTTCACCGAGGCAGAGTGAAATATGTACGCTGGTGAATCTACTCTCACACATTCTGCTGTGTCTTTGTCTGCTGCTGCACTGCAGTATCTCACACCGGAGCCTAAACTGAGACTGGCTGGAATATGTCTGTGATTGGCGGCCAAATGATTCCTTATAAATCATTTATAACACATTTATAACACGTAGCTGTAGGTTATTACGTAGCACTGTCACATGTTAAGGCCTCCTGTGGCAGAAGATCACAGCTTTTTAAGATACAGTTTTTTTCAAAATGCGTTCAGACAGCTAGATAAAAAAAAAAAGGATTAAAGGAATAGTTCAGCAAAAACTAAAATTCCATCGTTATTCACTCACAAAGTTTCTTTCAAGACGCATCTTTGTCAACTCTTACAAGAACGCCTGTATGTCTGTTTAAAAGTCGATGCAGAAATCCAGTAATAATTAAGGCTTAATTAATTCAGGTGATTAAACCTAGTGGTTAAAACGCTCAACTCCAACACGGGCGACACGGTTCTGACCCGGCAGACGTGTTTTTTTCCCATCCACTGAGAAATTGTCGATGCTGTGCAAGTTTTACTCTGTGCTTTTGCTGCATTTGTTATCCTGTCACATAGAAGAGGGAACTCGTACACGTGTGAATCTGCAGTGGAGGAGCACAGCTGTTGTAAATATAATGTGCAAACATGGCCTACAGTAGAAATGTCACTGTGCATCACTTTACATGTGCAGAACTGCAAATATCACAAGGTGCGTTGTGCAAATACCGCAGACAGACACTGCAGACATGAGTCTGTGTATTGTTTTCCGATCAAACAGAGTGTCGGGAGCGGGGGTGGGGGGGTGGGGGGATGCAGTTATTCGGCAACCTGATGGCCTGTGGGTAAAAGCAGTTTGGGAGTCTTGTTGCTGTGGATTTCACGCTCCCGTGGAGTCTGCCCGTCGGCAGGAGTGTGAGGAGGCTGTGTCGGGGGTGTGGACTGTGGCTAATGATATTCCGTGCCCTCCCGACGACCCTGATGTGGTGAATGTCCTGAAGTGATGGGGAGGCAGCTCCGGAGATGTACCGTGAAGTTTTAATCACACATGGGAGGGACTTCCTGTCCTCTGCACCAGCCTGCACTCACCTCTGTATAGTGGTGGGTGAGGCTCCCCCTCCTCCCCCAGATCAGCAACCATCTCTCTGCTCCTGTCTGCGTTTAAGGAGAGATTATTTGTACAACACCAGGACACCATCTCCGCCACTCTCCCTCCTGAACGCCGTCTCCACAGCAGCCGCGGTCACTCCGGTGACTGCGGCGTCAGAGACAAACAGAGACGCCGTCATCCTCAGAACCTCAGTCCTTAGGCTTGAATACGAGGATCTTCCTCACGGGCATGGTGGTAGTTAAAGACCTACCAATCTTAAATCGTATATATGTGTCTTAATTATAGACAAAACTTAATATGAGACATTATCACTAATCTAAGTAACATTTCAGCTACTTTAGAGACATTTGTTTCTGAAATACATAAATATAACCTTCTTATTTTATTTCAAGTGTGTGATGGTCTTAAATAGCTTAAATACAGATCATTGCAAGTTATACAACTTAGAACAAGTTAAATGTACCTGAAAAGAAAGAGGTCGCCATGAAAGGTTACAGAAGAAAATCCTATTTTATGAACATTATTTTCTTATTCTGAGACTGAACACTTCCCAATACCAGTCAAATATAGTTAAAAATGAGATTTTCAGCTCACTCCAAGATCTCCTTTATCTAAATACCACATCTTATTTCAAGAAATCTTACCGAGCAAAGTTTAACTTTTTTTTGCAAACCAAAAACCCTTTTGGTTGAGGTTCCATTAAGAAAAAACTCAATAAAAACTAAATATAACAAACTCTGTCATGACATCATCAGGGAAATGGACATTTACTTAAAACGCATCTTTTTAAAGTAAATAACATGCTCTATGGACCATTAGTAGGCAGTAATTAATGTCCTATTAACAAGAGTGAATTTTATGAACTCATTTATTTAAACACGAGGCAGGGTCTAATTATGACTGTCCACAAAAATCAAAGAAAATATCAAGATATTTTCTTTAGTTGCATTTTAAAAAAACGAGAGTTACGGACGTAACCACAGTTCTATGAATTCTGGATGACCGCCAGAGGTTTCTGTCACTCGTATTTATCTTATTTTGCAAGAAGATCGGGTCCAATAGGAAGAGATCCTTTGGTGACACCGGAATACATCAGACTCCAGTATGAACAGTTCAAGGCCCTAAACTGACCCGGAAGCGTGAAAGAACAATAACAAAGACGTCAGACGAAGCTCGCTGTCCACACGGACGCGAGATGGAAGCCAATGAAGTTAGTTTGAAAGCTTTCATTTATAGTGAAAGTGTTTATAGTGGGGTTTTCGAGTGAAAGGCGACTCCCACCTGCACCGCTTTGTGACAAATGTAGACTTGAGATGATGTCAAAGTCGCGTGGAAACTGATCCATGTAAAAAACCCAACCAGTGTGATATTTGGAGCCACATGTGGAAGTGGCCTACATCGGAATTGGACAAGATCAGATTCCATGGGGTTTGTGTTTCCAACTCTACCAATAAAAAGTCTAAAAGTCAAACCTTATTTAATGAAGGAACTGCTTTTTTTTTGGGGTGGACTGTCCCTTTAAAAATGGATAATTAAAGCGATTCTTTTTTCTTGTTTTTTAGTCTAACTCTTCCCTTGAGTCGACATTCTTCTTAAAAGCCTCAAAGTTAACCCCCGTTGTCTCCCCTCTCCCCGCCTCCCCCCAGCAGAGGAGATGATGGCGTACAGCAGCAAAGCCAGTCACCTCTCCAGGAGTCAGATATCCAGCAACTGCTCCACCACGGGAAGCTCCTCCTCCAGAGGCTCCACGGGCTCCCGGGGGCTCAACTCCGCCAGAAAACACAACGAGGTACGGGCGACGGCGGCTAATGATGGCGTGATCGCTGCGGTATTATATGCAAGAAAAGGGAGAATTTCTCTTTGACCTGAAATGGTTTGAATAATTGATGCTTTGAGATATTTATGAGCGCGGGAGCAAAGAGTGTTTCTGCCAAGGAAAGGTTCATGTGCTTTAGATTTATCTACATATCATCACTCGCGCTCCATAAAACACACATAATCTCATATGTGCGAGGGAATGAAAGAGCTCCCATCATTCCCTTGTCGCCCACACGCGCCCACACACACACACACACTCACACACACACACTCGCTCACACATGTGCCATTACCATTTACTCAGGATGGTAGAGCTGAGAGTTTGAAGTAATGTTCGGCGGGCACACACCAACTGCTCTCTCCGGAGTGCACTTCTGAGGCCACGCTTCTCCGTGGGAGTGCCTCTTTAAATGCCCCCCCGCGGGCTCCCCGGCGACTAGTTGGTGTCTGTTATGGCAGAACAAGCAGCGCCAGACGAATGGAAAGCTCCGCAGGGAGTTTGTGTGAGCGAGGCAGCCCTTAAAAAGCGTGTTGGACATGTCCCTCAACGCTCCTGTAGGTGGGCAGCGCCGCGGCAGCCGGGCACGGCGGCGTAAGCCGGAGTTGTCCACTAATGACAGGGTTGGTGGTTCCGTCCGTCCGCGTGATGGAATAAGACACGGGAAGGCTTGCATGTTATTGCTCTTACTGCTATTGTCGTCCGGGTCCAGAAGCACCGATCCGTCTCCGCAACATTCCACCGCTACCTCCATGTTTGTCCTCCTGTTGGAATGCTGGGTTTGGATTCCACCAGATTGGAACAGAACCCCTGTCCTCAAACTGTTCACATTTTACCAAAGGTTCTGAGGGGTGTGTGTTATGGTGAAATCCTCACCAGCTATATTGTTGTTATCCACTGACTTTCTCCTCGCCACTCTCCCATGGTGCAATTTTCGCCCGGTATCTTTAGAACGCCGGAGCCGTGACCTCTGACCTTTACTGAGTCGAGAGAAGCCTGCAGGTCCCTGGATGACTCCTTTGGCTTCAGTGACTTGCCGAAGACTTTCAGAAGGAAAAGGACTCCAAGTCCTCTCTATTTGTAGATGATGTGTGTCCCGGTGGATCAGTGGAGTCCCAGAACCTTAGAAATAGAATTGGAATCATTCCCAGACTGATGGGTTTCCATCACCTTCTGTAGTTTCTTCGGATTTTGGCACAGGGTGCTACTGGTGGGACCTGGGAGCCAACTTCCTGCTTCTGCTGGAGGTCTATTGAAGTGATGATGCGATTGAAGCTGGTAGAGATCCGGTCCGGGTGGGTCTAGTCCAGCTGGAACCAGTTGGATTTAGATTCTAAGGGGGCGAAAACTTTTTCACACAGAACAAAGCTGCCAGAAGGGGATCTTTTGGGATCAATGATTATAATTATCTTTTCAACTTGTGGGGTCCAATGTATTTTCAGGGCGCTGTAATTATCTTACTAATCCTTTGGGGGCGGAGTTAAAAACTAATTAGTCACTGGGATTAAAGCTCCAATCAGGCATCTTTGAAAATTCCTTAACTTTTCCCGTCATTTTATGCTCCTGCGACACTTTCTCTGGCATGAAATTCATAATAAGAAAATGTTTTTAATTAAAAAAAATCAATGAAATTGAAGCAGCTTTCAAATGGAAAGAAACAGGAAGTGTTTTCTTGGATAAAGCACGTCTGACTTTCAGACGGTGTAACCGTAGAGAGAGGGAGGGAGGAGACGAGGTCGGACGGAGTGGATTTACGGCGACGGGCCGCTGCAGCAGCTCGGACTTCTTTTGGTGCTGCAGTTGTTAAGTTTAATGCTGAAACCTGACGCGTCGGCCATAAAGCGGGCCGTGTGTGGAGAGAGAGAGTCGGCGCTGTCACGGGTCGCTCCGCGCCGACACACATCTGACACGGGAATGTGGCGCAGCAACTTGTAAAAATGACACGCCGACGTATAGTGGCTGTTTTTCACTTACACGCACACACACACACACACACACAGAGCTCCGCAGTGTCTCGTTCCCCCTATCCTGTGGAGCGGTAAGGAACACCCCCCCCCCCCCCCGGCTGACCCATACTGGCCTTTTCACGCCTTTCCGGGAACATGAAAGCACGACCTCTTAATCTGCAATAAAGTCTGAGGTGTTTCCACAGGAAGCCTGGGTTCAGTTACCCCGTCCTCCTGCGGCTCTACTGACTGCTATCGCTGACCTTTGACCCCTGCGCTCCGTCTGATAGCGGGGGTCTGAGCAAGAATGAAGAGGCACGCTTGGCTGTCAATCACGCCTTGTTTACACGACGACGTTGAGAAACAGAAAAGTTTCTTCTTTTTTACTTTTATTCCTTTTTAACAGAAATTACGATTCCATTGTACAACAGTCACGGCGTATCCTGAAAAGCCCCCGATCCCCTGGGTTGTACAAGCAATCACTTGTTAGAACTCCTCCAATTAAATGTGAAGTTATGGCGGGAAAATTAGTGTTTTTAATTTTTTTTTTTAAAAGCTCCCCCTAGTAAAATATAAACTACGAGAGTAAATTAAGAAAACTTAAATCATTCCAGTTCTTCCTCGCACTAAGGTCAAAGGGGGTAGAATTTTTGAAAATACCTGATGCTGCAAAGCTTTTTTTGCTGGAGGAGCATCACTAAAATCGGTCAGAACTCAAGGTTCTGTTTTGGTCGTATTCGTGCACGTTAAAGTTTGACAGCTGATGGCTGATTGGCTGAGGGAGAAATGTGACAGACTGTGATTGGAGGAAAAGAGAAAGTGGCAGGTAGAGCGTGGAGATAGTGGGGAAACGATTATGACCTAGAGAGCATGACATTGTGTTAGCACGTTGGGAAAGGTTAATTAAACCGTCTTAAAGGGGCAGTTCATAAAATTTAGTAGCATCCAGCAGTGATGTTCTGGATTGTAATCTCCAGTATATTACAGCACAGCTCACCCCTCCAAGAGTTTATGGTGGGCTTTAAGTGTAAAAAATATGGACTTTTATAGGTCAAAGCTTACATTTACGAAAACGAGTATTAGTCTTCGTTCCATAGTGTGGTTCCGGTCCGTGGTCCCAGGAAAAGAAGCGTGGTCCAGCTGGACCATCGGCACCTTAACCCCTCCAAGACAACCTGGGGAACGAAAGTAGATGGACTACTTTATGTAGAAATATCTTTTCTGTTTATACACAAAGGAAAAGACAAACACAGTTATGAATCTTATACTGCATTTATTCCTCACTCAAAAAGAGGAATAATTACATAGTTAGAGTTTAAATACTTGCAACCGGTCGATTTCATTTAAATAATCATGTGATTAAAATGTATGTATTCAAATTTACTACATTAGCATGAATTTGTGTATGAAAGCAATAAAAGTCAATCTGAACTAGGTTTAAATAAGTTTCATTGTGCTCCAAGCAGGATTCAAATATTTAACATTTTACATTTTTAGTAAATAATGTTGTTTTGAAGGTAAACACATTATTATTACTATTACATAAATGTGTTTTTTACTTGTTTCATTCTATAGCCTGATGTCAAAAATGCATCACATTAACTCTATATATATATACATACCCTTAAATTTTGCACACTGAACCTTAAAGCTCCAGGCTGGATTCTGACTGAAGACGGACCTTCGGTTCCTTACGTTCACACCTGAGTTAAACAAACAAGATGTGAAAGAAAACTTTTTAAAAACTTTATTGACTCTTTAAAATAGAGTTTCATGTTTAAAGATTGAAGTCAGACTGTTTCTCTCTCCTCAGGAAATGAGATAAGGACACCAGAGTCTCTGCCTTCAACGCCTCCATCTCCCGCCATCTCGCCACTGTGGACACAACGTGCCGGAACCACCAGACTGCTGTGAAAGAAGAAACAATGGACTTTCATTCGTTTTCGCTATTACTCGGATTATTTATGAGCTATCAGTTCACCCCTCCTCCATGATTTGTAAATACCCGTGTCTGTGCTGTTCTTTTGTGGACTCTGGATACAGGGAAAGAGACGTATATCGTATTTATGAGGATTTAAAACGAAAAGAAAAAAAACAATGTAAAAAAAAAAAAAAGGAAAGGATAATAAGAAAAAAAAAAAAAGGTCTGTTATTAAAACATAAAAGAGTCTCATGTCTTCTTGAATGTGCCAGCATTTTTGTCAAAATGTATACTTTTTTGGAAGAGCATTAACTACTGTTGCACTCTCTTGTTGTGATGGCTAAACAACAAAAAACACGAAGCACAAGGTGTGTTTGTTGGATGAGAGGCGGTCGGAAAAGCCAAAACGAGCGGGTTCTCGCTTTCCAGGGAGGGACCCCGCCCCCCCTCCCCTCCCCGCTCCCGCGAGCTACGCTAAGAATGTCAGACTTTTTTATGTTCCCGTCGGCCTCTCTGCGGTGAGATGCTCCGGTGTGCCGGCAGACAGACAGGCTTTCTAAGAGTTTGATTGTAACCCCCTCCAGCTCTCCTCTCTCGTCCCCGCCCCCTCGCCCGTCTGAGGGTCTGTTTGCTGCAGTCGTGAGATAAAAATTTGCATATACTCCTTCCAGAACAAACAAAACAATGTCTGTGGGCTGACTTTTTGTACTCTTGATGTTTTGTAAATGTAGAATAAAATACATTTGCTGATCCAAGACTTTGCTCTTCGTTGATTGAACTGGTTTCAGGAAGTGGAGCGCCAGGCTGAAAGCATTTTCTTCTACTTTGTTTTAACATCCCATAATCACGGACAAACTGGAGACACAGGAAGCAATCTGGTATTTCACAGACGACAATATCTAATTTTTTTTTTTTCGCTGCATAATGCTAGATTTGAGGAAAACATTAGGTTAAAGTCACTGCCAAGGGTTTTAGTGTGAGCCTGTCACTCCCTCTAGTGGACAGAGGTGGTATTTAGCAGCCAGAATCCCCCTCTGGGGTCAAATTTATCATTTTTGGAATATTTTGGATAGGAGATTACCTGAACTTTGTGATATTTATAATCAGATATGATGCAGAAGTTATTAAAGACTTTCTAAGCAAATTCATTGATTAGTTCCTTTAATGGTATAAGGATGTTATAACCTTTTTTTTATCTGAAAAAATAATCAGGAACGCAGTGAAATATTGTTATTTTCTGTATTCACCCACACACAGTAACAGGTACAATGTAACTGATAATAAAAATAAAGTAATTATAGATCTCACCTGTCCCTAGACACTAATATTATGCAAATACACCTGGTAGTTGTGGCGCTATTTTTAAGTTCATTTTGGGAATGGTATGCAGACGAGAAATAACTAAAATATAACAAACGAGCAGAAGGGGTCAATACTTTTAGATTTATACAGAAACTATAACATATTATTATTCTGTGGAGTGATCAGGTCATCACTGTTCGACCTCAATATCTTCCTATAAATTCCAGAATTAAGTCTTCATTATGAAAAATATCAATATTATCTTCACATATTTTTTTTTAAGGACATGCGAGGTACTTAAGTCTGAGCCAGTGATTACAGAGATGCTCTGCTGTAAGGCCAGAAAGAAAGAAAGAAAGAAAAAAAATCAGTTATAACGTGATCATTTTCAAGTTATCCTAGAAGGAAACAACTCACCATCTGTGGGGGACGCAGAGGCCCAGGTCAGCATCGGACATTCCGACAGAACAATAATCCATAGCTGACCTCAAAGCCAACAAAGGCTTTGTTTCCAGTAGAAGTCCTGGAACATTCTAGAGAGGCCATCTTCCATCCCGGAGAAACGACATTACTGGAGGCAGTGGGCTGAGGTTCCTCAGGAACGCTGCAGAGAGGAGCCACTAAGAATGGAATCAATAAGAAGCCGCAGTCATCGGGAAAAAACCGAGAGTAGGTTTTTTGCCGGTGAACATAATAAACACTGAGTAATTCTGAGGTTTTTCTTTCTTCCAGCTGTAATTCTTTCATCTGGGTTTGCTGTCGGGGCCTTTTAAAGGTCATTCACACCTTAATGACACCTGAATGACTCTCAGGTGTCCAGAAAGGTCACACGAGGTAAGATGTGAATGTCAATGCATGCATACATGGATCAGCCATAACATTACAACCACTGACAGGTGAAGTCGGACTTAACGTCGATTTAACTCGTTACCATGGCAGCTGTCGGCGGGTGGGTTCCATCAGATAGGCGGTGAACATCTGGTCCGGAAGTTGATGTTGGAAGCAGGAAAAATGGGCAGAATCAAGGATCCGAGGGAGTTTACGCCAATTAGTGGTGGCTAAATAATTGGGTAATTTTTATGAGTAAAAATAAGTATTTGTACTTTTACTGGAGGACTAATACTTTTTAATTTAAATTTAATACTAGCACATGTACTACTTTTATCTGCATGAAAGCACTGATATGTACCAAATTGTTGAAATACAGTCATAATAATAATAATAATAATAATAATACATTTTATTTATAACACACTTTACATTTGGATCAAGACTAAAAGTGCTAAAAAGTAAAAACAGATAAAAGCATCAATAAAAAAATATAATAATAATAATAATATAAAGATATTACCGAAAAGCAGCAATCTTAATTAAAAGTTATAGGTTCTGCTAAAAAGGAAAGTTTTAAGTCCCTTTTTAAAAGCCTCAGTCGTCTGTGGAGCCCTCAGATGGTCGGGGCATTCCGCAGACGATGGGCGGCCGAACAGAAGGCCCGATCGCCCACTTACTTAAGTCAAATTATAAAAGTATTATCTGTAATATGTACTTAAAGTATCAAAGTAAACAAACTCATTATGCAGTAAAATAGTCCATCTCAATGTTATTTGGTGGTGCAGGATGTGTTTTTGCATTTATATTGCAGTTACATTAATGTGTAGGCCTATGTAACTGCCTCCTATTTTACAGGTCGAGGTAATCAAACTACTTTATCTGCTGTCAAACCTTCAAGATCAACACAGCCTGTTTTTCACAAACAGTCACAAATTAAAAAAAAAATGCAGTTTATACTGAGTTGTATAAAGTAGCATAAAATGGAAGTAATCAAGTAAAGTTTAGAAAAAAATAACAATGAGCAAAATAAAAATAATAAAAATAAACGCGGGACATTCTTTGGGCTTTTCTGAACGAAAAAAACTACATGAATTATTATCCATTTCTGTCCTTAAAACAATATATTTAAGTCCGACTGCGGCAAATAAATCTACTTTTGTATGCAGGATTTTGCAAAAATTAAGGATGATGAAACTGATGAGGAAATATTCATTTGAGTGACTCAACTGAACCTTTAAACCAATAAAAAATACATTTTCAAAACTGCTTTTGATATTCAAGTTAGAGAATTTTCTCTTTATCTGCGTGTGAACATTTCCTGACTACATGGATGAAAGTTTCATTCCGGGAAACACGGAATTCCAACTCAGACTCAATTCCCCGTCGTGTTTGAATTCAACTACATGAGACGTGAGCGGGTGTCAGCGATGAACGATGTGAAAAGACGCTTTTGTGAGAGAGACCAGACCTTTTTCCTACACAACTTTCTCACACGATCGTTCCAAAAGGCTATAACGGGTGAGACAGGAACGATGGCGGATTGAAGCAGAGCCCGGATCTTGTGGTTGTAAATGTATTTGGTTGCTGTCCACCATTGTCCCGGAGACACGGCAGGAATGGTTCAGGAACGCTTTGAGGAACGCAACAATGAGTTCAAGCCGTCTTCTCCAGATCTCTATCCGGTCCAGCATCCCGGGGGTTAAAGGATTAAACGCTTCAGCACCAAACTTTGACTTTATTTTTTACTTATTTATTTATAACATTCTTGTTTATTTGTTTTGTTATCATAAATTAGCTTTGTCTTCTCCTATGTGATGTCCTGTTGTTTAAAAAAACAAAATAAAAACAAGCAGAAAATCTTGTATTTGGTGAGATATAAGATATTACGATGACATTATTACTAATTAATTAATTTCTTTGAAATATCCTATTTTTGTTAAAAATGCAATTACTCTTTGTTCCTGTGCCACATTTATCAATAAAAATATATATTTCTATTAAAAAAAAGGAAAAAAAAGGGAACCATGTGGTTTTAATGTTATGGCTGATTTGATTATAATGATACACATTGAAAACTAATTCCACGCTTGTGCATCCTTCCTCTTATATTTGTCCGACATCCTCGGGGCGATTGAATATAATATCATAATCAATATCTGTTCAGGAAACTAACAGATGAACATGAAATAATAATAATAATAAATCAATCAAACTCAACTCACATCCTAAACTTCTCCAATCTTCAACTTCCTCTCCCTCCAGTCGGACTGAAATAGAAAAAAGAAAAAAGAATCCGGAAGTTGTGTTTGTTTCTTAATCCCTTAACGCCTCATTCTTCCCTCAGAACCGCGGCCCGCCTCACCTGGCTGAGGGCTTCACGCGCCGAGGAGCGTGAAATTGCCCGCTCCTCACTCTGGGGGTGCACAGCAAACACTCCCTCCCGCTGTTCACCTGAGCCGAGTCATGCCTCACCCTCCGGTGCTCCGCGGATGCTCGCCATGTAGCATTTCCCTCGCGCACTCAGCCACAGCGCTGCATAAACAGCCCAGGGTGTGTTTCCTCTGCCGCCGCCGCCGTCTGATCAGCAGCGGAGGGCGTGATGAGATGCTGCAGCAGCGACCGCGGAGGGAGAGAGAGAGACGACGCAGGAGGCCGCGGACGGAAAACATGAAAAGGAGTTGTGATGCAGGGAGGATGATGATGAAAGGAGGGGCGAGACATGAGAGACGCGGCCTGACGAAGGCCCGGTTCTGCGGATCATGGTTGGAGTTCATTCGGCCCGCTCACAGCCTCAGTGGAGCATTTGATTTATTTTTCTTCGGATAAGTCGGGCTAACGATGCACAGGAAGTGAAACCTTCCATTTGGATGAATCCCTTTAATGTCTAGTTTTGAGTCTCTATATATTACTGCGAAATGTGTGTCGGAACCTGTTTGAAATACGACCCAGTGAAACTTTGAATACGCTAAAGAATAAGGGGTCGAGGCTGGAGCCCTGGGGGACGCCACAGCTCAAAGGGGCCACTGAAGAGGAGGCATGAACAACTGCTATTTTTATATTTGCATATTAAAGCATGTGAGGACACACCAAACAGAACTAGGCCGATTCTGCCGTCACCAACAGAAGGGGTGTATCCCCAGAAAAATCCCCAATCCCCTGGGTTGTACAAATAATCCACATTATCTAACCGCTTTTCCTTTACGTAAAGAAAGCTCCCCCTAGTGAGTAAAATATAAACTTTCAGAGTGAAATATGATAAAGGATAGATCTCCTCGGGTCCATCCACATTCACCAAAGTCGGACTAAATCGGACCAACAATATGTAAATTAAGAATCACTTTCATTTACACCAAAACAGGTGAAACTGATTCAAAATCACTTTTTCTTCCTAAATGGACAGAATTTTGTCTTTGAAGTTTAACTGGCTTGGTGTCACACTGTCCTGATTAAGTGTCCCCTTAGTTTCTTTGAGCAGTGTATATACAGAACACGAAGATATGTATAACCGAACCTTCCCACAATCAGTCCAGTTCTTCCTCGCACAAAGGTCTACATGGGTATAAAAATTGGTAATTGATCCATGACCTAGTTTTTTGAGTTATGTCTGGAAAACTGAGGTTTTTTGTTAAAAAAAAAAAGTTCATTTTATTGAATAAAATATGAACTACTAGAGTAAGATAGTTTGATATAATGAGTAAAGATCTCCTTCCGTCGATTTGATGGTAACCAATTTGGACTGAATCGGACCAGCGGTTAGGAAGTTTTGCACCACAAACTTTTTTTTTTTCGCACAAAGCTCCCCCTAGTGAGTAAAATCTTCCCAGCTATTTTTTTGATATATTATTTTTCATAAAAAAACATTTTAAACATCGCAGATGCAAGAAAAGAAAATTCCAAAAATATTCGTTTTAATGTGTTTTCTAAGAGATAAAAAATTAAGTTTAAATGGAAAATGTTTTATTTCTATACTTTTTAATGTTCCCTCAATTGTTGGATGTTTCTGTTAGTTTTAAATAAACAATAATTCAGTTCAGAAAATTACTTATCTTTAGTTTCCGAACAAATTATATGAATGTTTTATACCTACATTCTTATTTCTGAGACCCTGAAACTTTTTAAACTTTCTGTCTAAACTGTCTTTGCAGGAGGTCACATGACCTCACAGCCATTATCATCCTTCTAAGTTAACATTTAGCTGGAGTGAGCGACAACAGGTGAGACAATCAGGTTATTTACGTTACTGACCTTCTACAGCGGGACCCCTACAACAGCCCTTTAAGCTCTCCGTGCCCCCCCCCCCCCTTCAGCGTCCCTCCACCCCTGCCTTCTCCTCCCTCACACTGCTCTATAAATCATCCGGCTCATTCATTAGGCCGGTGTCAGACCCGTAACGCCCCCCAGGTCAGACGGACTGAGAGCAGAGAAAGAGACAGAGAGGATGGGATGAGAGGGGGGGGACGGCGTCATTTAAAGCCCCTCGTTCCGAAATGCAACGCTCCAATTTCCATGTTAATTTGTCGGCCTGACAGCAGAGATGGATGTTGTGACTTTTTGCGCTGGAGTGATGCATAGATGGAGGAGCTCGGATGAAACCGTGAATGGAGGCGGTGGGGTGAGTGGTTGGAGAAGTCGCAAAAACAAACGTTCATGAGAAATATGGTCAGAACATTTTTCACAACGACGTCCAGTGGTGACTGTCTGCAGCTGAGCTCTGATTGGCTCCTGAGGCGCTCCTGTCCTGTCAGTTATCTTTTTGTATTAACTTAATTTGGGAGTGAAGATTTAAATAGTCCAATGCAATCACTTTGTTCTGATAGTACAAGTGGACCAAAGGCAATGTGCAGTATGTGCAGAGGAATATGATGTTTTTTCTGCAACACTATTCCGGAGAACTACGCGTGGCCTTGAGCGGTCTGTTCTCAGCTATTCACCATGTGTCCTTATCTTTTTCTTTCTTTATGTTATTGCTAACAGTGGGATGACCTTTGATCCTCGCAGCGACGGTCAGTCAAAAGAGGATTTGTGTAAAGGTGGACAATAAGTTGTATCTGAAATGTTCTCAAGCTGTAAGTTGTCCTCCTCTAAACTCTCGTGTCTGTTATAACCCTGTAATGTCCTGTTCCTCTGTTTGGTAGAGCACATTTAGAGAATCATTTCTTATTAAAAATGTGACTGAGCCTGTTTATAATATGAGTGGGCGACAGCATGTATACGCTAAAGACTAAGGGGTCAAGGATGGAGCCCTGGAGAGGCCCACACCACAGAGCCACTGAAGAGGAGGCATTAGCTTTGACTATTAAGAAAGTCCTATACGATTTTTTTTCTGGCATATTAAAGCATTTGAGGACTCAACAAGCAGAATTATTATCATAAAACATGCTTGACGGAAAAGTTGAGATATCTAATTAAAATGGACTATTTTCCATTAAATACAAGCTACAAGTCTACAGTTTCTTTTCTTTTCTTTTACTATCTAAAAACATGCATGTCTAAAGAAAATATTTGTCATTTTAATGTCATGAAGCGCCATTTATTTAAATGAATAAATATTTGTCTTTTTTTTTTTTGTCGTGGACATTAAAGGGATAATAACACAAATTATCTGAGCATTAAGTTTTTATAATACAACGCATATTGTGGGAAAGAAAAGAAACCAAAATCCAAAACGAAGAGGAGTGTGTGTGTGTGTGTGTGTAGGAAGAAAATCTTTGTGCATGCATGCTAATGGGCAGCTTTCATGTGTTTGTGCAGGAGCGGCCCGTTTGTGACTGACAGGCCAACACAGAAACACATCGCCCATGTTGGTGTCATTGATTTCCGGTTAATTGAATGATTACTGCTTTAACATGCGACACCACGTTTTACGCCGCTGTCAATCAATGAGAGCGTGTCACTGCAGCCTGCGGCGGGATGGAAATGATTTCATAACGGTCAATGAGACGCTGCACAGAGAGGAAGACTCGACATGCCGAGATTACGCCGCAATCACTGTGCTGCTTTTAAAATATAGTTAGTCTAACTGCTCCGCTGATTCTATTCCTGAATCTACTCCTGTTATTTGTCTTTCACTCCCTGTGGAATCACTTCTGCGGCCGCAAAAACTAACCTCCTTTCCCTGCGGATCGATACTTTTTCCTCTGTACTTTATCACGCTCTGAAACTTCAATCTATCGGCGGGATGAAATGTTTGCTTTGTGTTTTTATCCGCCGAGATATTTCATCTTACCAGGCAGTTTTTATTCCCGAGAGTTCCATTTGTTCCAGGATATTCTGTCATCAATAATCTAAATAACATTATTCCTTGTGGTTCTTTTTACAGCTTTGTCGTGAACCTATTTATATCCATCTTTCTCTGGTATTCATTCATTTTATTCAAGCTTTTTCTTTTTTCTCTCTGGTGGCATTGCATTTATTTAGGTCAGGATTATTGAATTTAATCCAATCCTTCACTTATCTTCCTCTGATTCGGGATAGAACTGGTGGCAGCAGACTAAGAGGGATATTTAAAGTTGTCCATCTCCCCAGCAACACTCTCCAGCTCACCTGGGGGGAACCTGAAGCGTTTCCGGGTAAGATGAGACACATAGTCTCATCCTAATGAAAAACCGTCCTTGGGGCATCCTAATCAGAGGAGTGGGTTGAACGTAGATGGACCGGTACATTGACAGCTTTGTCTAACGACTCTTCACCACAAAGGACCGATACAACACCCACATTTCTTCTGACGCCGACGCTGTACCTGATGACCCGTCCATCTCACAGTCTATTTTCCCATCAATCGAGATCAGAACACCAAGAAAACGCCTTTGCATGAGGCAGCAACTGATCGCCAACCAGAAGGGGACAGGTCCACCATCCCCAGAGAACCATGACTTCAGATTGAGCAACAAACCGATCCAGAGCACGCTGAAGGTCCCCTGCTGATGAAGCCAACAGAACCAGATCACCTGCAAACAGCAGTTGCAGATTTAAGGTCCCTAAAGCGGACATTCTCCTCACCCCAGCTGCACCTTGAGATCCTGTCCATGAATATCAAGATTAGAATCTGAGACAAGGTACAACCTCGGCTGAGTCCAACACTCACTGAATATGTGTCTGACTTTCTGCAGGGACCGGATGGCCCGTAGAAATGGCCCCGGTACCCTGTATTCCCACATGCCCCCCACAGGACCACCCGGTGGACATGGCTTTCTCCAAATCCACCAAACACTTGCAGACTGGATTGGCCAATTCCCAAAACCCTGGCATGATGGGGTCTAAGAAGACTTAGTTTAAAGCCAAAATGACCCAAGACTCCAAACGACTAATATTATATGGCCAGGCTACGATCACCTCGGATAGATTCAATTTAATTATATCCCCGAAAAGTCGTGGATATTATGGAATCGCCGTGTTCGCATCTGCCACCGCAGAGCCTTTGTTTTAATGCAATGACTCAAAAATGATTTCATGGATTTCAAATTTTATACCCACATATACCTTAACTTGAGGAAGAACTGGATTGATTTTGGGAAAGGTCGGTTGTATATTTCCGACACTAGGGGGAGCTTTATCTCTGAATGCTTTGGGGCCATAATTTCTGTGTTTATTTTTATAAATAAACACATTTTTTCGCACATGACCTCATAATTTGATTTGACATACCATTGCTGTCGGTGATGACATCACAGGCACAGATAAATTCATGCATTAAAGCTGCTCAAGAAAACGAGGAAGTGCCAGTGGCAATAAAAGACTAATACAATTTAGGGTGAACAATAAAATAGAAATCTGCATAAATGTAACTTCAGACACGCAGTTAGGATCAGGGACAATCTGTCACAGAGGACTCAGAATTAAATCCACAGAGTAACGAGACAATGAGAAGAAGAAGGAGAATGTGAAGAGCTGAAAAAACACAGAGATGAAGAAAATCAGAGGATAAAGTAGAGTACGGGAATGAATAATCAATGAGCGGCAACTGGGAAAAGGAACGAAGGGAAGATTCTTAAATCAGATAGAAAATACAGCCGGAGAATCAGAAAGCAGGAGATCTGACCAAAAGGAGGAAGTAATTATAAGGCGGCTAAGAATAGGACCCAGCGATCGTAATAGGGAAACATCGGACCGGCCGCTGTGGTGCCTGTGGACAGAAGGGAAACAGTGGAACATGCCCTGCTGTCATGTAGAAAATATGAAGGGGTGGGAGGAAATTAGATGACGTGGGTGGAGACCGAAGCAGGGGGTGGAAATATGGTGCAATCAAAGGATTCAGTGGAGAGGAGAATGACATTAATCATCTTTTAAAAATGACAGAGAAGGCAGAAGGACGTCAACTGCTGTTAGACCCCAAAGAAGAAGAAGAAGAGGAAGAAGAAGAACAGGAAGAAGAGGAGGAAGAGGATGAGGAAAAATAAGAAGTGCAGGAAGAAGTAGAGGAAGAGCAAGAAGAAGAAAATGAGGAAGAAGCAGAAGACTAAGATGAACGAGGAGGAGAAAAAACTCAAATGATGAACAGATCTGAAACGAGTATCCGACCAGTAGACCAGAAAAAGTACAGGGACTGGAAACGTGGAGTTCTAAACAGTTCATGTAAAACAAACTAAACAACATGGAACACACACTTCAAAATAAAATAGAAAACACAAAACAGAAGAAAGAGGAAAGAAAACCCAGAACTAAGGCACTGAAGACGGAGCCATGCCCCTCATTCCTCATTGAACCCTCCTAATGAGACGCCGCCGCCGCCGCCGCCGCCGTGTTTGTGTCTGAACATCGTATCTAATCAAATCTAAGATCTTCTCAATCAACTTAAGAAAGTCAAACAAACGGACATTTCTCACTTGTCTAATATAATCACTACAAATCAACACATTCTCCTGCAGTAGCGCTTAAATTTGCCTCCTCGGAGTCCCTATTTTCCCAAACCCTGCGTTTGGATCCTGATGGATTGTCAGGATTAAGGTGAAGGACCGCGAGGTTTGGATCCTAAGAGCCCGAGGATGTAAACCCACCGTGCGAGCTGCACACAAGCATTAAAAACGGGCTCCAGTTTCATGACGGCGGTTAGATCTGTTGATGTTGGACTCGCTGGCACACCGCTACCCATAATTCCATGTCTGGTCTTAGAAGGGTAATTATCCCTTTGGTAGAATAACGCGGTGGGACGACACACATGTGCTTGTGTGCGTTGGTTTGAGGCCACGTCTGATATGGGTCGTCGGTTTGCTGACATGCTATATAAAGCCGGTATTTGGCGTGGAGCAAAGTGTGTGATGCATAAATCCCATGCGTGCGTATGAACTAATAAGAGGAGCGGAGCTGCAGCCGCGTCGGATTGTGAACCTCCTACTGTGTGGTCTCAGAGTGTGTGTGCTGCTCACAGGAGCTGGAGGCTGGATGTAGAAACATATGGCCTTCAGTGAGGGAGACAGATGAAGGATAATCCCTTTGGCATCCCAGTGCACCACACACACACACACACACACACTCAAGTAATCCAGTACTTTCTTGTAAATGTGACACAGTTTAACGCGGTTGTTAAAGTTTGATGATTTTCGTGTTAGAAATCCCGGTTTGACTCGGTTACTGATGCTTTGACTCTATCTCTTTAAGACCACAATTCAAGATGGCTGCGTAAAAGCCCTTTAATTCCCCCTGGACGGTTTGGCTAAGCTCATTTTAAGTCACTACTTCTTGTTGAAAAACGTGTGCCACTTGACTAATCCTGCTTATAATGAGAGCGAGTGGCAGCATTTGTATGCTAAAGAGTAAAGGGGCCAAGGATGGAGCCCTGAGGGGACGCCACATGTCAAAGGGGAAACCGAGGAGGCTGGAAGATAAGCTTTATAATAAGTTTCCCGGCCCGTCTTTCTCTTCCCCGCATTTCCACAATATTTAACGGAGATCTTTAAAACAGCACAGACCAAATGACCTCCTCCATAGAGAGAGAGAGAGTCAGTCAAAAAGTTTTCTTCAGGATGTGGCTCCACAATGTGACGGTTTCTTCCCTTGATACGTGCCCCAAACTTTTTCGTCAAGGGTAGGAAAAAAAAAAAAAATGACTCCATGTATTTATCCGGCTCCACTCAAAAACAATCACTCCGTTGGGTCACATTATAAACCCCTACTCCCAAAAGTCATCCCAAATCTGAAAATCCATTCATTGTTCCATCATTTTTTGATGGTAAACACGCTGAAAAGCAAGTAAGTTTGAATCAAGTGAAAATAAAAATCCTGACTCCGCCCCTTTAGTCAGATCCACTTCCAATTGAAATGAGTTATTCCGTGTCACATGATCTACCCTTCTATCAAAGCCTCATGATAATCTGTAAAGTGGATTTCACATAATTATTGATGATGAGATGCTGAAAAGCTGCAGTTTTCAAAAAATAAGTAGTAGTAAAGAAGTCTTTCTGTCACATGACTTGCAAAGCTAGTGATGATAAAGTGGCTGAAAAGCCCTAACTGCTATGTTATAAAATATAAATATAAATCCCTGACTCCTCCCCTTTGTTCAGGAGCCCTGAAGAAGTAAGTTTTGCCTAATTACTGATGGTTGAAGTGCTGAAAAGCTCTAACTTTTGTTTTTTTGTTGGAGAAAGAGAAAATGAAAATCCAGACGCCCCCCCTTCATTCAGATCCCCTCCTAAATGTAACTCTTTCTTTGTAATTTTATTTTTCCCCGTTACACACTTAACCCTTCTACCAAGTGTCATGAAAATCAGTACTTTAGATTTGACATAATTATTGATGATGCAATGCTGAAAAGCTCTATCTGAAATGTTGATTAAGTAGAAAAACTTCCCGACTCCACCCCTTTGTCCTGATGGCCCTCAAATTGAGCAATTTCTGTCCCTGTCACATGACCAACCATTTTACAATGTGTTATAGAAATCAGAAGGTTTTGAATAACTCTTGATAATAAAAATGCTGAAAAGCTCTATCCTGACTCCGCCTCTTTACCAAAGCCCCTCCCCAACATTTTTTGCATTATTCCCTGTCACATCTCTACTTTCCTGATAACTACCACAGAATGTTTCTGTTGGGTTTCTTTTAGATATTAAACATACATTCTGACCCTGGTACATTGGGACTATGCAGCAAAGTGACTCTTTGATCTACGTTCCAAGTCCGATTTGTCTCTCGCAGGACATTAGAGGAGGATTACGTGTCGTGCTTTACTGCTGACACGACAGAAACACAAATCCATGGAGGAAATCACGGTCGATTTATAGTCAGAGAATCCCAGCGTCTCCTGCGTTAACACACAGACATGGAGATAATCTGCTCTAAAGAGGGAGACAAACAACTTTACAACGCTAAATATCGCCGGTGAGGAAACAGCAGCCGAAAACTTCCTGTTTCTGCACAAACACAGGCGTGGGTTTAATTCTTTTCTCCAGAGGTTCGTAATTAGGAGGCATTATCAGGTGAAGCAGCGCTGTTTGTCTCGGGTAATCAAGCTGAACAGATGAGTTCTAAATATCAACTTCCTGCTCTTGCTCAGCGTGTAAAAGCGAAGCAGTCAATTAAAATCTTCCCTGCAGGCCAAACAGGGACAGCGTGGAATTTAAAAGGTTCAGACAAACCCCCCCCCACATGGAAAACTGAAACTAAGATGCAGTGAAAACTCAAAAGTGTGAAAACCTTAACGCAAATGTTGTATTTATAGTAGATATCTCAAAATAAAATGCATTCATTTTTAACAGCATGTGTGTGAAGGAGTGAAGAAGAGGAGATTCTTTGGAACCCCTGTCGAGTAAGAGTCCCCTCATTAAGGCATTATAAACGGCATGTGCGTAGTTTACTAATTGAGTTGTTAACACTTTACAACATTACATTAATAAGCTGCTATAACTCATTAAATATAAGTGCATCAGGGATCTGATGCCTGCCAAATAGTGAGCTCACTTTCCCGTACAGGTAATTTGGAATTGCCAAATAGTGACCCGCTTTGTTTACAACCTAATATATATACTAATTATATTATTTTATAAGGCTGAGTTTGTATGATTTGTTTCTTTTGACTCCCCGAAGAAGCCAAAATGTTATTAGAGGTCTAAATGACCAGGACGGGACAATAAAAGGCTTTTTCGTCGTTGTAAAGAAGTTTGCCTTGGGAGTGTTCCCGTGATTTTTACACCCACTTGTATCCCTACCCAAAGATCACCAGTGACAAAAGAAAGGAAGTGCACCCACCTTCGATTTTCTTCTTCTTTTTTTTTTATACAGATGACACCGAACAAACAAACACTAAGTTTTTATCCAAAAACATTTGACAAATAGCTCAAACTCAAATGTCAAGGGAAAAATCATTTCTGCTGTGTACAAAATAAAACATGGCACTTGGCATACTTTTGACAAAGTATAAAAACTTTATTTCACACCGTTTGACGAAAACTATTCAAAAACATCTGTAATAAAACATGAACAAAATCATCTTTTTTGTTTTAAAATTCTACTACCATTAGTGAATTTATATAGAAACACTCCTCAAGCATCCAAAGCACAACCTGAGCAGGAAGCACCTTTATTTTGTTGAACGCTTGAATTCAAGTTATTCAAAGGCAAAAAAAAAAAAAAAAAACTCAAGTTAATTCCATTAAATGTGACCTTTTTTCTCATATATCTTTACTATTCTGGACTACAGGATGTTTTATCTAGTGCAAACATATAAAAGCACAGTGTATATAAAGACAAAAACAATCTTAAAATATAATTTTTTCCCCCTAGAATGTGAAAGAAATCAGGCAAAAATAAAACATGAAGACAGAAAATGATGATTTGAAATTCTTTAAATAATAATATTTGTCTGATACGTTGCGCATATATATATATATATATATACATATATAGATATATGTATATATATAAAACGCTGTAATCTGCAGGACATGATCGAATGTGCAGCAAACACAAAAACTGTGGAGAACCGTATCTCTGCTGCCTGCATTAATGACTGCTTCCTCAATGTCTCACTTCCTGTCTCCGTTTCTCTGGCATCAACACTCCCCGAGGGAAGTGTCTCATTATCCCATTCTTTAATGAGAAGAAAGGAAAACAGGAAGAGGGAAAACAAACTCATCAAGCACAATGGAAGTCATTCGAAGGACGCGAAGCTGCCGGACTGCCCCGAGGTACGACGGGGAAGAACAACAGACAAACATCTACCGGCAGAGGTGTCAAAAAAAAAAACAGGCTTCACCAATTACTGCAAGAATCCAGATGTGTGTCTGTTCTTGATGGAGAAATCACACCAGGACAAACGAGTGAGGAGTTACGAGTGACTCAGACCTGATTTATTTTTCTTCCCCTCAAAAATCTGATCTCTGCTGCTCACATTCATCGATGAGGTGACATCAGTGTGAACAGATCTGACCCCGTCTTTACCTCACACATGCTGATAACGTGCAGAAGTTGTCGCCGATGTGACGGATCATTACCACAATGAATAAAACTCAGGTGCTTTAATCTGAGGGTAAGATGTATTCATTCAAATTGTAACCTTGTGGCCCCCAGTTATTGTTCCCGTGATCCCCCATAGCTGAATTTGTCGGCCATTGCTGTCAAACATTTTTTTATTTTACCTTTATTTAACAAGAAATCCCTTTTGAGATTAAACATCTCTATTAACCCTTTAAAAATCTGTTTGAGCTCATTTTTAATCACCATATCTTATTAAGAACATGTGCACCACTTGACTTGTGCGGTTCATAATACCACCCAGTGGTTAGCATGTATATGCTAAAGAGAAAATGGGCCTAGGACGGAGCCCTGCGGGACACCACAGCTCAAATTGGCTCAAAGGAGGAGGCATTAATCATGGTTACTGAGAAAATTCTATTTGATAAGCATGTGAGGACTTATTAAAGATAACTTTGCAACTTAAGAAAATCAAAAAAGTTTAAATCAGGGGAAAGTAGCTTTTCTGAAAACATGCTTTACCAAATGTAATTAAATTTGACCCTGGAAATGTTCTATGAAATACAAAAGTTTATTAATTCTGATTGTTTCAATCTGATTTTTTTCGCTGTTTAAAAAGGTGCTTGACCAAACGATTTCTCATTTTATGGCAAATTTACGGTTTCTTAGATATTCAGTTAATAAAAGGCCCAAAGGAGAAAAATACGAAGAAACATTTTTTCCACAGTTTTTTGTTTCTCTCAATGACGACTTTTAAGCGTTTACAGGGAGACCTGTTCAAGGTCACAAACATGAATATCCAACGTGTTCTACATAGAGATCGTAAGTAGAACATCAGGAAATCGTGGCACTGGCGGCCCCCAGTGGTCGTAAAAGTAATCAGCACATTAACGTGAGCCAGCTCATTTCTATCGGACTGTTCACACTGCTGACACGTCAGCGGGAACCACACCTGATTCAGGACCACATATGTCGGCGCTTCCCAAACCTTTCTTCATGGGACCCACTTTTCAGAAAAACTAAAAAAATCATAATTAAGTAGTATAACCTCAGATTGTTAAAGAAGTATGCTTCATAAAATCACAGCTTCAACTTATGTAGGTGTTACTGAAAACATTCAGTACATACTCCATAAATACTAAATAGATTAGATCTAATTAATGCGATTAGGGGACAATTAGAAGTCGACTGAGATTTTATTCCGTTTCAGTAAAACGGCACATATTTCAAACACATTTAAAACAAGGAGTAAAACGAATTTAGGAGGCGATAAAAGACAGAATGTGCTCAATTTATGAATTAAGATTAATTAAGCGAGTGGCAGGACCCAAAAGTGGAGTAGACAACCAACAATCTCCAATGTGACTCAAAAAGTTATTGAATTTATTGAATTTATAGAATTATATTGACATTTCGACAATTTCCACCATTCTGAAATGTGTTAGATCTAATTCTAATAATATAATAATAATAACCTTATTAATATGACAAAATATCTATAGATGTATTATATATACAAATAACTATATTATAATGTAGTTTTTTTTATGTTTAACAGTGTTTCTTAAGAACCCACCGGTAGCTAGAATCCTTTTACTTATTCTTTATACATATATTTGATTTATATTAGGACTGTGAGAAATCTCATTTTGATTACGCTGTATTTCTGGCACACATCGTGCGACTTCGACTTTGACCTACATGCAACCAACAGGACTGCATCGGGTAATTAAACCTGGATTATTAGAGTTCAGCTTACTAAAATGTGAAAGATAGAATTTACAAAATCCTATTTATTTGGCTTCACTTTACCTTTTTTTAAATGTTTTTATTCTTTCTAAAGGGAGATAATCAAGGACAAAACTTAATGTCCTCTTTCTGATTGTGCAAAGTGAAGTGTGCTACAGTGGGCTACAGTTTAAGAGCTGACACCGATACGTCAACTAAACTGGGTAAAAGCCTGTTGTTGAATCACACAACCGACAGAGTTGCTGCAGACATAAATCTGAAGACTGTGGAAGCAAACTGATCTGGAGACTCAATTCAAATCTTCTGTTTCCCACATGTGGGTCCCGATCCAGTCTTTGGGAAGGACCGACATATGAAAACGGCCCAAACCATAATCGAAGAGATCAGACTCTAGGTGGTTTCTGTCGTTAACGCTGTCATGAAAGAAAAATCAGATCCGAGTCACATACCGACCAATATGTCAGATTCTGGGTCCCATTTCTCCAGCTTTAGCTGCGTCGTATGGTTACCTCCTCCTGCAGCGTTCCTAAACGTCAAAGGGTCTGGTGTTCCGGCCAGGATACTGAGCTCTGTACTTGGCCTCCATCTCCTCCACCCAGGCCATGTTCCAGTCCCAGGCAGGAGGATGCTCCGCCTCCCCGAACGAGTCCTCCTCTGCGTGGTACAAGCCGCTGAAGGGGGAGGCGGGCGGGGAGAAGTCTGGACACAGAGGAGGACGAGACGTTGGCACAGGAAGGGTTAACGGTAGACATTTCTGCACCTCTGAGGAGCAGCTTTCACGCCGAGCCTCTGAGGAGAAGCAGGTTTGGAGGCGTCACTGAACATCACACCTAAATAAACGCCGCCTATTCACACCAGGCATGTTCTGGATCCTGAAGGTGGGTTTCAACGACCTCAGGAAGAATCATTGAAAAAGAAGTTTTCTCCCTCAATGAAGCTCAAACTAGCTAGCTAGCTTGTGACAAAAAGCTCCAGCCAGTGTGTAAGATATAAACTATCAGAGGAAAAATACACTGTATACAAGAAAGATCTCCTCGAGTCGATCATGTGCAACTAATTTGGGCAAAATCTGTAATGAAATGAAATGAAAAACAGTGTTTTTCATAAAAAATCTCCCCCTAATGGATAAAATATGAACTGTTGGAGCCAAACTCGATGTATATACGAGGTAGATCCTCTTCCAGTCGATTCGTAAGCAACTCATTTCTACTAAGGTTGAGAAATTATGGCCAGAACACTTTTGGAGTTACAGCTCCCCCTAGTGACAGAAATATACAAGTGATCTTTCCCTTTAAAAAAAATGTAAAAATGATCCATCCAATAGTTTCTGAGATACTGCGGTAAGAGGAAGAGTCTGGCGGATGAGGGTTAACTTTCAGGGATGCGATAAGGGAATGAGGAAGATGACGAAGAGACTAAAATGTAGTTTTTAAACTAAAAACTTAAACCCAAATGTTTCTTTTAATCAAAATCCCAATATTCTGATTATATGAAGGTGTTGGCGACAGATTTTCTTCCAGTGCTGTGCTGACGGAGGAGATACCCCCAACCCTTGAAGTCAGGCCCCCATCATCTGGTTCTGTCATCTGCTCTCTGATGTGCGATCTAGAGTCAGGATCTGACAGCGATCCTGAACGCAGAGATCCTGAGCTTCTGACAAAACGTTCACTTCTCCTCTAGAACTAAACCTTAAACCTTTAAAGCTGTACGACTTTAAACTCTTCCTGACTCTAAAGTCGTTCACTTTTATCCAATCAGAAGGTTCCGTCTGGGCAGTTGGAGCCCAGAGCCTCATAGTTTGATCTGGTAAAGACACCGATTGGAGGTCTTAGGACTGAACGATCTCAAGCCCTCGTCAAACTCTAGATTGGTTGAGGGTCCGATGTGATTCAAAACAAAAACCTAAATCCGTCTATAGGTCAGAAAACTTTGCTTCTCTGTGTCCCCAAGCAACACCATGGATGTGGATAGTGATAAGATCCAGAACCTGGAATAGCGTTTGGACTTAGAGCTGCTCTCTCAGCCTAAAGTATATCCCTGAAAAGCCCCAAATCCCCTGCGTTGTCCAATCAATACCCTTGATTGAACTCCTCAATTTAAATATGCTGTTTAATAAACTTTCACAACGGAGTGTTTTGTAACAAAGCTCCCCCTGGTGAGTCAAATATGAACTTTCAGAGTCAAATATGAGATATGTAGAAGATAGATCTCCTCCAGTGGATTCAAATGCACCAAATTTGAAATAAATACCAACAACTGTTGAATAATTATGCCCCAGACTTTAACATCAGGCGCTGTGAGGCAGCAGCAGCGACTGCAGAGGAAACGCTGCAGGTTTCCACGTTTGGCCGCGGCGTGTGAAGAATAACTGAGGCAGAACAGCGAGACTCTGACAGGTGGAGGGCAGGTGAGCCTCCAGAGTGACTGGCGTTTAGACGGAGGGGAAGGATGACTCTTCTGGAGGTTCAATTTGCTGAGAGGTCTAAAGTAATTGCCTCGTACGCAGACTTAAATGCTTCTAAGAGAGGCGCTCTGGCGTTAGCAGACGCTGACATGATGGAGCACAACGCCACTGATCGCTCTGCTCGTCTTCACAGTCTATTGACTGGATGGAGGTGGACCGCTGCCCAAATCCTGACCATGAGGAGTTTTGACATAACTTCTAACGGAATTAGTTACGAGTTGGTAGAAATGGCCTTTCTTTAAGGATTTAAGAAAAACAAACACACTTTTCGTCAATGACGGGTATAAAGTGGTTCCGACTGTCAACTTTCACTCGTTTCACATCTAAGGTATCGATCATTCTCTCTAATCAATTTTGTGTTTTGGGAGGTAAGGGGAAATTACTTTAAACCATGAAGCGATGAAGAGTTTATTACATTTATTGTTTCCAAAAGTTTGTTGCGTATAGACCCTCAGTTATTGGCTGTTTTTTTTTGTTTGTTCTTTCTTTTGTATATTGTTTTCTACTTTGCTTGCTTTCTTTTCTTGTCCAATGGTTGCTGCTGTTACACCGACTTTTACCTGCTGTGGGATAAATAAAGTATATTCTTATCTAATCTTAACCTATCTCATAGAAATGTGAACTGAAGTGATTTCTTCAAACTGTAAACTGCTGTTATAGACTTTAAATCTGTACATGTGGTCGAATCTTAGTGGTTGAGCTCGTTCACGTAGGAAGAGCACCATCTAGTGGAGGGACGCTGTAATCACATCCGACCAGGCTCTTCTAACTGCTTCTTCATCTGTTTACAATTATGATTCAGCTAAATATTGGGTAGGAATAATAATTAAATGGCGTTTCGTAGTGTTGGTGCATCTGTGTAACAGGTGGAATATCGTTGGCTTGATCTTAGCTTCCTTTTACGTCTTTTCTGTACTTTTACCTGTATTTACCTCAAACACACAGTGAAGATATTTTTTACCTTATTGTGTAGCTGTTCACATTCCTCTGAAAATGTCTTTTATATCTGACTCCAGTGAAAAATTTGACCTTTGTCTCATTCAGGACCACACATGGAAGTCACCCAAATCAGAACTGGAAAATATCCGTTGGTTCTGTTCACACTCTCGTGAAAAAAAAATCACATATGAGCAAAAGGTCAGATTTCTCCTGCAGTGTGAACACAGAAGTCCTAAAATAGAATAGGACTCAGTAGATATCTACTCTATGGAAGCTGAGAAGAGCCATGGTGGCAGGTAATTATTTTTTGGACAGTATGTTCCGATAACGAGATGATTAACTCGTTAGTCGTTATCATGAAACAGTTGCCATGGCGACACTCAAATACGAACCAGAAGTTAAGCAAAGCGCCAGAAATATTAGAGAAACTGTGGGTTAAAAGAAAAAAGAACTTAATAATGACCTTAATGCACACAGTAACCGAAGCCGCAGAACTTCTCGGTGTATTATACTTGCTTAAAAAAACTTTGGACCCACCAATGGAATACCGTGCACATTAACTTCTGGTGTCGCCGTGACGACGTGTACACACCGACGAAGAGCAGCTACAAAAGCTATTTCTGCCAGCGTTAAACCTCGATTGAATTAGAATCTGATCTGATACGTTTATCAATAATGGAAACTCCTTAGTCAATATAAAGTTTCATTTGTTGTATTCACAATGTTTCTAAAGGGTTTATTCTGAGTCACATGACCGCGTGACCCAGAGTCAAGCAAAAGGTACCGAATATGAGAAACAGCAAAGGATTTCCGTCTTAAATTACATATTAAGCGACTATAAGAATCCTGATTTCTGATGAACATTCAGAAAATAGCGGGAAACAGGATCCTCTTTTTCTCACTAATGCGAAGAAAAGAAGCAACTACAAAAGTTCCTCCTCTGCTCACCCGACAAAGAAGCTCCACTCATGGTCTCTGCTGCCACAGCCAGCCATCGGCCGAAGTTGGTGCTGTCGTTGGTGTAGGAGCTGTCCACCGAGCTGATGAGGCTGGCGCGTGTGCTGGCCATGTTGCCGTCCATGACTGAGCTCCACGTGTTCCACAGGGTGCTGTCCCACTCGCTGTAGCAGGAGGACGGCGTGCTCTGGAGACGGGCGTGGCGCAAACCGACTGGTGGGGCCTCGGGCTCATCGGTGGCGGAGTCCTCCTCCGGCCGAGCGGAGTGAACTGACCCAGAGATGTAGCCCAGGCTGGGGGAGAAGGAATGGAAGAGGGATGGGCGCTGCTCAGGCAGAGCACTGTTGACGGAGAGGGATGGACATGGTTAACAAATGAGTCATCCAGGAAATAGTCATACCCATTCGCATTTTTCACATTTTAAAAAAAAGCTGACAATGCATATCAGGACACTATATTGAAGATTTCAAGGACCTCAGTGGCCTTCATACGTCTAAAAGAGAAGAGGTTTGGAACAACCAGAACTCCTAGAGCTGGCCACCCGGCTCAATCAGGGGAGAAGAGCCTCAGTGAGAGAGGTGAGCAAGAACCTGATGCTCACTGAGAATGAGCTCCAGAGATTCTGGGTGGAGATGGAAGAAACTTTCAGCAGAAGTTCAACCATCACCGCAACACTCCACCAATCCAACATAATAAAATGTGAAAAGGATTGAAGGGGTCTATTTCCTGAAAATACTGCATGTAAGTTGTTATATCTCTTCTACACAATTTGTGTAGAAAAAGATCACAGCTCAGTTGGAGGACAATAAATAAGTAAATAAAAGCGGCCCAGAGCGCCAGCCTCCATGTTTCACCTGTATCTCTCAGGTTTAGGACTGAGCTCCAGATACTGGGTGGCTTCTTCTGCCGTCAGTGTTCCATCCTGGTCACCGTTCACCGACATGTAACGTGACGTAGTCGCCGGGTGGCTGCTGTGGTGGTTGCTGTGGTTGTTGTTGTGGTTGTTGTTGTGGTTGGTGGGTCTCGGTTGTCCACAGAGGCCTGATCCGGCGCTCACTGACTGGAGAGAGCCCATGTCCATCGTTAGCTTTGTAGAATGACTGGAGCTGAGGAAGAAAGACATTATAGACGTGCAGAACGGCTGAGAGTTAATTAAATCTTCACATCCACATAAAACACCCACCGCCGCCCATTTTAGAGACACCTGCTGCTCTACTGGTCCCTGTTCTACACTATTGTGAGCTTCCATGAAGATTAACCTTCATGATTTCAGTGTTTTGAACTTGAGGTGGATCAGTGTTTATTTTACAATTGCTGTCTGTATCAAATTCTTCAAGTCTTCTGTTGGGAATTAAAAGTAATAAATTTAATAGGATATAGAGTGGACTCATATCCACGGAATGTGCTGAACAAACAAGTCCAATCCATGAAGGCCCCACCTTGTAAAATAGGAGGATTTAAAATCTGTTGCTGACAACTTAATGCCAAACATCAGAATGACCTTCAGAGTTCTGGTGGAGTCCATGCCTCAGTGGGTTAGAGCTGTTTGGCTGCACAAGTGGGTCTTACTTGTAACATCATCCATCCATTTTCTGTAACAGATTATTCTGTTCAGCGCTGCTGCGTGCTGGAGCCTATCCCAGCTGACATCAATGGAGAGGCTGGGTACACACTGAGCATTACAGGGCAGACACATAGACACAGACAGCTGCTCACTCACACCTACAGATAATTTACAGTCAACGATTCTCCTACGTTTAATGTTTTTGGATGATGAGAGGAAGCCGGAGTATCCACAGAGAACCCACTCAAACACTGGGACCCCTAGTTTCCAACGTCAGAGGTGGATTTGATCCTGAAACCCCCTTGATGTGGAGCAACTCTGCTACCACAGTCACACTTGTGGGGCATTTCAGGAGCTCACGGGGGCCCTCTGGTGGCCATGGCGGTGTAATGCAGGTACTGAATAAAGTAATTGAATTTTCTTTTCTTTTTTGCCCCTCTCCCACTTCATTTATCAGAGTTATTCATGTTTCACCTGCCACTCACATTAGCATACAGGCACAAAGGCACCGAGCTTCATTTTGAGAAATGAGCTTTTCTTACCCACATTATAACTGTCTGACAAAATGAACAAAGATATCCAGAATAACCCAAAGCTACATCCATCCATGCATTTATCTTCTATAATTCTGCACAATCAAGATCATATGGCATTGCAAGGGCAGGCCTGTTCTTGGAAAACCACTGGTGTAACCGCTCCCCGTTGTCCTTCAGTATGCACAGTCCATGATTCCTGCTGAGGACGATGCCATATCTAACATTATAAACTGTGTATTAGTGTATTTTGAGTGGTCTTATTTTGAAAGATCACAGCGGAAGTAACGTTGTATATAAGATGAGACAAGTATATTGTAATATTGTCAAAAAAATATTCTCAAGGGACTTCCTCGTAGATTCCCATATCAGTGGTTTGTAAATTGCAGTTTCTTTATGCGAACATTAAACATGAATTGCACACTCCATGAAATGTAATAAGAACATTTCAAAACTGATACAACATGTTTTTCTGCTTCTGCATAATTCCATATTGCATATTTCCCATTTGGTGCACTCAAACTGTAGAGCTTTGGGGCGACCTTTCTCCACCTTCATAAATGACATTCTACAGTTTTCTGTGCTGGAAAAAAACACTGACATTGCTTCCTGAGGACATAGAAATGTGCGTCCACAAACACCCTCCTCATTGTTTCTTCATCGTGGGCGTGTCCATGCGGAGCTATTTCTCGGGCCTTTCAACAAGGTAATAACACGGACTCGGAGGAAGGAAGTTTAGGTCATTTTGGACAAATGGAGCAGTAAGAAGACAGGATGCGTTCAGGGAAGCCTCATTTTTGAAACCCTCTGGCATCGGACCTCCCTTTTTGTTCTCTGAAAGGAAACTGGGAACAATCTAGAATACATTACCTGTACTGCTGCCACTTTGGTTTACCTGTCATAGTCGTTGAGCGTGACACTGAACCTTAATTTGCTCCATGGGTGCGAGGTTTGCGAATCATTGTGTGTTCTGACAGCTTTCTATTAAAACCAAAATGGACATTTTCAGAAGATTTAACTAAAGTAGTTCCTCACAGGCTAGACCTTGCTCCCCACATGGATGCATGAGCCTTGAGCTCCTATGACCCTTCTGTCAGTTCACCAGTTGACCTTCTTAGACCACCTTGGTAGGTACTAACCTCTGCAAGAGCTGTTACTATCTGTCAAAGTCCTTCAAATCCTCATACTTGTCCAATTTTCCAGAATCCAACAAATCAACTTAAAGGACAAAATGATCCCTTCCCGTTTATTATATATCCCGTCCATCGACAGAAGCCTTCATAACGAGATAATGCAATTCTGACCCCTACTCCCAGTGGTTATAATGTAATGGCTGATCTGTGTACATTGTGTACTGTGCGATCATGAGGTCTGTATGATTACCCCAACGGCTGCTGGAATTTGAAAAGGTGCGTCTCCTACCCTTCATCTGAGGTGAGGCTGTGTAGGTCTGTGACGTCCTCCACGGGCATCGGTGGAGGGGGGGGCAGCATGTCCACCAGGTGCAAAGACGCCGAGTAATGCAGCAGGCGAGGACAGACGGAAGCTTTAGCACACTCTGGATGTCCCCCTGGACCACAAACACAGAACAGGATGAGATGTAATGAGTCTCACTGAGAGGAAGGGCCTGAAAGGAATAAGCGTGGTTTTAACTAGAGACAAAAACAGATCCTTCCTTTCAGGATATGTGCTACGGAGAAGAAGACCTTCTGTCAGAGTCGCATTCGCATCTTCATCTTTCCATTGAATAAATAAGAATTTTGAAAATATCCAAAGAAGCCTCTCAAAACACCGGAGATGTGTAAATAAAGGTTTGTTAAAAAAACAAAACATTTAACAGTTAAGCTCTTCTAGCAGTCAGAATAACCTTACATTCAACAAGTTGCCATGGAAACAGGAAAAACACGCAAGTCCTTAAATACTAGAGGGCGACTGTTTGTGTGAAAAAAAAACCCCCACACAAAATAACAGTTTTTGAGTCATCTTTCCAGAACCAAATTCCGCTGTTCCAGGCTGATGGACCTTCACCTGCCGGTGAGATATATTCTGGTGTGGATCAGTGATGTCATGGCCAGACGTTTTTCATACCGTGTTGTCCTGGAGAGACGTGATTCAGTCTCTGGTTGTAGATATTAGATGGGCGGATCTGGTTCCTGGCTGGCATTATGGGAACGCTGTTCACTGCATGCACCTCTGAGGGAAACAAGTTAGAGGATTAACAAAAGGCTTTAGTTAATATTCTGGGATGTTGTGCTGGTAAAATATTCTAACATAAACTGTATTACATTCACATTATTTCACTATGGACGTTAACAGAAGTGTGAAATCGAGGAGAGTTTAGTCCGGTAGTGGTTCTGAATTTCACCCTGTTTGCTGTGGTTCTTCTCCCATGACTCCCTCAAGACTCCCATCTTGGGCTGGGCTCTTATGGCCTGTTTCCACGGTAGCGCCTCCATGCTGCCGAGGGCGGAGCTCTTCGTGAGTGGCTGAGTGAAGATCTGGATGGTCTCAGTTCCTTGCTGATGAGGAAGACCATGAGGCATTTTGGAACAACGTCCGGGACTGCTGAAGGTCTTGAGGCCGCTGCTGGTCAGGTCCACGTAAAAAGTGCCGTAGACGCCGCAGCTGTCGGTCACGATGGGGACGGCTGAGTCGAAGCAGCCGGGGTCTTTCCTGCATGATACCGGGAGGCCTGAAGAAACACAGACGGATATGCACAAAGGTTTTCCTCATCTTCTTCACAGATATAAGTCGTACCTCGAGGACAGTTCATTCAATATTTTAGGCGTTCAAGTTGTGAAGTATGTCCTACAGTATATAAAGTATATCCACCACCACACATGACATCACAGTCAAACCACATCAGTCTGCTGGCTCCTCCTCTGAGATGATCCTACTAATGTTTAAAGGTTCCGACTGACACCTCTCATAAGGAAGGACTCAACTATGACAAAAGACTAACGGCTTACAGACTTAACACCAAAGTTACTTTTGCAGCAGGCAAAGTGTTACAACCATAATGAGTTATGCATTTTAAATGCTCTTATTTTGAAGGAACACAGTTGAAGTAAGGCTGGTTGGCATCGTGAATGTGTTCTGACCCGTTGAAATGAATGTACCCTCATTCATTCCAATAATATGTTGTATGGTGTTTGTTAAAATCATTAATGATCATGTTTTAATGGAATTTGAATCATTCAAATATTCAAAAATGGCTTTTTTTTTAAGTTTGACCAATGTTTTCAATATTTGATAAATACTGTTTTAACGTTATGTGTATTTTCATACGAGCAGGTTACATTTGTATTCTAATACCGGATACTGATGCCTGCTGTTTTCCTTTTATTCTGTGACTGTTAAGCATCTGAGAGTCTTTATATAAGCACTCTACAAATAAAATATACTATTATTGTTATTATTATTAATAATAATAGTAATAAAAAGCGCTGCTCCTTCTCAGATAAGGGGGTGCGTTCTTTATGTGAATGAACTGAACTATATAGTAATAAAAGAGGCCTTGTTATGACTGCATGTGGAGTCGTTGCTGCAGAAACTTACCTGCAGTCAGTCGGCGACTCAGGAAATCGTCCATGAACTAAAACTGACTTAAAAGACGGATGGAGGTTCATCAGTTACTGAACCAGTTTGAATTCTGGTTTTATCCTTGAATCTCTCGTCGGTTTTTAAGCAGCTGGTATTTGAAAATCACAGATCACCATAACATTATAACCACTGGCAGCTGAAGTCAGAAAAACAGCGAATATCTGGTTACCACAGCACCTAACTGGTGTGTGCAAGGACAACTGGTGAACCGGTCAGAGGCTCTAAAGCTCATTGATGCAAAAACAAAAGGAGCAAAGGCACCGACAGAAGAGTTACAGTCGCTGAAAAAGTTCATGTTGGCTCTTATAGAAGGTTGCCAGAACAAGCAGTGCATCACAGAATATTAAGCATTAAAAGGATATCTCAACGTTATGGCTGGTGGTTTTAACAAATTCTGCAGGAAACATGTGTTTGGAACTCAAAACTCACTGGTGCCGCGGAGTCCTGGATGATTTTGACCTTGGACCCATAAGTCCTGATACTTTTGGTTGAGAGCGGGTCTCCAGCCTCTGGAGGTCCATGGGGAGTCTGGAGCTGCCATCCTGGAGAAAATGTGATTTAAGGAGAAGTATTTTTAGAAAGTTACTTTAAGCTTCTGTAAAAATGTTTGAAGATATCAACCTCTAATCCGTTTCAAGTTGTTTTACGTTTATCTCAGGCGGCATCAGAAATATTGGAGTATACAGATAAAAGATCTCATTTGAGGAATTTGGGTTTCCTCCTTTTTCATCCAGTGTGGTGTGATTTTACATCAGCAGGGTTCTCCCCACGTTACCTGTGTTTTATGATGAGATCTTCACTGGCCAGTCTGCGCAAACCTGAGATAAAAAAAAAACATCGAAAAAACTTTATGGAGAACGGTTCTGTGTCGGAATTTAAAGGAACAGTTCAACCGAAAAGGGAAATTTCAGTCATTACGACCTCAAATCCATGCTGAAGGTTTGGAAAGTTTCATTCTTCACAAAACAAGACTTCTTATACAAACGACTGAAGAAGATGAGGAAATACAGATTGTACTTTATAAAGAAAGAAAACCTCCTTCTGGAAGTTGAGACCCCCGACACTGAGAGCTCTGCTGATGTCGCAGCAACAAACGCCTCACTCAAACCTCACTTTACCTTCAAGTCACTGTAATTGAAGAGATCTCACACTATATTGTTGATCTTGTCTCAAACCTGCGTTCAAATCTCATGAGACAAGGTCAATGCTAACTCTTCTATATCTCAGAGGTGAGAGCGAAGGTTTTAGCTGACGCAAGAGTCTAGACTTTGTCCCATAGGCTGAATTTGGAAGTTTCTGGAAACTTAACCTTTAACCCTTTTGATATTGATTAGCATGAAGTTTGTCTGGAGACACACCTTTAGTCCTGCCGTGTCCTGGTATCAGGCGACCATTCCGGCTGTGGCGTCTGAAGAGGCAGACGGCTATGACCATCAAACCGCACCACAGGAGGACACCGAGGCTGGCGATCAACACCGGGTCCTGCAGGAAGGCCAGGACCTGAGACAGATCCCGCTTTTGGGTGTCTGATTCAGGGGTACCGGCAGTTTGTGGCTCTGTACAGCAAACACAAATATCAACTCTGACACAAGATCTCTACAAACATTCCATTTCATCCGCACACTGTCCTGATAGTAACATTTCCCTCGATGCTCACTGATGACAAATCCATGAGGGTCACTCAGCATCCCGACTCCAGCTCCGTTGACAGCTGCTACGGTGATCCAGTATCGGTTCCCGGGTTTCAGAGGAGAGATGTCCAGGTTGTGTTGGCCACTGTTCACTGTCCAGTTCTGGTACTGCTCCTCCTCGGAGTCCACACACCACACCTGGACAAAGATCACTGATTCTGTTCAAACCTGGATTTAACATCCATCCTGGAATATGAGTGTAAACATGTTTTGTTCTGGAATTTCTTTAAAGCGGGGTTGCACAGAAGACAAATGTAATATTAATGGTAGAAGCACTGCTTGCTTCCCTTCTAACAGACAGATGGGAGATGGGAGACAGCCACAACCTGAGTCTTCTCCTTTCTTCCAGATGTTTTTTCACATCCACTGCAGAAAATTGGGTTTCGATGAGATGCTTTTTTGTGAATTTGTAAATATTTCGGATGTTTTCAGTGTTTAGACAATTTCTCTCCACACATCACACGGCATGTGAGTCTCAGTCACCTTAAAACCAGACTTTTAGTTATGAGTTGCCTAATTTCTGCTAGACTGAGGCTTTCTTTTTCTTTTTTCCTTCCTTCTGCTGACTCTGAGTTATCATCATCATCATTAGGTTTCCTTGTATCTCCCCAACTTCCTTGTTGCAACACGCATGTAAAAGGTCAGCCGGTGATGAGTCCTGCCTGAGTGTTTGGGTGTGACAGGGGTGGGGAGACATTCGGCACAGAGCGAGAGTGAAGAGCTCTATGTAATAACTGCAAAAATAACCGAAAAGTGTTTTTTTTCCCATGAGACTTCTGCTTTAAAGAACAAACAGTCATCCTCACACTACAGAGGACGAAGGCTGCTGCTGTCAAGTCTTTACCTGGTAGCCCTGTATGATGCCATTGTGGCTGTCATGAGGAGGGGGCTCCCAGCTCACATGGATGGTGTCATTCTGCGCCCGGCTCACAGTTATGGACACGGTCATCGGAGGGGCACTGGGTACTGAACAGAGAGCGTTGTAATCATCATGGACGTAGAAAGAGGGCGTTGAATGAAATGACATCCACTGGACTTTCATCAGTCACTCCCACCTGTCTCAGGGACTCTGAGGTGTCGAGTGTTGCTCTCCCGGCCGTACAGGTTGCTTCCGTAGGGCCGAACTTTGAACTCATACTTGTAGCCTCTCTTTAAGGGGCCCACCTGAGTCCGGAAGCTGGGCAGGCTCACCTTCTTCGCCGCCCAGTCCGAGCTGGCAGGCAGCAGAGAGCGGTACAGAACCTCAAAGCCGTCCAGGTAATGAGGCTGAGCTGGGAGCTGGTGAGAGAAAATCACAACGTGGATCACACAAACTAAAAAAAAACTTTCTCTGGCTCTCCTCTGAAGGAGCTGGAACCCTTACCGTCCATTCTACGTGGGATACGTTAGACCCGGGCGCCATGATGGTGACGTTTTCCAGAACCACTCTCAGGGCTGAAAGCTCTTTGTGGAAGTCTTTCTGTAAAGTACTGGCAGCGTCTGCAAACACGAGAGTTTTATTAATCCACATTTTGGTTTAATATTAAAGGAGACTCCCCTTCTAAATAAACTAGATTTGTTCTATGCAAAAAGAGTTTTTGTCTTTTTTAAGGGAAGAGGCTCCAGAAAAGACATGCGACGTCTCAGAAAACCATCATTACTTCTTTATTTCTTATAAATGTAGCTCATCAGCAAAAACAATTAACCCATTAATCATCGACTTTCTTCTTCAGCCATCGTCTACTAATATCTGTGGGTAAAATAATATAGAAATATACAACGTTCACTTAAACTATAAAAGATTTAAGAGTTTTTCTTACCTTCAACTAGCAGCTGGGCGCTGGCAGTAGCCAAGCCTACATCATTGACAGCAGAGCAGGTGTATTTCCCAGCATCCTGTGCGGTCACATAATGGATCTGCAGAGTCTGGTCTGGGTTTACGAGATATCTATACTCACAGGAGGAGGAGTCGGGTTTCACTTTTATGTGTGTCGGTAGAGCACATACTACTACATAAGAAGGAAAAGCCCTTTTCCCACCGAGAGCTAAAGATGACACAGATATGACGCGATACCACCAGCAGAAATATTATTTACGCTGGAAATGCCCAAGTCCAATAAATTAGAGAAGTTAGTGAGAACAACTTCAAACTGAAATAACTAAATAACAGATTAAATTCATGCAGACAGTCAAACCGCCTCCATTTCTTAGGGAGCTTTCACACATGCTGCATTTGGGTGTAATAATGACAATCGTTAGGGAGCAGTGACTGTTCCTGTCTTCTTGTTTTCATCCGATGAATAAACACATCAACAATCGATCAATCAGTCATGAAGTATAAGGACACAAATACTTTTTTTTTTGTGTAAATTTCGCTACATGAAGCTAAACCTATGAAATAAAAAGGTTTGAAAGCACCTTCAATACATTTCATTGACTATTTCTGTTTTGTGCCATAACAGACTACCTGCCGTTGGGTAGGGGGCCCTGCTCACTGCTCCACACCACAGTAGGAGGGGGGTCACCTTTAGCCCGGCAGTAGAACTGGGCCGACTCCCCCGTTCTCACGGACGCATTTTCCGGCTTCAGCACCAACACAGGTTTGGCTGCAGTGGAAGAAAAGAGTTTTGTTTGCAGAGGAATATTTTTTCAGGGCAGATTAAGGGCTTAATAATGTATTTAGTACATAGTACATAATATTTAATATTTATAATGTTTGTCTGACCCAGCACAGAGAGCCGGGCCGCTCTGCTCTCTCTCACTCCCCCGGTGTTGCTGGCCACACAGACGTAAGCACCAGAGTGGTTCTTCTGTGCAGGAGCGATGAGAAGCTTCCCACTCAGCTCCTGCAGCAGGAAGGAGGAGCCACACAGGAAGCAAAGGTCATTATGTAGTGGATCAGAAATATACATTTCCAACGTGTGGGTTTAAACACTTCGCATGAGACGAAATGGGAAGGTTTATGATCTTCTGCATCATTTATTAAAACACGTTTCTGTTCCGACATCTAGAATATCAACCAGCTCCCTGGTGCATTTAAAGAATGAGGATTCTTCCTTTAACATTTTAGTAATCCTCCATACCAGAGTTCTGATGAGGATTTTTTATCTCTTTTGAGCCACTACAATGTAACAATGTCATTAATTATTATTTATTATATCACAGATAACACAACCATTTCCTCTCGCTTCGATTAAGGGTGAATTCATCTCTTTAGGTGGACAAAGGTTTCAATGGAAATCCTACAGTGTAAGTGTGGGGAGGATGCAAACACTTTCTCCTCTACTGCTGATGACTATATATCCCCTCGTCATTTCATGGGTGATAAAAATGAGACAGCCAATGACACAGCAAATAAACATCCTGACAGAAGTACATCAAAAAGCAATATGTGGAAAACAGATGATGTATAAGAGAGGAAGAGAAAGAGGAGAGTGTCAGAGCGGCGCACAGCTCCAAACATAGGAAATGAATGTGTGGCAGTTAATGTTCATTATAATTGATACATACAAAGATTTATTTGAAATCTTGTTTTTAAACCTTCAATAATAACCAGGCCTAACGTATCTCCTCGACAGAAAAACAATCCCCTGTGTGGTATAAGCAATCGCCCAGATCAAATGAGAAATAATGTCTAAAAGAGTGATTTTCCTAAGTTCTCCTAGTGATATAATATAAGCTATTGGAGATAAACATGATAGATGCAAGATAGATCTATTTGAGATAATTCATATGCACCTAAGTTGAATTAAACCGGACCAATAAGTAGGAAGTGTTACGGAAAAAACATTGTTTTTCATAAACAAAAAAAAAAGAAGCTCCCCTTACGTGACATTTAAGTGAAATATGAACTATTATAGTAAAACACAAGGTTACAAGACAAATCTCCTCAAGTCGACTCATAGACACCAAATTTGAACTACATTGGACCAACAGTTGAGATATTTAGGCCTGAAAACTTTTGTAGAAAAAGCTCCACTTAGTGTCGGTAATATACAACCGACCTATCCCAAAATCAATCCAGTTCTTCCTCGAATTAAGGTCTACGTCTCCCGGTGCAACCTTTCCATTAAACTGGAACATTCAGTCCAGGCGGCTGTGACGTAGTGAGACTAACGTTCTAAGAATTGATACTCCATGTGTACGGAGACTCGATCTCATAGCTGAGGTGGTGACGAGGCTTACGGTGTAGTCGTGGTTAAAGCTGTTGATGGGCCATCCATCCTTCTTCCAGACGACGTTAGGTTCAGGGTGTCCCAGCGGGGGGCCACAGTTCAGAACAGCCACTTCCCCCTCTGCCACCTCCACATCACTGGGCTGCACACTGAACTCCTCCTGCAGAACTACAACCACAGTCAGGGTTAGACACAGTGTCCTCAGGAGCCGCATGTATGACAGCTGCAGGCAATATAATGAATGACATCATCTCATATCTTCGGATTTGTGCCGCAGTGCATCAGCCTCATCCCAAATCAAACGCTACTGTGTTTTAGAGGCGTTCCTCGACACAAACTCAAGCGGCACTCGTTATAACAGCCTCTAGAGTTGATCAGCAATGACTTAAAGTGAAAACATTTGACTCGTTGGTTTTACCCTCCATTCCCTTTACTTTATACTCTTTCTTTTATGACATGCTATTCTAAAAAGGTCCACCGACAAAATATAAATGATCTACATTTCACCATTCTTTCTGTGCTAAAGGACGTAACCGCTGTTCATCTTATCTTCTCTATGTTTTGCTTTCATAGCTCTATAAAGACAGCGAGACCAGCAGCTGCTGTAAGTCCGTCTGCTGCCTCTCTGGGAGCCAGATGAGTAAACAGTGAGGGTCTTGGGTCAATTAGCACTAATGTTGGAAGCCCTCCTGTCCAGCAAACATGACATTGGTCGCACCCCCCATGTCCCCTCCGTCTGTTACTACACACATCTTTGTTGTCCCTCTGCATCTCTTCTAGATTTCCCTCCTCTGAAAGGGTTCATACGTTCAATTTTCCCATTTAATAGTTGGAGTTGATGGCAACATTATTCAACCACTATTATAGAGGATACAATATCACACAAGAACGGTTTAACTCTTCAAAGTCCTGCTCAACTGTTTAGGTGACTTTATAAATCCAAACCTAACTAACACCACGGGAGTCAAACTGGTTTGTTTCTTTAGCTTCTTGTTCAGATATATTCTCGATTATGGAATTGCTGGCTTTAGAAATGTTAGGTAGGAGGAAGAAATAACTTTAAAAGCAGATTGATGCTGTTGTCCCTGACAGCAAGGGTATATCCATAAAAAACCCAACTGTTAAGAAGTTATGTCCAAAAAACAGTGTTTTTATATAAAAAGCTCCCGTTAGTCCTAGAAAATATGATCTAAACAAGATAGAACTTCATATACACACAATTTGGAGTAAATCGGGACAACGGTTAAAAAATTTTGGCCTGAAAATGTCTGGAGATGAAGCTCCCCCTAGTGTCAGAAATATATAACCGAACTTTCCCATAGTCAATTCACATCTTTTTTCTCACCTAGGTCCATGTTGGTATAAGATTTGAAAATGATCCACGAAACAGATTTTGAGTTATCGCGTTAACACAAAGTATTTGCTGCAGCCGCGACAACGATGATGCCATAATATCCGATATAATTACGTTATCTTAACATGTAGTTAGTGACAGTAAGATTAAAGTTATGTTCCGGATAATTAGCACAAATATCAACTTTAGCTTGGGCTCAAAGGGATTCTTAGGTTCTCACCTGCAATATACAGCGATGCATTGCGGCTGGTGACCTTGCCGGCGCTGTTGCTCGCCACGCAGGCGTAGACCCCCTCGTGCGACTGACCTCCCTTGCTCCCGTCAACACTCAGGAAGAAGAGGCTCCCGCTTGGCAAAGACAGAACCTGCATATGTCCAACTTCTTGTGACTTCTCCAGAGGCAGGCCGTTTTTCAGCCACTCTATTTTCAGCTGTGGACCGCCTTCTGCCCGGCAAGACAGCGTGGCGGGATTCCCGCGCTTCACCACCACATCAGACGGGTGGTGGATGATGCGTGGCGGCGTCTCCTCTGCGCTCACCCTTGAACCTGAGGAGAGGAGAGGCCAACGGTCAAAAGTCTGTTTATCTCCTGACATTTAAAATCCTTAAACCTCATTATACTAGATTGAGATGGTTCTTATGTTAAGTATGTTATGGACTGATATGGTACTGAACAGACGAAGAAACTGGATTTAAAGGTGCAGATGGGAAAACTAGGTCCCGACAGCAAGGCTATGTCCCCAAAAAGCTCCCAATCCCCTGCATTGAACAAACAATCCCCATGATTGAACCCTTCAAATTAAAAGTCTTAAGTTTTGTTCGTGAAATAGTTTCCCTTAGCAAATAAAATATTAACTATGAGACTAAAATATGATTTATGCAAAATAAATCTCTCAAAATCAGACCAATTGTAAGGAAGTTATGTCAGAAAAACAGCAGTATTTCGTTAAAAGCTCCTCATAGTGAGTAAAGCGTGAACTATTGGAGTAAAATATGATATATACAAGTTATATATACGAGTTTGAACGTATATTTAAAAATGGATTGGGCTGCATGTCATCAGTGCAACTGCCAATCAATATATTCTTTGACTTTAATCTACATTAAGCTCAGTTAGCTGTGTAGGTTGTGACCCTCAAGCTAACTGACCCAGTTAGCTGTGAAGCTAGTACTGACATCTTCATTTTCAGCAACCCTGTTCAATGATGAACATCCGTCTGTCCAGAAGGACAGCGTGGCAGGATTCCCACACTTCCCCACCACATCAGGTGCTTGGTAGTTAGTAGGTAGTGGGCCTTAAACCTGACTAATTGAGTTAGCTGTGAAGCAAGTTGTAACTGACTAGCTCAGTTAGCTGTTGTTTGTTTTTGTTTTTTTGTTTTTTAGGCAATGTGCTCTTCCTTGTCTTTCTGCCACCAAAGCCAGTATTTGTTTTGTCCATTCTAGGCTACCGTACAAACATGCTAGCACAATAATTTTGGCCTCCTTGGAAGAAAAGCTGCTCTCTACTTACTGTAAAAAAGGTTTTTTCTAAGCTAACATTGAAAAAATACATTATTTTCAGCTGATTATAAACTAAAACAAAAATGTTCACGATATTGTACTCCATTAATTCAAAAGATAACCCTAATTTTTTACACACGGCACCATTTAACATGTTCCCACGACTATCTTTAGCAGACAACAAGCAAGATCCTATCAACAAGAGAGAGCCAGAACAATATAACAATTTTAGAAACATATTTGGATGGATGCGAAACAGCGTCTAATTATTGTTCACTGCAAAAATATTGAGGTATCATTATTTTTGTCAATATGGAGCATCATTACATAATATATGTGCCTTTGTATTGTATATAAGAGCCCCACCCAAAGAGTTGGGCCGTGTACTATGCACCTCCAACTTCATTTAACTGGCAAGATAACACCAACAACAAATAAGTTTAGGCCTTGCTACCAACAAACTACGTCTATTTGCATCCAGCAGCAGTGGAATGCCATTGTTTGAACTTCCCATGGAGTTGGATGACCACGCTGAAGGAAACGGAGTGACCATGATCGGCTTCCTGACAGGAGAGGAAGCTCGATGAGGGTCTTAGGAACATCAGGCCAAACAGAAGCAAAAGAGAACTCCCCCATCAAGAGCGTATCCGCAACAGAACAAAGGGCAGTCTTTAAGTGGAATTGTGCAGTTGACTTTTAAAAAGAAAAAAAAAAGAATTCAACACCCAAAGTTTTAAATTGAAGTCAGAATTACTTCATTTCTCTAGCTGTCAACAGTTTGGCCAGACTTTGAAACGTTCCCCAACAAAAGCAAGGAATCGTGCACTCCTTGTAGGATTCCATGCTTGAATATTTTAATCATGGATTTCAATCACTGTCTATGATAAACTAGGAGCAAAATAGATTTTAAATAGGGGAGACCATGGGGAACTCCTATCAAATATGGACTAATTTTCAGTACATACAAACATATTTTACCCGTTACCCTATAATTAAGAATTTCTAATAGCGGTGTGAACTTCAATTACTTCATTCCTTACGTCCAATGAAATGTTTCAAGGGGGATCCTTTGTACTCGCAGCGATAACTGTCAAAACCTTTGTGTTCAAAACGACTGCTACCGTCAGTCGCAGCATTTAATGTTGGATAAACACGATTGATCGTAACAATAAAACCACAAAGAAATAATTACACCTGCAGGTCTGGAGACGCTCTGACCGAGTCGACTAGATAATTACACCTGATGATTTTGTCTGCTTCAACACTCCAACTTTAGGAGAAGACTGACAGTAACCATGGTAACGAGATAATCAATGTTACTCATTTCAGCTGTTAGTGGTTAAAATCTATGGCTGGTAGGTATATTTATTATTCTAACTACCTTCATTCAAAAGGAGGATGAGATAAAATATGAATAAAATCAACTTAATTAAGGATCTATTAGGTCGTTTCTCTCCTAATGCATGATGGGAATGTGATGAAGACGGAGGGACACAGTGAACACTGATGTGAAACACTCTCAATATGAATTAATAATAAAGAAATTAAACATTGTTACAGGTCTATAAGGTAAATATGCTTAGAAAAAACCTCACTTCAGTGTGATAAATAAATAATGCTTCAGTAAACTAACAACTTAAAACAATGGCCATCATACTCAAACTTATCAACAATATTCTATATAAATATAATTTAAAAAATTATGATGAAAAATAATAAGAAAAAGAAAAATTAAATAATATTAGAAACATAATATGAGAAGACACCGTTAAGAAATTATAGAGAGGGAAGAAAACTGAGTTTTTGAAGACGCTACTGGAAAAAGAAAAACAAAAAGAGGAGAAAGAAACAGTGTTGATTAAGAAAAAGGTCTATTTATATTAGAAGAAGAAGAAAAACAGCAGGAAAAAACTGATTAAAAAGTATCAGAGAATGAGTATTAGAAAAGTGAGAAGAAGAAACAGAAACAGTAGTAGAAGAAGAAAAAGAAACAATAGTAGAAGAAGAAACAGTAGTATTTGATGAAGAAGAAATCATAGAAGAAGAGTATTAAAAGAAATAGCATAGTAGTAGGAGCAGGTGTATTAAAAGTTATAAAAGAATGCTTTCTTACCTGACAGCAGAACTCCTAATAGTGAAAACACTATCCTCGTGAAAACACTTTTTCTCATCATTAACAGCGTCTTAAGAGTCGGAGATAACGTTACTTTCCGAAGCAGCACATAAGCAAAATAGCTGTAATAATTAGCTTGATTGTAAGAATGTTTTTTTCTGAATGACTAACAAATTCCAACAAGATTTCATTAAATTCACTCGCTGTCTCTCTTAAAATCTTAGGTACGTAACTTCAAAATCAACGCAAACTTAACTTCAAGCGATGTGTAAACGCGCTACGTCGTGATGACGCAGTAGTTGTCCCGCTTCCTGTCAGTTTGGCTTTCAAAATAAAGCGTTTGTCGAAAATAAGTAGAAAAATCACGATAATAGTGCAGCAAAATTTCGATATAATCTGTAATATGATTTAAATCATTTGATTTAAACATAATAATGAATATAGTTTTGTGAAACTTCGTCAACAACTCTTTTTAAAGAATTTGTTTTAAATGTTATTTAATTTGAAAATTGTACATCCAGCTTCCGGAATTATGTGGCCTTCCCTACCAGGCTTGGCCAACTAATAGAGGTCAAGTCAATTTATCTATATCTACTCTTTAGCAGTGAAAGATACCCCTCCATCCACCTACATACTCACTATATCTATTTATCAATCTACTCTGTGGGTGCAATTAAGGACAGATCACGATCTTTGAGAGACGAGCTCTGTGATGAAATGTGAAAGTCTGATGTTAGACCCTTTCTATCATCCTACCCACTTAATACTCTCTGTTCTCTGATTAATATAAATAAATAAAACCTCTATTTGTTGCTCTGTAGACTCATGTCCTCGTTCCATCTGGGCTTGGCAGTGTTTGTTTTTGACAGCTTGCAGCTGCACTCTGCTATGAGGCAGGAAGTCCAGTTCCCCATATTTCTGAACAATAGAAGGAAATTGTGTATCTTTCAAAGTCTGCCAAGTATGCCAGTAGTAAGTGAGTCGTTTGTTTTGAAGAATAAAGTGTTTTTATTCTTACGCAAGCTGAAAACTTTACTTGGCCAAAAAAAAAAAATCCAAACTTGTTGAATAATAAGGATAATCAAAGCCTAATTACACATCGGAGACTAATTCAAAGCGGGTTTGTGGTGCATTCACGATGAAACGGTGTGTAGACTCAAATAAGTGAGTGTGCAGATATACTAGATTTTGCTGCTGATATGCTATTGTCCCACAATGCAATGCATAAAGGAAATTAGGGTGTTACAACTTAATGCTGCAATTAATTTGCCCATAGCTTTGAAGCATTCAATAGAAATAAATTCAAATAAACTCTTTGGTATAAGGTATGGCATTATCTCTGTTTAATTGATGGCAGTATTACTTAATTACCATGGGGCTGACTTAATTATTTCTCATTGGTATAACGAGTATGTTTATTTCATCTGTATACAAACTGGAGAAAAAATACAGTGGGTGAAATCCAGCCTTGATAATAAATCCCACTCTACGTATTCTGGCGTGAGTATCACCAGAGGATCATTTAAGTTTTCTAGCCCAAACAACGTTTGTTTCCATCGTTAGTCAACCATAGCTGACGTAAACACAGTTGCTGCCTCTTTTTTGTCCCCCCCATCATTTGCTCGGCATTTTTTCTGGCTCAGATTTGCATCAATGTTGAATGTGATCTCGCCATTAAAAATCCACATCACTCTTAGTGTGAGCGCCGCATTAAGGGAAAATATGGAGTGGAACTAAGTTCAATGGTCGTAATTTAAAGACGCTGATGCTATCACGCTAATTTGGATTCGGATCAAATTAAGCCTGCTAAAATCTATATGAGCAGGCATCATGGCGGTTAGCTCAGCTGGCTCACAGCGAGAAGGTTCCTTCTGTCAAATCCACAGAAGGAACCTGGGAAAGTGGGATTTCTTCCCACACAGTCCAGAAACATGCACCACAGGTGATTCTCTGCAGACGTGAAGGGGTTATTTGTTTCTACGTATCGATCTTTCGATGAGCTGACGCCTGTGTCAGCCTGGACGGTAGACGCTGAACAGGATAAACAGTTAAAGATAAGGGACTGACGGATGGACTTTATCAGCGGTTTCCACCATCATTGTTCGTGATTTGTAAAGGTTGTTACAGACAAAGTGTGAGAACCACTCTGCCCTGCAAAGACAAAGTGCAGCATCTCAATGGGCTTTTGTTTTATTTTGCAGAATTCACTCTTCCTTAATTAAAATGCATATCTTATCTTATATACTTTTCTGACGCTTACATTTGTTATTTAGTTTTCCCATTTTTGCAGATACTGCACTTTTGCTTTGGAGGGCAGCAACTGTATAGAGTATTTAATTAAAAAAAAAATGTAAATCAGCTCAAATGCAACTGTGGGACTGATTCCTTTTTTTTTTTTAAACAAAAAGCTGTTGCCGAGATATTTCCAAGTTCCATCACGACACAGCGAGGGCGACCCAGAAATAAGTGAACTAGCACTAGTTCATTCCTTCCAATGGCTCACATAAATAAAGCATTGTTTAGTGAGCTGTCCATTGTGAGGCTCAGAAAGGCCAGGGTCTAAGTGATGGATGTTTATATTGATCCAACAAGTTGGGCTTGATGGCCCAAGCATCGGCCAGCTTTCAGCCGGCAACAAAAGCCTTAGAGAGGATGAAGGATGAGTCCCGGCAAAAACACAACCCATGGGAATGGTGCTGGGCAGAGATGTGCCGAGAGGAAGGAGCCTCTTTCAGGCTGTCGACCAAAGGTCAGGAGAACTATTGGAACAGGCATAGGAGGCGGGTCGGAGTAGGGAAAAGAAAGAATGTGTCGGCTATAGTGAGGAATGTGATAAAAAGTGACTTCAGAGTAAATTCGGAGTGTAATTCAAGTGGGATTTGTAAAAGAACCAACAATCGCTGCCAGCGTAAATGACTGCTTTAGGATATTTCAAACAAAATGTAGCTCTATTTATTTTGAGCTAATTGGATTAATTAGAGCGAGGATGACGGCGCAGTGTTTATCCTCAAGTATGTATTCTACTTTTTTTTATCTACTCAAAATGATTATTTTCCATCTCTGAAAGTCATGAAATTTCCTTTCAAATGTATCATTAAAACTTTTTGATGCTTAAATAACGCCAGAAGTTATTGTAAAAATCAGGGATTACGGCAATCTGGTTGTTTTTCATTGAATGCTAAAAACAGTTCAGTTATATTAATGCTGCGTTCCACATTTTCTATGTTTTAATAGTATTTGTGAGTAATAAATTGGAGTCTAACCTTTTTTTTTCCTGACATCTAAATAGCCTTAACCATCTATGTGTGTTAGAAAAGTAATTCAATGTTGAATAAAAGGAATACATATTAAGGTTATCATCCACATCACATAGAAAACTACTTAAAGAGAAAATGTCAAATTGTTAATATTATCCTTATTATTAATATTATTATTATTATTATTGATATACTTTTTTTTAAAGTTTATGGAGAGGTTGTATTTCAACCCATTTTGGTGGGTGGATTTGAACTTTTTATTTTTTTTTAATGTGCATTTCCAAATATAGAATTTAATAATAATAATAATAATAATAATATATTTAATTTATAATGTAATGTAATATCATATTATTTGTTATATAATATAATATAATATAATATAATGGAATAAAATATATTATAATACAATATAATATAATATAATATAGCATAATATAATATAATATAATATATAATATATTGTAATACAACGTCACATAATATATTATGATTATTGATTAAGTTCTTGTAAAATAATAAAACAAATTTATTAATCTCAAGTATATAATATTTTATTTTACTTCAGTCCTAATAATGTAAAAAAAAAACACATACATGTTTAATTTCTTGTGAACTATAACCACGTGCAGCGTTTAAAATAAGTTTAAAATTCCCCATGGGTCATGATAGCAAACATTTAATTAATAATATTCTCCATTAAACCAAAACGACGACAGACAGTTTATGACAGCGTAAAAAATGAACATTATATTTATTGTAATTAGAATTACTATCATCGCTCTTTCCACTCGTGGAAGTAGCAGAAGTATTATTTCATGCGTGAAGCAGGACGTCTGCCGGAGACGTGAAAAAAAAGAAGAAGTTAAGTCACCGCCGCTGAGACCAAAACCTCTTCCATTCACAACTATTGAAAGAATTTCCCCACATGATCCAATCGCTCTGCTCACGGTTCAGGAGAATATAAATCCACCTCCACTCCTCTTAGCATCCGTCCCTGTGCAGCAGGTTGTTCCGCGCCTCCCTCCCGGAATGTTCTGAGTGAGGCCCTCACCTTTTCCGCGGTGCGGCCTCTTCCTGTGAGGCGGGTGCTGGTGTCCAGCGCGGTGGCGGACGTGCTCCTTGACCTGGATCTTTGACCCCTTCCTCAATCCTGTCCCTATTGGACAGACGTCTTGGCACTTGCACCTCTGAGAGTACTCTGCCCAGGTGCAGAACCAGGACACCCAGAGGATCCACGCAGTCACCCGCATCTTCGGTCAGCACTTCCCGGGTGACTGGAACCCTACTGCCGCTCTCATAGCCTCGCTGACGTCTGAATTCCCTCCTGTGGAACCCGTTCAACATGTGACCTGTCCTACCCAACACTCATTATTTAGATATAGTTCCTGAATCATGGCTTTGTGCTCCTCTTCCCTCCCTCTTTGATTTGGCTGCTCTTGGTCTCCCCGTCTCCCTCCTCTTTGGGTCCTCCCGATGAGGGAGAGGTTTGGGGGGGAAACAATGATCAAAAAACACGTTTCGGACCCCATGCTGAGCGAGTAGTGAGGGGTAGGGGACCAAGGGGTACTGTCTTGTCCAACAACATCTGTGCCATTCGTTCTGCATGGGACAAGGGGGGGGGCAGAAAACAAGGCTGCGTACAGAAAGGGGAGGTTGAAGTAAGGGGGAGGTACCACAGGGAGCTTTCCAAAGTCAGGTCCATTAATTAGATGTGAGAGATTAAACTCAGCAGAGAAGTTCTGGATCAAGTGTATCGGCTATAAACGCCGTATAAGATAAATCAATCAATGACATTAAGCAGGATATCGGGTGTTTTTTTTTTTTTTCAAACAAACATCTTGAAAAAGAACTTCTCTTTCTTTCACCGTGTCGCTTTAATGTGACATTTCACCCCCCCCCCCTGACTCGCTACCCAGCCTCCCACCAGTCAGCTAGCCAAGCAAATTTGTTAGCTGCCTGTCTGCACAGTATGAGTCTCATACATCCCCTCGGCTCGCCCGTGAGGAGAACACAAAAGTTGGGAAGTCAACCTTGTCAGAATGTTCTGCTTTCATTTCGAAAGCGGTCATCTGGACAGATCGGATCAGACTCCGACTTTGAGATTTATCTGCTTTTCAACACAATCGGCCTTCCGTCTAAAGTACCGGAGAAAGTTTGAGGGCCTGAAGGAGATCTCTGTTTAGCGTCGATTGCATGGCGACACCTCGTTACACCTGAATGATGTGGTTGTGACATCACAGGGGAATGTGAGCAAAAGTGCCATAAACAGTGTCTCGGTTGTGGATGTGGATATAAAACGGTAATGAGATGCACGGATTTAAGGCCTCTACGAAGCCTGTGTGAAATTTATGGGAATATCGTTTTGTGGATTTTGAGGAGATGTGGATTAACCATAACCCTTTATACACAAAGAGTAGACAAAAACATTGAAACAAAGACCCTTCTGTCTTTGTTTGTATACGCCGAGAAAAACAATGGCGGCTCAATGCTGCTTAGTGGGGGGCAGGGGGGTTTAGATGGCAAGTCGGGGTACCGCGAACAAAGGAGGCGGGACGTATAACACAGCAATGTTGGTGTCTACGGTGACGTCAGTGACGATTACGCCAAGCAGCGTTTAGTTGTCCTTGATTTTATATCCAGTTTTTTTTGTTTACCTGTAAGGTGTTTTTATTTATTTACTTTTATTTAACCTGGAGGTCCCATTGAGATCAGAAATCTCTTTAACAAGGGAGACCTGGTCGAGGTAGCAGCCGTAGAAAATCAAAACTATATAAAACACGTACATTATACTCAAATGAACAATAAAACAGAGTGACAGCTATTTAAGAAAAGGGGCCTCTCAAGAAAAAAACATCACATTCCTCCGTGATGCTCTTAAACTCATGTTTTTGTTGAGTTTGTATTTTAAAAGATTTGTAAATAAAGTTATTTAGAATTATTTCAAGTCATAAAAAAAAAAAAATCATATCTGCTTAATAGATTAAAAACGTTGATAACAAAAATGTGCAGTAGTTTCCATTTTTATGATGTTTATATCCTGCTAAGTCACATCCAGTTCGGTCACTTCCTGTGAGGTCACTTCCTGTTCTGTTGACAACGTGGACAACATGCCTACAACATAAAGGAGGCAATGCCTTTTCACTTTTTGTGATTGAAGAAGTAACAGTGTGAGTAAAATCTACTTTGACTCCTTCATTGACTCTGGTTTATTCCGGTGTTAAAGTCAGCGTGTCAACACAACACACTACAGCAGTATACGTTTTCTTTATTTTGAAAGAGTGTTGTGTTGTGTTGTGTTGTTGTGTAGAAGACAGCAGTACTCAACATTTTGACACCTCCATCATATAATCACATGACTGTACAATACTATTTATCTACCTACAAAATCCAGACATGTGCGACGCTACCAGTCTGAGATTATGATGTCATACACGAAAGCTGCTGGATTATTTTAATGATCCAAATAAAGGATGGAGGCTTCTGGGTAATATACAGTATCTTTATTTCCTCTTCACTTCCTGAGTCTGGTAAAAGCTCTGACTGTTGTAGATCAATCTGCTTATCTGCATTCCCAGTTGGTTGTTTGGACCTAACATAAGGGTAAATATAATGATCCTGCACAATGGGTTGGAGATACGACTTTAAAATCTACGAATGTAACGTGTTGGTGACACATGTCCCAAACCTTTTAAATTCAAATTATGGGTAGTACATAACCCAACCTGCTGGGTCCAACCCATAACCCAAAACAATCCCTGGCTGGGTTAGTCCCTTTTAGATCCAGCGCTGCTTTACCGAAACAAACCAAATTGGGCCCAGCAGTTTTTCTTATAGGGCATAACACTGGAAATGATGGACTGAACATTTTTAAAGTATGTAATAACATATAATATATAATTTCTTTCTTTTACTCGGGGTCAGGTTAATGTGGAAATAGGCTAAGCAGGGTATTCCTAAATGTACCTCTTCCCAGTGAAGCTTTCCAGCTCAGCCTGGGATCTCCTCCCAGTGGTCGGTGCCGGGAAACCCACCAATGGCAGGCGTCCTGGAGGCAGCACATCTCCAAAACTGAGTCAAGCTTCTCTTACCGAGCACAGTGTGTGTGGAACATAGAACACCTTCAATTACATTTGATTCAGCCTGACCTTTGAACTGAAATCGATGGTGAGAAAAAAAAAGTCTGTTTTGTACAGTGAAAAAAGTTCTCGCTCCAAAAACTTTCTTTCTTTCTTTGGTCCAAGTGACCCGACTCTATCCGGTCTCACGGGATTCTGTCAGCTGGTTCGCATGATTCCAAGAAGAGGGACGAAGGAACCACTTCTAACATGGGCGTGACATGAAAATGCACTTTTATTACATTTAACCACTAGTAATAGATGGTTATGTTGAGGGAAAAAAAACCTCTGAGATGAGTTTTTTTCTTTTTCGGGACACACTAGGGGTCTCCTGGGTCTCCAGGGTCTCCTGGGTTAAAGCCGTGCCAGTGACCCACATCTCAACCCTGAGCACCTCCCCTCTGGGGACTTTGTGAAATACGTTGCATTGTGCTGCCGATCTGATTGCGGATTTGTTTCCATTGAAGGAGGTTTGTAGCCCGGAGCCAAGGGATGTGCTGGAGCGACCGTATTCGACCCGCTGGAAGAGAAACCAGACGTTAAAAAGACAAGGAAGATACAACTGAGTGTTAATCGTAGAGATGATCACTATCATTATGATCACTATCATCAGAGTCTGCAGCTCCCCCCACTTTTAATTGTCTAAAATCCACAGCGGTAGTGCAGTGGGAAAATGCACTTCAATGTTTACAAGCAATCTAGCAGGAAGAGAGTAAAGGGAATAAATCTGAGTGGAAGTTTCAAAATAAGCTAATTTTTCAGATAAAGTTCAGTTTACCATTTTATTTTTTTAAGCACTTTGAGATTTGATCCAAATGTAAAGTGCGTTATAAATAAAATGTATTATTATTATTATTATTATTATTATTACCAGGAGCATGTCCCAGGCACCAATGATTCCAAACCACATATCCATCTACTCCTAGTGGTGATTATGAGTACTGCATGAGCTACATGCAATTCAGCTAAATGTTAGTTTGAAAAACATTAGTCATCTATAATCCCTAAAGAAGGAGATTGGGGTCACATAGGGCTAGGACCCTTTTTCTGGGGGGGACTTGTGGGAATAAAGTCAAAATCACTCCAGCAAAACTTCTTGTAGCCATATTCTGGGAATAAAGTCGAATTAAAGTCAGAATGAATGAATGAATGAATACATTCTGAGATTGAAGTCTAGATTCTGAGTTTAAAGTCAGATTCTGAGAACTAAGTCAGGATTCTGAGAATAAAGTCAGATTTCCGAGTTTAAAGTCGGAATTTTGAAAATGAAGTCATGATTCAGAGAATAAAGTTCAAATTCTGAGAATAAACTATAAATGACAAAAATAAACAAGTTCACATAGCCTTTTGTGACCCCAATCCTCTTCCGTAATAATTATAATAGGATAGCGAAGAGTCGAAAATAATGAGAAAACAGAGAAAGAGGAAAAAAGAACTAAAACCGCGGTCCAAAAACATGCAGTTTAGGTGAACTGGTGACTATAGTTTGGTGTGAATAAGTGTGGATCATTGTTTTTGTCTAAACAAATATATCTAAAGGTGAGAACAACCCCGACTGATCAGTAAATGATCGAAACTCTTGCTGTGTTATGGATAGAAATGTGAACCCCCCCTGGAACGAGTATATTTCCACAGCGATACAATAATATACCTTTTTGGTTAACAACTCATTTGTGGATCCTTTCTTGCCACCAAACCAAGAGGGAAGTCAATCCTAAAGCCGAAATATCAAAACAGTCGGCGACCACTGAGCGTGCTCTGCGGACCACCCACGCTCGGCTATTGTGACCATCTTCTTTGATCAGTGTAGCCGCTGCCGTTCTAAGCCTGGCTTATATTCAATCATGTCTTCAACACTGTCAAAATGGACGCCCCCCCCCCCCTCTAGGGGCGAACTATGGCCCGCAACGGGGTGTCATGTCCAAGCAGCGGAGGGCTATTGGTGAGAGACCTGAACTCTAATATGGGTATTCCACCCAGAAGGCAGTGCTTCGGGGTAGATCCTTTGTCCGAGCGAGGTAAAAGGCCAGGGCGGCACCAGGAGCTCAGTTTTGGGATTGTGCCCCCCTAGGGTGTGCTGGAATGATAGCAACCATTGGCTACAAATGTGCATAATAGAGCGAGACCAGACAGCGCTGAGAAAAAGCTCCTCTTGGCCCCAAAGCTGCATAGTTTGTCGCTCGGATGACAAAGCGCCGGTCCATTTCCACATTCCATCACCCAATAAACCTAAACTGCTCCGGTTTGCCAAATATCCACTAGTTGGCTAATAAAACCCTTATTTGATTAAAGCCTATATGCGTTTTCATTTTTATCCCAACGCCGTAATCGGATGTTTTTTTTTTTACAAAAAGTTCCTGAAAGGGTGGCAAACATTACCTTCCACTTGATTTAACACGAAGGGAGCCACATTCTTCTGGGTTAAGTGCACCGACTTTGCCTGAAACCCTTAATTCGGTGTTTTGAGAGCTGGGTGGGGGGCGGAGACGGCACCCATATCACAAACAGCGGGCGAGATTGGCTGAGGATGTGAACGGCAAGCCAGAAGTTCTGCATGAGTGCATCTGAAAGCAGAGGGGAACACACCCTGTCCCCTCCGAGGCTCCAAAACCAGGCACCCGGAGCTTTCTGCTCACACCTCCTTACCCTCACATTACTCCCCCTTTTCTCTACCTCACCCGTCTCCCCCCCATCTCTTTATATGTCCAGCTGGCTGTGCCACAAAGACTCCGTCTCCCGGTTCCAAATGATCCTCAAACCCCCACACGCTTTGTTCTGCTCATTTTCCCACTCCCCAGAGACGGAGTTTAGTCGCAAAAATTAAAAACGAGGAATGGATGGAGGGGAGGGGGGGCGGAGCCAAAGACGGAGAAGATTAACAAGGTGAGGTAGAGTGTGTGAGAATGCCAAGGAATGCCATTCTTCTGGAGCCACGCTTCAAGGATTGCAAAGACGTGGGCTTCGAGACAGCAACGAAATGGAGTAAACATCTTGCTGTGATCCTTCCAGGTCCGGATGTCTCCATAAGTCGGAGCGATGGAACCTAAAACCCTCAAATGAAGTTTTGGGGAAAGTCTTTTTTGACAGCTCCTCCAGTTTCACCCCAGCTGAACGAGCTCCCCTCTCAGTTCCACCGTCAGCGGGGGCCGAGATCATGTTTTGCGCTAATCATGCGGTCAATTACAGGCAACAAGTCCCTCCAGGTTGAAAGGTTTTAGATCCCCTATCCCACCCTGCTGAAATCCCCCCACTTCCCCAGCTTGTGTGAAATCATGCGGCAGATTGTTGTGCAGAAAACGCCACCGCAGTATGGAGACGTGGGCCGGAACTAATAGGATTGGTTTTGATTCATTAGATTCTCTTTCATCATCCTGGTTGGAATTCCACTCCATGTCTCCTCGGGCTTCACACTTTTAAAATGGAGGTGGGAGGGGGTCGAGGAGGGGGGGCAGTGTTTATAATTGAACCTCTAGACTACAAAAGCTCATTACTCTCTGTGGAATTGTTTACTTGTATACACGTATGTATACGCATCCTTCCTGGGATCAGGATCATGAGAATTCTGCTCGGTGTTGATCAAAGTACCATCGACAATGATGGGATTCAGAGCCCGGCAAAATGTCGAGCGACGCACCATGAAATATGATGCTCATAAATGACTTTGCACATATCATATCACATCACATCTGTCCCATGAAGGAAATGGAGATGTCTGACAATGTTGCATCCCGGCGGTCACGCAGGGCTTTTGTAGCTGGTCGGCCATGCCTTGCCGTTCTCACACATATATGTCCTGTTACAGAAACATCATGCAACATGGGCTTAAAGAAAACTCAATTCTACAACACCTTTGTTAATCCTGACTGAAACAATGGCAAAACAAATTTGATGCTGGTGTGTCATCTTAATGAGTGAGTATTGGTTCCTGGTGGTCGAACCTGTGTGACGTATAACGCAGCAGCTTTGGCGTCTAATGTGTTTTCTTACGTATACGCTCTCCAAACAATAAAATTACACGATAAAACAATCATTTACCTTCTGATCACAATGAGCTAAGAAGCACGTTTGACCCGGTTGAACCGGCGGCCTGCTTGCCTCCAGATGAGGACCACGTTTTGCTTTCTTGCTGAGATGTTGACCATATCATTCTATAAAATAATAATAAGAGAAGCAGCTAGTCTGGATTTACTCCAGGCAACTACCTCTATTCTTAAGCTATTACCTCCACCTTGGTTGTATTCAAACTACTATTTGCATATTTGTTTCAAAGAAAAGTTGGGCCTGAATCCATTAAAGTTAAATGTTTCTCCAGGTAACAGGTCTGCACCAGGAATGTTTTATAACATTTTCCCTAATAACCCAAAAAATAACAGAACCAATTCCCATAAGATATTGCTAACGAGCGGGGAATGGACCCGGCAAGCTAATTATACTTGTATAGGATTGTTTGGGCGTGGCAGAGTTTTGCACTCAACTGAGTAACATCCTGAACTAAAATCCTCAAACTTTCTCATCTTCATCCATGATTAAAGAGATCACTGAACATAATCGATGGGTTTGTCTCGATTTGTGCTCATGTCAAACACGTGACAGCTCTCCAACATCACCTACAATGTATAAATCAATGGTTGAATACGGGTAACAGGGTAATTTAGTTACTGGTTCCTGCTGTTCTGAAACAATCTCAATCTAGTGTCAGACTTTAAAAGTTCCAGGGCTTGGATCCATGTATGTTTAAACTTGAGCAGAGCATTAAGCTGCATTCTGAATGACTAAACGCGTGTTTAATCAGAAAAACCCGACGATTAAAAACACGTTAAACAAGAGGAACCTATTACAAAAATATTTATATATATATATATAATCTAATGTCTAAAGAAAGAAAAGACTAAAACATCAACAACTACTCTATTTTTTCTTCTTTTAATCGGACTAAATGTTGAATAAACACGATGAAACCTAATAGGGACATTTGGCAGAGGACAAAGACTAAAATGAAAATATCTTTCTAGCCTTTCGACCGATACCGACTGAACTGTTACCACAGATGACCAGTAGGCTAGGAATGAACATCAGACGGATGTTCAGAAATACAAATAACTACCGCAGTGCTTTATACAATCACAGCATATTCATCTTATGTTTTTAAATTATACAAACACAAATAAACAAGCAGGATACTGTTGTGTCTCTAATTTCCGTTGGTTGAACACCAGCCTCAACCAGTAAACAGTTGGCCGTGAAGAAAACAGCGTCTCTCCTGCTGCTTCTGTTTGGGATGCAGTCTGTAGTCTGTGTCCACATAAAGGGGGGGGGGCTCTCCTCAGCGCTGCTTGTCTTCGGTTGTGTGATGTGGTCCTGCTGGCAGCTCGAACGCTGGCAGCTCTAGTGTGTTCTTAAGGCCTTGGCATAGACAGGGTCCAGGAAATGAAAGGGGAGCAGCAGGAACAACGCCACCAGAAAGACGCTACTCGCCACCGTCAGCAGCACATAACGGCCGATGAACAAAGTGTCCACTATCTGCAGAGAAAGAGCGAATGTTAAAAGTCTTCACGATTACACAGGGCCGAATAGTTTCTGGTGCGTGGGAAAAACACGGCTGATTAGTGAAGTCGGTGTTTCCTCCTTCGGCCACCAGATGTCAGCAGAGGGCTGCAGTGAAGGCCACGTGAAGCAGCAGCAGCTTTCAGTAGGGTTGACTTCCTGTGACTAACTGATGACTGCTGTCAACTGAGAGGCCGGAACATTTGTCTACAAGGATTCACTGTCAGATTTCATTTTAAGGTTAATCCTGAATGATATACAGGCCCAACTCAAACATAATGGGAACAGTATGGTGGTTTAGTATTTTGGAACAATATTTTTTAAGGAGTGATGCTTTGCCTGCATTGGACACTCAGATACTGACCTTAGTTAACCAGTAATGTACACATTACACAGATTTACATTCAATATTTCCTTGTGTGACAAAATTCTGATACACAACACTGAAGAGCATAATCAAACTATGAAAACACAGTTTATTAACATATTCATTTAAAGTTAAAAAGAAACATTCTACAGACGATGAAAAGTGCTTAATTTTAAATTAAAGGGATCTATAGCATTTCCATAAGGACATGGAAATGCAGAAATACCGTTAGACTAGTTTATTCACGATCTTAAAGACAGATGCAGACATGGGTGGAGCCATTACTCAAAGCCTACGGATGTGGATGAAAAGGAGCAGACCCAGCAGAAGCCATCAGATTGGAGGAAGCACAATCCCTTCGGGAGACTCGAGCAGCAAAATCAAACTAGCAGAGAGTTTTACCCCCTAAAATGGATTCTCCTCATGTTTTGAATGAGAAAACCAACGTTTGCCCTCCAGGAGGCGATCTAAACTAAACAGGCTGAGGAACTTCCCCGTAGATCCGTCTATCCTGTTGTTAAACAATAATCAGTGCGCTGACAAGTTGGATCTGTGTCCAAAGGTTCAACCGTCTGATCTGGTTTGGATGTCTATGGAAATTGGTCGATGTGTAACAATCTGAAAACATAAATCTCCTGAACTGGAATTCCCCCAACAATTAACCATCACAGTATATATTCGGCTTTTAGTAGAAACGGGCCTTTATGACGTTCCGTTGGGTCTGTCATGTATGAGAGGGAGACGGGTCATAATAATAACCATAAAATTAGTAATAGTAGATGGTTGAAGTCTGAGAAAAAGGCAGTTCAGGTGTGTGGATGCAGATGTCTATGCAGATTCAGATCAGATTATCGCTGATCTGTACATCACTAGGTCTAACAACCATGGTGTGTATGTTCTGAGCCCGTCAAGGCCCATCTGATCACCTGAGTAGCAGATAAAACAGTGCACTGTTCACTATAAAGGCTTTAATGGTCAATGGCACCATCTCTTTATGCTAGGAATTAATCCACCCGACTATGCCACATTTTCAAACCAACAAGGAAAGCGTTAATATGTTTGCTATTTACACAATTAAGGTGCTGAGCATCAGATGTCAACAGTACGTGTAAGACAACTCTGAAAAATGTGTAGTCACAGCCGCTTGCGCCGAATACACGGCCAATTCCCAGCCGGAGAACAACGAGCAGCCAATGATCTGGTTTTAATAATCAAAGGCAGCGTGGGGAGAGAGGAGAGGAAGCTCTACCTATAACCAGGTGTGCAGAGTATTGATAGAAGTGCCTGGAGAATTTGATATCCAGCATCTGATTGTTGACTGCTTATTAAACAGATCTGACCTTCAAACCACATGTATCAACGTCTCCTGATGAAAGGAGGCCGTGATTTCGACCCACCACACAGACTCTGACATATAGATGTGCTGCTTATCGATCCATATAGGAATAAGGGAATAGCTTGTGCAGCGGTGTATTTAAAGACATAGCATCATCGTTCTCATCTTAACGCTGAAATGAAAGACTTTGGGACCTTGGGTGGTTTCTCTGACCCTTCCGTTGTGCATCGAAATGGTTGAGCAGCTCTCCTGAGTTATGCTGTTCCACACATCCAACGCAAGGAAACATAGATCCTCTGCATTGGTGATAAGTTGTGAGGAGTTTGGAATTAATGAAGTTGCTATTGATAGATTTAATCAACACTTTGCTGATTGCCTCGCGTTAATGTTAAAATCATGATCAGCCATGCATGTGACTGAGAAACTGAGAAAACACCCCTTAAGCTAGGCAATATGGGACGAGCCACAGTCCTCCTGCTGACTGCAGGAGATTTGGCTGCTGTTGATTGAGAGGCGTGTGTGTGTGTGTGTGTGTGTGTGTGTGTGTGTGTGTGTGTGTGTGTGTGTGTGTGTGTGTGTGTGTGTTTGTGTGTTTGTGAGAGGTGGGAAGATGTATATCATCTCTTATGGACGGACTGAGCACATCTCATATTTTTTATGTTCCAATGAAACAGCAAGCATCATCCCACAGTGTGGGCTAAGCACGGGTGGGAGCAGTGCAGGATGGGAGGTGAGTGGGGAGCAGGTGGGAGAGGGGTCTATTATAGCCCTCCTCCATCCCTTGATTGGGACTGGCCCAATTGCTGCTATGATATTTTACATTTGTGTATCAGTGAGAGATCAGACCAAATGCGTCTCTCACTTGTCTCTGTAGGCGGCGCCACCGCCGCCGCCGCCGCTTCAAAAGCACCTTGGAAAATGCACAACTGGCAAAACGTTGTGGTGTGTTTGTGGAGCGGAGCCATTATGGAATGACAAATTGGCCACTAAATGCCTATTTTTGCTCATGATTTCCTATAAAACACTGTGCAAAAAAATGTACGACGGCCGTGTTTTGGGCTTAAAACAGTAACCTTTTGTTGTGGTTGGACTTTCAACAAACAATTCCAGTTTTGGAGGCTGAAAACTTTTCAAACTGTGTTCTGGAGTGTTATCCTTCAAAACCGAAACAGCATTCCTGTTAAAACTGTGACCCGCTACCACTTTGCACATGGCTATTTCAGCTGCAGCCATGTACAGAGAGACAACAAAATCTCTACAGAGTTTATTAACACTCCCGCACTTCCTCCTCTGTCAAGATAAAGTTATCTGTCATCTGCTTTCCCCACCATGTCTTTGTTTGCTAATCCTACTGTATGAAATGAGTTTATACGCAGGCAAACAGCATTGATTTGGAAAAGTCACACCGCTAGCTGCATGCATTCTACAGGTTTTTCAATATTTCCTGGGGGTTATTGTATAATTTTATGGTCATGGGACCTTTTTAAATCCAAACCAGACTATTTTACATTTTGAGCCAAACTGCTTACATGTAAGTGTAAATGTTAGATGCTATGATGTGATACATAGTCAGACACCGGCCTCTAACAGCGTCCCTGAGGAATCTTGGGACCATTCCTCATGGGGCGAAGGCCTTCGGTTCCAGAATATTCCTGGGTTTAAGTTCCGAAACCGCATTCTTCAAAGTCAACTAGAGATTTTCTCTGGGTTTCAAACCAGAGAACTGAGACAGCTGCTCTAGAATGTACCAGGACTTCTACTGGAACCAAGCCTTGTTGGACTTTGAGGTCTGTTTTGGATTATTGTCCTTTTAGAAAATCCAATGGAGTCCAAACTTCAGCATCCTAACAGATGGCGAGAGGTTTTTTTTTGCTGTAGGATTTCTTGATCCTTGATGGGATCCATCTTACTGCTGCAGGTTTCTAGCTGCCAAAGAAGCAAAACATCCCCAGGAGCGTCACAGACGCACCACCCCGCTTCACTGTGGGTAGGTTGCTCTTTTCAGCATCTGTATCATACTTCCACCTCCGAACATGTCGGTGATTCATAGAACCCAAATGTTCTAGTGTGGTTCCATTGCTCCTCAGCACGGCATCCCAGAACGTATGTGTCTGATCTAGAGAGTTCTGAACAGCTGGAGCGACTTTTCCTATAATTTTGTCCCACAAGTGTAGAATAGTCTTGTCGTTTGGAAATGGAGCCCTGATGATAATTTAGAACTTAGTGAAAGTACATCTATGAAGGTTTCTGTAGAGGGGTGATGAAGATGGTATTTTCTTTAACCTTTTTGAAAAATCCTGATTTCTTATCTTCTGAGTGAAAACTGCTAATGATGGCAGAAGTAAGGATGTTAATAACTTAGTAGCTTTTCTAGGGTAATGAAAACTGTTAGGCAAGCATGATTAAGTTCAGTATAAAATATCAAACAAGAGTCAGAGCGGAAGCTTCACATTCTTGTAACCTAGTTTCTCAAAGACAGTTCTATTCTATTTGATTGAAAAACATACCCTTCCATGAAATAAAAATAAAGCACTATTGACTTTTGTTGACACTGACTTTTCTCAACATTATGAGATGTCATTATTATATGTCGGCGGCAGGGCGGCACAGTGGTTAAGCGCTGCTGCCTCACAGCAGGAAGGTGCCGGCTACGAATCCACCTCTGCCGGCCTTTCTGTGCGGAGTTAGCTTGTTGGCCCCGTGTCTGCGTGGGTTCTCTCCGGAGACTCCGGTTTCCTCCCGCAGTCCAAAAACATGCAATATAGGTGAATTAGTGAAGTGATGATAGTGGCTGCCATGCAAGGTACCACATGCTCATCAGAGCAGTAAGCATTCACGCCATCATCCACACACCAATGGAACCGCCATTGGGAGCAGCTTGGGGTTCAGTACCTTGCTCCAGGACAGTTTGACATGTAGACTACAGTGGCCGGGGTTCGAACCGCTGACCTTCAGATAAACAACGCTCTACCAACTGAGCCACCGTGCGTGGTTGTTTGTCTGTATGTGTCGGCCCTGCGATGAACTAGCACCTTGTCCAGGGTGCACCCCACCTCTCGTCAGCTGGCATTGGCTCCAGCCTCGCGTCACCCTGAACAGGATAAGCGGTTTATAATGAATGAATAAATTATCATATGTCATGTCTTTAAAATACTGCACTCGATTCCCAGAGTAGCCATGTGTCAATTCTAACCATGATATCTGCACAGAAACGTCACATTTTAATGCCTCTCATCACTTTACGGTTTTTCGTTTTTTGTATCTGCCTTTGCACAAAGTCTATAAAACGGGATCTGGCCAGGATGCAGCTCTGCCCCCCTATTTCCACCGGGTGGCAGCTTGCTTGGCAGATCCGGCTGGCTTATTGGCATGACCCTGAGGCAATGTGGGGGAGTGTTTGTTGTGTGGCGCTGCTGGACTAAGATAAAGCAGAACAGGCCTTTATGACGAGCACACACACAACCACACATGCTATTCTCAGGTATCTAGTACTGTGGAGGTTTTTATTCTGGACGCCTAAATCTAGCATGAAAAAAGGGACGTCCTTTATTTCATTTTCTCTTCTTAAAATGTTAACGATGCATCGGGAGTGCAGACTCTCGCACCGACGTGTGCCAGAGATGACCATTTGGTGACAATAAGCCGTTTGTTTGAGGGCTCCGATTCATAATTTTCACTCAGTGGTCTCGGTACCCAAAACATTTGGCGGTGATTGAAGCCAAATAGCCTCCAAACAAAACTGAAAACATCCCAGACTTGCTTTTATTTCCACCCGATGCACATTATGTTGTCATTGTGTATGAGCCACAACAACAGACGCCGATTAAACGAGCCTCTGTGTTTTTTCATTCAATAACAGTCTGATAGAAAACAGATTTTCCTCGTCATGGCCCGAACAGCAGTATACTTAAAAAATGTAAAATATATAAACTGAAGTGTAAGTACCAGTTTTTTATGAGCCTGTTTGAACATTTGTGAGACGTGGTATTAACATCCATCCTGACTGATCCAATCACAAGTGGGCAGCTCTGAGCGGGGACGCAAACAAGATCGGATCCAATCAGACAACATTCAGAGGTGGTCCAAACCACACGCTCTGAGCAGTGTGAATGCTATTGTGTCCTGAACCCAATCGAAGAATCGCATATTCAGCTGACATCCTGCGAAACAACAAAAGGCCACAACAACGGACAGAATGGTTTACTCGCCGTCTGACATCCATTTGGTTTAATCCAATGCAAACTTCCTGTTTGGGCTCTTTACCCACCAGGATAAGCAGCAGATGTTTGTGAACATGCTGTCTGTTTAAACTTACATCACCGCTGAACTAGAATGAATAAAAACTAGTTCCAATAAATCCCCACAATACTGCTGAGTCAGGACAAACTTTAGTCGCTTTAAACGAACCCTGGTTCATTTACTCGGATAGTCACGTACGTTTGGGGTGGTAAGAATGCTCATCGGAACTATGGTGCGGACCAAACAAGCGGACTGAACCCTGGTGCAATTCGTTTGTAAAGGGAAAGTAAAGCGGACCAAGTTATAAACCAAAGGTAGGAAGTGGAGCAAAGCATGTGATTTAGAGCGTTCAAAGCCATTTAACTGGCTGCCTGGCTTCCTCTCCAACAGACTTCAGTCCGTGCGGGTGGGCAACACCGTCTCCAGTGTCATCTCCCTGAGCACCGGCTCCCAGGTCTGGCCTGGGAGCCAGACCTGACCAGACCAGACAGAGATGCACTCTGTCTGGTCTGGAGCCTGCAGTGACACCGACTGGAGGTCCCTGAAGAGGGTGGTGAGGACAGCGGAAAAAATAATTGGGACTTTGCTTCCTCCCAATGAAATCATTGCCACAATACGCTGCCTGACCAGTGCTCGTAACATCAGCAGAGACCCCTCCCACCCCCACCATAGACTGTTCTCGCTGATGGCCTCTGGAAGGAGGTTCCGTAGTCTTTGGAGCAGAACAGCCAGGTTCAATAAAAGCTTCTTTCCACCGGCCATAAGACTGTTGAACTATAAATAAAATCCATCCCCCCTCCCTTACATACACATACACACCCGTACACACCCATACACACGATACAGGACTGCTCCATTAAGATTGTTTACAACACACATGTACAATAATAGTATTTTATGTATGTATTTTGTATAGCATGTTTTTAAACTATTTATTGCGCTGAGTAAACTTTAGGTAAAAAAGGTGCTGCTGCCCTATTTTTCGTAAAGTCTTTTACGAGCCGAGGCTACGTAATTCCTTTCTGATGAGAACTGTATGGTGTTCATCTGAATGACAAATAAAGTCTGTCTATATCTACGTCAGTACCTGGCTCGGTGTGTCGCTTTGTAACCATGACAACACGTCGTATGCCATATTCGCAAACGACTAGTATTACCTGAGGACCTTTCGTGATTCACAAATCAAACCCACACTTGTTTCATGCGGTGCGTTCGCAGGGGATAAACAAAGTCTGTATTTAAACAAAGTCTGTATTTCAATTGAATTTACTGACATTATCCCCCCCGGATATAAAGTCAAGGCTCTGTGTAACACCCACAGCTGCAACCAGGTATCTTACATATACAGTGACCTCCTCCGTTACTTTTAAAAATCACCACAGGCTCCCAGGAAATACTAGTCCCCTGAGAGCAGGGCTTGAGCCGGCCATTTTGGTTCAATCTTCTTCATCAGCTTCTTCTTCTTCTTTGGTGTCAGTCGTTACAACTGCGGGACGTTGTTCGAAAGGTTTGGTTCGTTTGAAAACGTGCAGTTTGGAAGCAAAGCAAACCAAATGAAAGTGCAACACTGTTGCAGTTTTAGCGCCCATTCGAACCCAGTCGCCTTAATAACCTTAATAAACACTGCTAGGCAGCGACAGCAAATTTAAGATTATTCCCACTTCCTTGTAAATTCTGCATGATATGCAAAGAATCAAGTCTTTTTCCCGTCCTTTTGAAAGTGTGCTCATATTTAGCAGCAGTTTGAACAGACCCTTTCAACTGATTTGATCGTTTACAACACATTTAAGAAGAAAAACAACATTATATTGATGATAGACATGTCAGCCTTGACAAAGTCTGAGAGCTGCAAATAATAAAGATATAAGAAGATAACAAATTCTTTGCCATCTTTGGGAAAAGCCTTAATGCTGCGTTCACACCGAACGTAACACAAACTTCTTTGCTTATTTGCACATTCTTGCTGTTTGGGCTGATGGACCAGCAGGCGATGCGATCAGCTCATTTGCATGAAACTGAAACAGAAAAGCTTATAAGAGTTGAGGTTCTCACACGCCACATGTCTAGCCGTCAGTAAGACATTGATGCTGTAGGAAGCTTATTGTAGCGTTCTGTGTCTGCGTACTCAACATGCTGTGAACTCAGACTCGGTTTGAATATCATACACCTCTCTGATTCCCACAGCGAATACAAAGCAGCACTTGTGTTTTCTTCAGTCACGGTTGGAAACAGAGAGAAATGGTGAAAAAACGAATGTCTATATTGTTAAGTTCCTATTGCTCCTATATATTTAGTGCGTAACGCAAATGTTCCCGGGAGACAATGATGTGAGTGAAGCGACAGGAAGTTTGTGTGGCGCTCGGTGTGAATTCAGCATAAGACTTCCCAACACATCAGGTGTGTGACTGATTAAGGAGAAACAGTTTAAACTACAGGTGCACCGATTGAAATGTTCCTTGCCGATAACCGTTTTTTTGAAAAGACTGACTGGCATATACCGATTTAGGCTGATTCTGATTTATTTTTTCTTTTAAGCCTTAAAATCCCAAGGAGTATTGTATTTTAAGTGCTCTTATTTTGAAGGATTACAGTGGTAGTGACATAAACCTTTGTAAGCCTTGTTCAGTCCATCATATGTTATATGTTGGTTTTGTTCAGGGACTTCAGGGCTCGTGGCTGGGTCTGAGGTTCCGCTAGCTTTTGCTGCTATGCTAAAGTTAGCTTCTTAAAACTCGTTGTGTTCCTTGGGTCGATTAAAGTTGAAGTTAGGGATTAAGTTGTGACGAACGTTTTCGGAGTTGTTCCTCTACAGCTTCTTATGTCCTTCAATTTTTAAAACCATAAATGACGGCATATTTAAATACATACGACAGAGTCCAGGCTGGGTCTGAGCTCCTCCAGCTTTAGCCGCTCTGCTATCGTTAGCTTCTTGAAACGTGTTATGTCCCTCTCGGTGATTAAATTTTAAGTGTGTGATAAAGTTCATTGTGCTGAATGTTTTTGGGGGTTGTTTCTTCTTCTTCAGTTTTTTTTTTTTCACACTGGTGTTACAAATTGCAAGCTTCGTGTTTGATTAGGAGCAATCGGCCTCAAGTGAAGCTGCTTGGCCGATTGCCGATTTAATGAAACTAAGCCTCCCGGCTTAGGTGCTGACCTCTAGTATAAATTCATGAAACATTGTCTGAACATTGTTTGTAAAGGAGAATTCACGTCTTCACTCATAGCAGAATAACCAGATGACATCATTATCAAGCACCAGTCAAACACCAAGCAGTGGAAAACGACATTAGAATGGCATTGAAACATTACATTTCTCTTTTATCCTACTTGTTTTTTTTTTAATGATTATGCAAAAATAATTGTGGTTTAGTCTCACACCAGGATTTACACTCTGGGCAGGAAAGAATATGCAGTCTTTGAGAAACTGAGGTGTGTGTAAGGCATGGAACTCACCTCCACCTCCTTGGAAGTTGGAGCTGTGCCTGGCGCTGGGCCACGTGGGAAAAACACCAGCACCAAAGTGATGATGACAGCCAAAAGGAAAACGAAGATAACACCTAACCTGGCAAAATACACACACGCACACACACACACACACAGACATACAATGTAAAATAAAGGGAAATACTTCACTAAAACTTTTAGTACATGCAAGGTTATCTTAGGATATTGTTAATACAAAATATAAATCAAAACAATTCCATTCTTTATGCACCTTCAAATCACCTTGCTTTTTCCGAGGTCTTAATTTTCCACTACAGTGAAAAGCAAGCATCAATTAGACACCTCATTTAAACGTCACTGTTATTGCGTCAACACAAATGCTCAGATTCACGGGGCGCTCTTGGCGTAATCATACATAGACTGACTTTGGTGGTGTAAGGGAGTTAGTTTTAGTCGGAGTGGACAGTTCAGAGTGTGGTCTGTACAAACAACGTATAAGCATGGCTTACTTGTTTCACAAATTTAGACATCAAGAAAGTAGAGTTAGATTTACTTATTCTCCTGGGTTGCAAAACATTCTTGAATGGAAAAACTATAGAAATTGCCAACTTGAGTGTGAAATCGGAGAAAAAGTGTTTCTAAATACGTTAGTTCTTAGTACGACAGTTACTTTTAAGTCCTTATATGTCCTCCTTTCTTAAACACATTGTGTTCAATAGTCAGATGTTGATTATATAAATGATAAATAAATGACAGGGATATATAGACATACATCTAATCCATCTGTATTGAATTTTCGTCTGAGCACATACAAGCTTCACCAGACTTTATTCCTGTTTTAACCTCATTAAGCAGAAGACATTTGATTTTATTTATTACAAACACAACGAACTTTGTATTGTCAGTCATTAGAAAGGATGGTCATACCTCACAGGCTTTTGTTTATAGCTACACCAAATGTGCTGAAAATAATGGATAATGATAATAGGGAGACATTATAATTAATGTATATTTACAATTAAAAGAAAGTAGTTGTGCCTTTTGATATATATAAAGGAAAGATGATTTTATGTTCCAGGTTCAGATAACTTTATTTCAGGCATTTCATTAGTAGCTTTCCTAACATTTAAAATGAGTATTGTCTTTTCTGCAGCCTAATGGCAGAAGAAATGAAGGAAAGATGGTGTCTTCTTGTCATGGGCACTTTATAACATCTGCCTGGAGGCATCAGAGAGAATTCGGCGAAAAGGAACTTGATCTGAGTGGCTTTTAGCTATTGTTGTGTCTGTGGATGTTTCTCCCAGAGGGATCACAAGTCCCTCTGCTGACCTCCATCAATCTTAGAGCAAACTTTGACAATGACATTGGGGCTGTTAGACCAGCAGGTAAGAATAAAAGCTTAACGACATTCAATAAACGACACATAAAATTGTTTCAGAAACACAATAGGAATAAAGATTGGGCATCAAATGAATCCTTACGTGACCCCGTTTGACAATCAACTTTGTGGTTGCATCAGACTTAAGTTGTGAAATAAACACAGGAGACTAATAAGAGTCAACAATTTGAACATTTTCATTTAAGTAAAAAATGCTGGTTTTGGTGGGTCATTGTTCTGTTTAAAACCAGTGATTAACTCCTTAGTTTCACACACTTTTGGAGACAAACATGTTGATATAAACAGTACTGAATATTTAAATTTATTATTTTTATAAGCCGTTTGATTGAATGACTATTCATGAAGATGAAGAAGAGTCGGATGAAGTTACACAACTCTGGATAGAAGGATCCATCCTTTTAATCGGGGAAGATGCGTAAAACGCATCTCGAGAGGTATTCTTATTTCATGTTAATATCTTTTAGACGTGTGAAATAAAAGGTATTTATGTAGGTGTTGTTCTCTGACACTCACCTAGCTATCCCTGATGCTTTCAGCAGAATCGCACCGAGCACAAAAGCCACAATCCAAACAACTGTAAGGACGACAACACCCGTACCGACTTCTGACATCGTATGTGTGATTTTTAGAAACGTTTCCCGACAGTTTTGTCGCGAAACATGTAAATGGTCAAACACTTATAGGTCAGCTAAGCTATATTAGCTACTTCCACCTGTATATGAGATGTTAGCCTTTTGGATGAAGCGCGAGCGTTCTTCATATCCTGGTAACAGCAAGCTAGTTTGTGATTGGTTAAACGATCCGCGTAGGAACCAATCAGATACGTTGTTACTGAAAGGCACGCTGCTCGGCTTACTGTTGATTTTTTTTTCTTTATCCCTTAACTTAACTTTAAAAACTACGAAGTGCATCTCCTTATTATTCTTTATTTAATTCTATGAGTGCCTCCTAGACTTAGAATACCATATACCAGGAAATAAATAATAAAGACGAAGTATATAAGTTTTCATAACACATAGAGAAACACGTGTTATAACTTTTATTGTATTATTGCAGTGACACTTTGTTTAGTAAATAGTAATAAATAGTATACAAATAGTATAGTATTATTCATATAAATCGTCCATATACATTTTCTGGTTCATATTTCTATTTTTTTCCATGGTTATAAGTTTTATTTAGGATTATCCTTCGACTAGAATGTATGTCAGGTTAGGAATAAAATATATAATATTAATATAATGACATACCTTAGTCAGTTATGAGTGTGTTATGTTTGTAGTTCTTGTTGACTCCCTATTGATTACACTTAAATTACAATTTGTTGGATTTGCTTCATGCAGCTATGTGAAAAAATGTCCACCAAAATGAACTTTTGTGTTAAATATCATTTTATAACACCATTAATATACAATAGCTGACTTATGTGCAAACAACATGACAATGATAAGCAATCACACTATCCTTTCGTGGATTCATTAAGAGACAGTATTGTTTTTATATATTTAAATATATATACATACATCGTTTTGGTTATTATTATGGTATTGCCTTCAATTTAGGAATGTTGTGTATTTTGGTGAAAACTTTTTAATTTCAACCTCAGATCCCAATAAATGTCAATGAGGCAGAAGGATTCAGATGGGAAGAATGTGCAGCAGGTTAGGGTGATTAAGAAAAGAGATGGAAATGTACCACAAACTCAAAGCAGTGTGAGTCGGAGGAAGGACTACATTGGAGAACCGATGAATGAAGAAAATGAGAGACAGCAAATGGTGGAATTGTAAATCAGAATGTTCAAATGATTAATAAGGATAAAGGAAGAACAGCTTTGAAGAAGATGAAGAATGGAAAGGAGGTTGGTCCTGATGACATATCAGTGGAGGTGAGGATGTTCTAGGATAGAGAGAGAGCAGTCGAGTGTTTAACTAGATTGTTCAATCACTGGCTATCATGGGCCAGTGAGAGGATACCTGAGGAATGAAGAATACTGGTGCCGATTTTAAAGAACAAGCTTGAGGCCCAGAGCTGTAGCAACTAGAGAGACATAAATGTGGAATACAGTATGGAAGCTAGGTTAAGAAAATAAGTTACAATTTTTTAGCCGCAGCTTGTCTTCATGCCAAGAAAGATGGAATTTTGGAGAATTATAGTACCGGTCAGGGGGAGGGGTGATGGAGAGGATGCTTAGGGTTATTCATGATGGACGACAATGATGAGAGAGGACATGCAGTTGGTTGTTGTGACAGAGGAAGATGCAGGTTATTGATAAAAATGGAAGCAGATGATCGGGACGAATAATTAGTCGTGTGAAAACAGTTCTTCATTTCATGTTAGGAACAAAAATGTCCCCGTTGATTGGAACCAATGAAAACAGCAATTTTTTTTATTCTTCCAACCTGACATCATAGTTTTCCATTTAAGTTACATGTGCTGAAGTGGACTTTGTCTACAACACTAAGTCAGATTTATTAATTAGATTTGATATAGATTCATTTATTTAACCCCTACTAATAACAGAATTCACTTTTTGCTCATTAGCGTTTTTCAAGACGATGCTTGATTTAGGATAGCATCACTTGCGTTTCTATTAAAGACCAAAGTTACTTTCTGCAGCACTCAAATAACAATTTGTTGAATTTACTTAATCCAGGTATGTCGACAATTTCCATCAGACTGAGCTGCGCTAGATATAAATCAGTAAGAATATTAAAATGGAAATAAACCAACTCGTCTGTATCGGAAATTTGCGACTTTATCTGTTAAACATGAATTATGTGTCTTCAGCTATATTATATATTATGCTGAGCAGAATAAATTTAGAGAAAACTCTATTTTATTTGCTTTACTTAACTGTAAATTAATAAAATTAATGTTTATTCTGTTCTACATGAATTAATCCAGAATGAAGATAATGATAATGGTAAGATTCACTCAAAACTGATTTCTGTTTATTTCAGTTCATAGACTGAACTGTAGGATTATCTGGAAAAGAAGCTCAAATGTTCAAATGTTATTGAGTTTAGGACAATCTATAGAGAAATATAAAGCGACATAATAAAATGACTGAGTAATATTTCATATTTAATATTAGCCATACTAATATTTAGTACGGCTGAATTGATTTAGTGACTGTATTTAAATACGTATTGTTGAGGTTTTTATGTGATCTGTGAAAACAAAAAAATGGCTAATATATAATAATATAATGTTATATTATTATTAAGAAAGGGGCAGGTATGAAATTTATTTTTAAAGATTTTTATGGAACTATTTCTTTGAACGTTCTTAAATGTATTTATTTGTATTTGTATTTGTGCACAGATTCATCTATTGCATCTGCTATGGTGAAATTGGTATTAGAAAACCCACAGAAATGAGCTCAATAAACAAAATGTAACTAAATGAAAAATGAATAAAATCTATTATTTTGTTGCTCTAATTTTATATGTTTTGGTTTTTATACCTGCTGAAGTAGGTTACGTTTAAAAAGCTAACATAAACATATGAATTGAATAGGATCTAAGTACAATTATTGAATTAGACGACTCACAAAGTTGTTGTTTTTTCATTGCGGCGGGCCCAGACCAGAACCTCAGTGTTCTGTCTGGGTCCAGTCAGATGCGTCTGTATACATGGATCCTAAAGACTTCATACTTGTTCTCGGTGTGTGTCCACCTCAGAATATCCACATGAGTGTGATGTGGACTGTTAAACTGTGTGTGTGTGTGTTGGGGTACACTCATCATCAGTCCTGCAGAAGGATGTAATGGTTAATTCCGACCGACAGGGGGCCTCTGATTGAAGAGACGCGTGCACGCGCCACTTCCCTGCCTGGAAGAAGACGTGTTCCTGGAAGAAGGGACCCCAGTAAGATTAATGATTGGAATAAAGAATGAATCCTATTAATAGGATAATTAAAAAGCAGAGGAGACGATGCTAAGAGTAAAATGAGAAGAAAGCAGGAAAACCTAAAGAAGAATCAAGAACAGTAATTACTGCATAGATATAAGTGTAACATCCTTTATGTTTATGTTTATGTAACCACCCTGACATTTAAATATAAAAGATTATGCACATCAAGTCCAGGTTCATGTGTCCGTTATGGTTCTACACAGCGGTGCCATAAGATTATAACCAAGGATCCTTACATGTCAAAAATACACTGGATCATTCAGGTGATGTCAGACTTCTTCTTTTTGCAAGGGTACCTGTAATTGGATGGGAAAGTGAGCATTTGGTTCTGAAGTTGATGGGTTTGAAGCAGAACATTTTTTACAAATGTCCTGTCTAGAGGGCTGGGTCTTGTAGAGAGTTCCTGATCTGTACTGCTTAGTACCAACCAACGTGATCTAAGGAGGGATATCAGTTGAATCCGCCACAGGGTCATCGGCGCCCACGGCTCTAAATGATGCATGTGTGAGGGGGCCATTGTCCGATCCCGCAGAGGGTTTGGACAATGCCGGTACTGACTGAGGGGTATCACAACACACAACTTTTGGAGCAAAAAGGGGACCTTAATGATTTTTTGCTGTTGGTTATAATGTTATGGCTGATCAGTGTAGGTAAAATGACTAAATAGATATAAACAACCCGGTCTCTATTATTCAGCAGAACTTCAGCGCAGTGGGTTACAGAGACTAAACAGGACACAGACAGAATATATGACTATTTTGGTCACGGGCTCCAAACGTTTTATGTAATATAAGTTATAAAATTACATTTATTGCAAAATTTAGGTTCTGGAAGTTGGCAATAAAATATTTTCCTGTGAGTTAAGGAACTGTATTGTTCTTCTGTCTATTGCTGTCTTGGGCATTTGCCTTAAAAGAAGAGACTTAATGTGTAATAAAAGATGCTAAAGCAAAATTCTTATCAGATGGGGACCTTCCAGGCAAAACCTTGATATGATTTAAAGACTTTACTGGGTTCAGTTCGCAGGAGGACTTTCTTTTTTCTCGTCTTGACTTTCCTGTTCTCCACATGTTCAAATGGGTTGCAGTCCAAAAACCTGTAATATAAGTGAGTCTAAATGGCCTGTAGGCGTGAATGTGAGCGTTAATGTTGGTGTGGCTCTTGTGTTATCCGTCGGACCTGTCAGGAACTTGCAACTTGTCCAGGTTGTTTCCTGCCTCAAGTCCAGTGTCATGTGGGATAGGCTCAAAAACCGACTGCCATTTTCTTCTCTCACCGTCTCAGGGATGATTCTGCCTAAATTCTAATCAAATAGAGTGACTGAATAAAATTTGCTATTTTAATTTGCATATTAATCTTCAATATAATTTCACTTTTTTTTGTATAATATAAATAAGAGCCCAGTGGAAGAGTGTGTGTAAATTAGCATGTTATTGAAAATATTGGTAATTCCTTCTTTTCAATTTTATTTAAGAATAATCCACGCTGGTGTTGGTCTTCGCCACCCTCCAATCCCTGCTCACAGCCATGATTCAGGAGAAGCCTTATTTCCCACGGACACTGGAAGGCACCAGCAGCCCAGTGCTGGGAGAACGGGGAGCGGAGATGGAGATGGAGGTAGGAGGGGCCTGTTATGGCTGACGTCACCGGCTGTGTGGAGGAGTATAGGCTGTGCTGTCAGCCCAGTGTCAGTCTGATGAAGATTGGCATGCAGGTAAGCTGTCATTCATTTTCAGTGTCTGTGCATGGGAGCAGGGCTGCAGCACTAGAGCGTCCGTTTCTCCCCTTTACCCCCCCCTTCATTACAAAAGGCAGGACATTATTCATACAGGCAGACAGCAGCCAGGCCAGAGAGAGAGAGAGAGAGAGAGGAGGGGGAGAGAGAGAGAGTGAGGGAGGGAGAGAGGGTGAGGAAGGGAGGGGGGAGTCGAGGTGGGGGAGAAAAACCAGAGAGGGAAAAGAGAGGAGATGCATTTTTTCTGCTGGACTGAAAGACCAGTGGATTTTTTTTTTTTCTTCTTCTTTTGCTTGGTGCTGCCTTTGGATTAAAAAATAATGTCGGTAATTTGTGATGCAGCCATCCAGGAGGTGTTGTATTTGCGCTGGATCCCTTTGTGCAGATCATTTTGAGAGCAATAGTGATAATAATAGTGAGTCGGACGGATTGAGCTGCAGAAAGCTGCTATTTTTTATTTCTACTGCTTTGCTTATTTGCAATGGTTGTCCGTTATTCTGCTACTCTTAAACTGAGACTAGATATCCGAGCGTTCGTGAACGTTTTTTTCCCTTGTATTTTTTTTTACTGCTAATGTAATTCTCCTTATGTTGAAGTTACACGTGTTTTATTTCAGTTAAATGCATTTATTTTAGCAGGACATGTTTGTATGAAGATGTTCAAAGATTTTCGCCGTCAAATGATTTAAATGTAGGTTTTAATCGCTGCTGTTTCTGCATTTCGCTTTTATATTTAATGTGTTCAGAAGGATTTTAGTCCGGGGTCATTGTGTGTGTGTGTGTGTGTGTGTGTGTGTGTGTGTTTAGGTGTGTATGTGAGAAAAATAAACAACTGAAGTATCGAACAGAAGAATATAAGACATCTATTTAAAAATGTAGCTTTCTCATAAGAATTCAAATAGCTCAGTTCTCCTGTGAGTTTGATATTTGTGATATTTACTTCTGTTTCACAGTCAAAGTTTTTCTCCCTGCTAAAGTTGAAGTACTGCATCTATGCCAGGAAACTGCTATTTCTCCTCACGTGTCTGTATTTTAGAATTCCTTTTGCATCTCTCGGTGAATCCCTCCTTCATTGAAGTTTCAGTCACTCCAACGCTCTGCCTTTCGCTGAGGTCTAATGTTTACTGTCAGCCTTCCTTACCCTGAGAAAACCCTCTCTAGAATGAACACTGGCCTTCTTTGTGTGCCACTCACCGCTTTCTATTTCTGATGACTCCTTTATTCCACAATTGCTGGAATGACTATTTCACCCTTAGGAGACATTTGACTGGCGTGAAATGCCGCCGGTGTCATTTGACGGATCTCGTGTCTCCTGCACACTGGGTCCTGTTTGATTTGATTTTTGAATAATCTTCCCGTTGAAAATACATAGATGTTCTGTTGATTTGCTGTTTTTTTTTTTTACACTTTTCCTCACCACGGGAATCAAAAATGCGCCAGATCATACATATATTTGTCAGAACGTATCTAAACTCAAAGTTACGGCACATGAAAATGAATCTTTGTTGGAATTTCTCCTTTATTATCGGTTAAAAATGTTACACCTGCGTGTTGCAGTTGAAGCGAAGGCCCTGTAGACGGGAGCGTCGGGATAACATTAGCTTAATTAAATATGCCCGAACCATTTGTTTACTAATCATCTGCTTCCCTGAGAAATCACAATGGCGATTTAGACCACTTTATCTCCCTCCGTCAAACACATTGGGCAGGTGCTGAGCACAAAATCCCACGGGAGCTAAACCGACTCTCCCTGTGGAGGCGAAGGCTTTGACAGACTCTGTTGTTGCTGCTGGGGGACCAAAGGAAGGTCTGTTACCTTTTCGCAGGACTCAAATGACTGCGTACCACCTCAGGGTCTCCAAAGTGGGCCATTCCGCTGGGAAAGAAACGTGAAATTCTCCACCGTGAATCCGTGATGTTTTGTTCTTTGAAGTGACGTACCCCGCCGCGGCCCCACATATCATCAGATACAGAAGATTCCAATTAAGTTTATCCCTCAACCCTGCTGAGATCTTAATTGATGATTTGTGTCATTGGACAAGCAGCCCAGGGGCGTATTTGCTGCTGCAGAGAAGAAAAAAAAACACCACCCTATTTGCATTTTCCGACTATATGGGTAAATTGCATGATGAGGTGTGATGCTGAGCCGTCCTGCAGCTTTTTTGGGGCTGGGGGGGGGCTGGAGGATAATCACTAATAAAGTGATTCAGTCACACTAAATGAAGGAAGTAAACAGAGCGAGGACAGCATATGTTACAAACCAATTTAAGCATTTATGTATGGCCATAAAGCAATTGAGGAAATTAAAGCAGGAGCAAATGTCTCGTCATTTCCTTTGCCTCCAATTCCGCCCGGCACGCCGCCCGAGAAGTGCATCATCCTTGAGAAGATCCAAGGCTTTTATGGCCGTCTTGTAAGAGTAATAGGCCTTGCATTGCAATACTTCTCTCAGCAGTCAGTTTCTGAGAAGTCTAATTTGTTTTTTGAGAGGCCCCACTTTCTTAAATCAGGCAGGGGAAAAAAAAAAAAAAAAAGGAGAGGATGTTTAGAATTATTCATAAGGCTTCAGTCTGCCGGGGAATCCTCAGCGGAGAGGATCTCGGTCCTGTTCCCAGCCTGCGAGCAGCGTGTTGTAGGCTGGTTTTCATCCTGCTCAACAGAGCAGCGATGCTTAAGACAATTGTGTTGTGTTTTGGCCCGGATCGGGCCCTCACAGGTCATGCCCACTAAGCCCGCTTGATCCCCGTTGCTCCGCGGAGAAGGCGGAGGCCTGTTTATGCCGTCGGGCGGCGCGGCTTAAGGACAGCCCTCGCATGCTTACCTCGCATGCTTACCCTTGCTCATTCCGCCGCCTGTGCTGCGTTGGCACGGCTCTAAGTAAGCCACCGGGGAGCGAGGTCGGAGAGAGATGGATCGGCTTGATTTATGCTCCGAGAGGAGCAGCAGGCAAATTTAATGATCCCCTATACTGTCAACAACACGGAGCTTTGTCTCCGGAAGGAACGTCGAGGCGTCATGGAAATGCATCCAGCGTGGCGTTCCGTGTGGGGGTTAATACCTTTACTGCGGTGGTACGGTGTTATTGCTGCTGACGCCTGTACGATACTTTTACACCCCCTCTCAGTCGCACACTTTTCAAAGAGCTTCCATTTTGCGGACAAAAAGTGATCCATAAATGAATCTGGACACCCGGGGAAGTTGTTCAGGCCGATTAAGTCTCGCTCCGGTTTGGTTTGTGCTGTTGATGTGAAGTTTTGTATGCGGACTAAAGACCTTCTCCTGACACATCTGTACCTGGTGTACGGGGGCTGTGACTCCCTCTGAATGATGACTGATCTGATCTACACCCGATTACATCATCATTATGTCATTATTATTACTAACAGCGTCGACCTCAGGTGCAGTACTCTACCTTCAGGTGACATTTCTCTCTTGTCTTATACCAAGTTTGATTCTCAGTGTTTTTTTACGCCCTTCTTCCAGCAGACTTTTGATATATCCTTCGGACCGTACCACTATCATCTACATCCCCCTGGTGCTAAAGCTGCTCCGTTTGAACTTCTTCCAGTTGTCTTTCTTCTCCTGATCTGAGGTTATTTTAATTGGTCCAGCCCGCAGGAGTTCTTAAAACGAGGTCTTTACCAAATCAAACAAACCAAATCGTGTTTATTGTCCGAATGAAGTGCGGCTGTTTGATCGGGACCTTTGGTCTGACAAGAGTTTTCACACCTGCACTTTTGGTTCGGCTCAAACTTTAAAGTCAGTAAATTTGGATTAAAGAAGGTAGATTTGATTGCGGCTTAAATCTTCTGTCCACATCTGTGTTAATTTAATCCGTATTTGTTCAAATGTTCTGTATGCCATGGGATGTGTCTGAAATGGAGCAGATCCACCGGAAACCACCCGAGGCAGTGTCGCCACATTTAAAAGAAAACATGACAAGTATCACAACTAAGAACAAAAGTATGAAAATACTCCCCTTTATATATATTCTATATATATTTAATGACCTCTCAGACTGTCGCTGGTCGCCTCCACTTCAGCTTCTGTTTAATGACTAGGGTCGCTACTTCGACCTCGCCTTCTTTCGCCAAACGTTCGACTCTTCACCGCCATCTTGTGGATGTATTGTCAGTCGCACGAAAGAATGATGGACTTCGCTTGAAACAACATTAGTCCATATGATTAGATCGAGTAGCAGGTATCGGTTTATGTGGACCGGCAGTCTGGTTCTGGCATCTTTTTTTTGTTTTTTCCGAAAAGTTACTGCTGAGATTTCCAACCATCATGAAGCCTCTGTCTAACTCTAACTGTAGAGAATGTAACCGACAAACAACTTATACTTCCATAACTCTCGGCTGTACGTTAAATGAACACTCAACTCTCAGTTGTATTAATATTAAACGGGACTTTACTTCCTGTTGCCGCTCACCGCTGTCCAAACTCCACTGGACGACGGTATGAAACACAAGACGAGTTACATTTACCTGCTGACTATTTATAGTGTCTATTATAAAATGTTAACCTTATTCATGAATGATTTAGTGATTTTGAAAGCCTGTTTGAGAATAATAAATGAGGGGAGGAGGGGCTTTCTGCCGTTATTAGTGTGAGAACCCTCTCTGCGGCGCCCTTAGCTCCGATGAAAGACCTCAAAGAGGCTGAACAGGAAGTTTTATTAATGCCTGCCTCGGATGAATCCACAGATAACTACAGCATGTGTCATCGGGTTCTCGCGCCGCCGCCATGAATCATGAGTTTGAAGTCAGCAATGGAGTTTCCCCAAAAATTCCCAATGTTTAGGTCCGGCGGGGGTCGACCACTTTGCTCCAGAAACTCCGCTTTCACAGGTCACACAGTCTGTTCTGCTTTTATTCTGCCTCAGCATTCTGTGACATCATCTGAGACAAACTGACTTAGGCGGGAACGAGGTTAGGGGCAATTTGGGAATGAATTATTTGATATGACACACAACCGGTAGATTTTCAAGAAGCAGTTAAACCAAAGTAGAAAAAAAAGATGACGTGAAAACGTCTGTAATTTAGAGATATAGCTCAGAGGTCGCCCTCGGAGCGGAGGACGAGATCCGCCGCCACTCGACAGGGAGGGTATCAGGAATACAGACCGCTGTATTCCTGATACAGTTTAGTGAGGCCTCGCACCAGGAGCTAACACGCCATTTTACTCGTGGAATGCTGGTATCCAATCTATAATCACAGACTGCAGCTGCGGGTTTTATCCATGTTCTTCTGGTGACTCAATGCTGCGCTTACCAAATAAGAACATACAAGTCGTAGAAGTTTTACAGGAATATATATATATATTATATAACAGATGGATGGTGAGTCACAAAATACAGTTTCTTAATTAGAGTATTTATTAACCCTTTAATGTCTTTAGCAAGAAAGAAACAACTATGGAAAAATCAGACGTATGATCTTATTTAAGACTTATTTTTGTTACATAATTCTGTTTAGTTAGTCACCACATTATTTTATATTCCACAGAATATCCCAATTTATCGAATAGGACTTTCTCAATAGCAGCGGTTAATGCCGTCTCTTCGACCTGCGGTGTCCCCCAGGGCTCCATCCTCGGCCCCTTACTAGCTTATTTTGACTTTGCTTTACTTTGTGCCTTCCCAATATCAAAGACTCCGACTCTGATGAAGGGAGAATTACTCATAAAACAGATTATCCACTAACGTGTATCAGAAGACGAAACAGTCATGAAGGACTGGACGAAACTCAACCATGAAGGAAAAGCGCGTCGGTGTTTCTTTCTACCCTCTTTGCTTTTTCTCTCCATAATGGCCGTTCATGCTGAAATCTCTCCTAACCTGTGAATGATTAATACGTGCGCAATACATGCCCTTGAAAGAAATTGGTGTTACATACAGTATATTAATACGACATGAGATTCTGCTAAGTTTGCAAAAACAGCCGGTAGAAATGTCTTTCTGAGGGTTTTAATCACCTTCATATTCTTTTATTACATTCTAGAGGGTCTTTTCTTCACTTTTAATAGCATAAATTCACATTTTTGCTAGACTTTTTCTATCTTAGGGAACTATACTCGGGCATATGGATCATTTTACTGCAGTCTAAGGAAGTTTACAGTACCAATATTCAGAGGTGGGAGCTAAGAAAGTACAAATACTTCGTCATAGTACTTCAGTACGGTGTCAGTTATCGGCGCGCTCCGACAGAATTTGTTTTTTCTAGATAACTTTTTTACTTTTTCATGCACAAAAACACCTCAACCTTCTACTACTTACATTTTTTTTTGTCTTTGCTTTGCATTATTTCACGCTTCCTCCACGTCAAGACTGATTTCAATCCTCCGTCTGTGCGTGTCGGTCATGACAGAAGAAATCAAGACGGCAGATGTAAAACAAGGAAGAGACAAGAAACAGATGAAGAGACCCGACCACCGAACGAAACACAGAAGAAACACAATGGGCGCGTTTTTTTTTTTTTAATCCGCCTTTTTCTCTCCTCGCGTTCTCCCTGACCGTCCTTCACACCGAATATGTCACTTCTACAAGTATAAATCAAGTTTCTCATCCCTTAAATTAATACTATTTAATATTACATGAGGTCCACTCTGTAGAAATGTCCTTCAAACGCCGACTCTGAACTCATGAGTACGTTTTCGAGCCTGTACCTCTTAACCAATGCCTCTAGTAGATAAATATACTACTACTTTGTTAGCATACGTAAGTACAATAAAGATGCAGTAACATCAAACTAAGGTACTTTTTATGCCTTCTAAATCAGATTTTGTATATATATATATATATATATATATATATATATATATATATATTTTTTTTTTGAATTCTTGTGGTTTAGTCCATCCTTTGTTGCGTCCCCTTTCAGAATAAGAGCATACCACTCAATAACTCAATTAGGCTTTGCCCTTAGAAAAGCCATCAAAACGTCTTCCTCTGAGAAAAGCAGAGCCACATGTGAGAAGAATCCATACCGCTCCTATGCGATTGGTTGATTGATTGACCTCGGCAGCTTTGATTCCGCCCGAGACGCATCCAGCCCCCGTCAAACAAACTTTGAGAAGCGCTCCTCTCCTCGCTGTAATAAGGGATGTGTGCTTAAGCAGTGAATGCCGCAGCATGCAGGAAGTCACACAAAGGCTGGAGTCATTAGGTAATGATTTTAACATCAGCGCCGTGATTGCATTCCTTTTTACAGACAGAGGAAATGAAAAGCCAGCAGGGACACATTCCATAAACCGAGGCGAAGTCGTAGCGCGGGAGGGGGAACGGATTTCTCCCCCAGCGGTGTGTGTTTACGTAAAAGAGGCTCCTGTGTTTTGGAGTGTGTGTGTGACCTGGACAGTGTTTGCGGCGGGGACAAAAAAAACAATTAAAAACGGTATTTTTAGACAGCGGCGGATATTATGCTAGGATCAAGCGCCAAATCAAATTAGCAACAGCTTATTATATATTCCGCATTTAAAGACCTTCAACCAGACTCTGAACCTCATTGTGCCGCCGCTCCTTATCTCCGGTTGGAATGTACGTAATCCTAATAAATGAGCGGGGGCTTCAGAGAAATATGAGGCCTGCCAGTAAATCCTGAATTTATTGTATTTGAGAGTCGTGCTAACCGCTGAGCTGGGTGGCGCTCAAAATATTCCATTTGAATTGAGAAGCGGATCCCGGAGGAGGAAATCCCTCCAAGTACTTGGTGGCGGAATATTTGTGCTTACCTTGAAAATGAATCAATGCGCGGGTCAAAATGTGCCACTACTAGTACCACTACTACTACTTCTAGTATTACTACTACTACTTCTAGTACTACTACTACTACTATTACTACTACTGCTGAATATCAGCCCCCACTGTAAAACTTAACTGAACGAGTAAAATGCTAATGCTACGCTAGTCTTAAGATTTTGGTTGATGAGTTTCTACCTGAAAATATATTCATATATTTGAGAATCACAAATTTATTTAAAGATACTGTACGGATTGTGAAAAACGCTGTGTTATGAGAGGAATAGTCCACATATTACTGGAATAAAGTTGTGAATGTAGGAGAAAAGAAATGTCCTCGTACTACAAGGAAAAAGGTTTAATATTTATATAAGATAACGTTTTCATTTTATGAGAGAAAGTGAGATTATTATGGTGCAGAATTATTAATATTGATATTAAATAGTATTCATAACCCCCCGAAAAATTAACCTTAAAATTAAGTTTAAATTTGACATGCAGTGTGTAACAAGCTGTTATATTCACACAAATAGAATTTTAATTTTACAACAGAAAGTCAGGATATTATCTATATCTATATCTATATCTATATATATATATATATATATATATATATATATATAGATATATATATATATCTATATCTATATATATATATATATATATATATATATATATATAGATATATATATATTTCATATTATGGTAATGAAGTTGTAATAGCCACATGTCACAAGAAAAAGTCATGATATCATGTCAAATAGGTCAAAATATGTACAAGAAAAAATGTATAATCTAAGAATGAAGTTGTAATAGTCTGCAATAAAGTCAATATAATGAGAATAAAGGTGCAATGTTTACAAGAAGTAAAGGTGTCATTCTATTTTATAACGATATAATACATATATAAATACAAATACAAAGTGTTTAATTTTACAAGAAAAAGTCAAAAGTTTTACGAGATTAAACTTGTAATGTGACAAAAATAGTTTTTGTGTTTGTATTAAAACATAAATATCAGAAGAGTTAGAGGAAATCATGATATGAAAATGAAGGCATAGTTCCACTAGAAAAAAGTCATTACTCTACTAGAATAAAGTCATAATATAGATAGATAGATAGATAGATAGATAGATAGCCTTTATTAGTCCCACAATGGGGAAATTGCAATGTTACAGCAGCAGAGCATGTTACAGAGTAAGAATAACACAGAGTAAGAATAACATTGTGTTATGTGCAATTAAAATATATTCATAAGTATAGTTTCATAAGTATAGTTATTCATAAGTATAGTTTTTATAAATAAGTAAATATTCATAAGAATAAAGTCTTAATTCTACTAGAACAAAGTCATTATTCTACTAGAACAAAGACATTATTCTTCTAGAATAAAGTCTTAATATTCATAAGAATAAAGTCGTAATTTTACTAGAACAAAGTCATTATTCTACTAGAACAAAGTCATTTTTACTAGAATAAAGTCTTAATATTCATAAGAATAAAGTCGTAATTTTACTAGAACAAAGTCATTATTCTACTAGAACAAAGTCAATATTCTACTAGAATAAAGTCTTAATATTCATAAGAATAAAGTCGTAATTCTACTAGAACAAAGTCATTATTCTACTAGAATAAGGTCATATTCTACTAGAAAAAAAAGTCATAATAATCATGAGAATAAAGTCGTAATTCTACCAGAATAAAGTCATATTCTACTAGAATAAAGTCATAATATTCATAAGAATAAAGTCATAATTCTACCAGAACAAAGTCATTATTGTACTAGAATAAAGTCATAATATTCATAAGAATAAAGTCGTAATTCTACTAGAACAAAGTCATAATTCTACCAGAACAAAGTCATTATTCTACTAGAAAAAAGTCATAATATTCATAAGAATAAAGTCATAATTCTACCAGAACAAAGTCATTATTGTACTAGAATAAAGTCATAATATTCATAAGAATAAAGTTGTAATTCTACTAGAACAAAGTCATTATTGTACTAGAATAAAGTCATATTCTACTAGAAAAAAAGTCATAATATTCATAAGAATAAAGTCATAATTCTACAAGAACAAAGTCATTATTGTACTAGAATAAAGTCATAATATTCATAAGAATAAAGTCATAATTCTACCAGAACAAAGTAATTTTTCTACTAGAATAAAGTCATAATATTCATAAGAATAAAGTCATAATATTCTTAAGAATAAAGTCATAATTCTAGCAGAACAAAGTCATTATTGTACTAGAATAAAGTCATAATATTCATAAGAATAAAGTCGTAATTCTACTAGAACAAAGTCATTATTGTACTAGAATAAAGTCATATTCTACTAGAAAAAAAGTCATAATATTCATAAGAATAAAGTCATAATTCTACCAGAACAAAGTCATTATTGTACTAGAATAAAGTCATAATATTCATAAGAATAAAGTCGTAATTCTACTAGAACAAAGTCATTATTGTACTAGAATAAAGTCATATTCTACTAGAAAAAAAGTCATAATATTCATAAGAATAAAGTCATAATTCTACAAGAACAAAGTCATTATTGTACTAGAATAAAGTCATAATATTCATAAGAATAAAGTCATAATTCTACCAGAACAAAGTCATTATTCTACTAGAATAAAGTCATATTCTACTAGAAAAAAAGTCATAATATTCATAAGAATAAAGTCATAATTCTACCAGAATAAAGTCATATTCTACTAGAATAAAGTCATAATATTCATAAGAATAAAGTCGTAATTCTACTAGAACAAAGTCATTATTGTACTAGAATAAAGTCATATTCTACTAGAAAAAAAGTCATAATATTCATAAGAATAAAGTCATAATTCTACCAGAACAAAGTCATTATTGTACTAGAATAAAGTCATAATATTCATAAGAATAAAGTCATAATTCTACCAGAACAAAGTCATTATTCTACTAGAATAAAGTCATATTCTACTAGAAAAAAAGTCATAATATTCATAAGAATAAAGTCATAATTCTACCAAAATAAAGTCATATTCTACTAGAATAAAGTCATAATATTCATAAGAATAAAGTCATAATTCTACCAGAACAAAGTCATTTTTCTACTAGAATAAAGTCATAATATTCATAAGAATAAAGTCATAATATTCTTAAGAATAAAGTCATAATTCTACCAGAATAAAGTCATATTCTACTAGAATAAAGTCATAATATTCATAAGAATAAAGTCTTAATTCTACCAGAACAAAGTCATTTTTCTACTAGAATAAGGTCATAATGTTATTATATTGCAAGAGTAAAGACACAGTTTGACACAATAAGCCAAGTCAAGAATGAAGATGTTTACGGAAGCTATAGGAATAAGAACAGCCTTTAAAAGAAAAAAGACACTTGGCATGAAGAAACAGCTGAATTCATCTCAAGCTTTGAGGATATGGGAGTTTTTTTATCCAAAGTACAAAAACTTTATTTCATCAATGGATGCCTCTCATTTCTTAATGAATTAAATTTATCAAAATAGACACATTTATTTTTATGTATTTGATTTTTAATGGGAAGAAAGAAATGATGTTGACAAAGTTGTATATATATATATATATATATATATATATATATATATATATATATATATATATAGAGAGAGAGAGATATAGAGATATAGAGATGTCAATCACTTTGAAAAATATTTCAAAGTTTTATTCTGTGTTTGTTGGTTTTACAGGCATTAGATTCAAATGTCACTTGGGTAGTAATGTTTGTAGCCCGGTTCTGCAGCAAATATAAGCTTTCAGTTGTTCTAGTCTTGGGGTCACTGGAGGCCGTAGCCGTCACATCTCTGAATGAAGACGGATCATGGACGGCGGTTCCTCTGCTGTTCAAACTTGTCACGGCTCATTTTTTGCCCCTGGAGGAAACTCTAACTGCAGTGGTTTGCGGTGCCGCAGGTAGACGTCCAGCTGTTTCCCTGCACCGCGGGGCCGTTAGCGGCGGGGAAACCGTCGAACCTCCTCTTTGAGTCGGAGCGAGTTTTATTAGAAAGTTAAAGAAAGTTTTACAGCATCAACCGCCGCCCTTTTTTTTCTTCTCCTTCTGGATGTCGGGGTTTCACCTCTGACTCTAGGACGCACTTACGGCCGTGACGGAAACTAGCACTGCAGACACAAACGCTACAAACTACTAATGGTAGTAGAAAAACGGTCTATATTTAATCTTTTTTTAAAAATAAAGACTTTTCTAAGACAACAGTTAGAGCATGAAACAACACTTTTCACTCAAGCAACCAGACAAAAAACTACTTGAACACAAATTGACCGTGAAGCCAGTCTGTAAGATATATTCTACGCTGTACAAAAGAGAATAGCTTGATGAACTAAAAAAATTACTTCAAACGTTCACACTAAATTAAGTAAAGTATTTACAACTTAAATTAATAGATATGACTCAAAACTACTTCATTTAATTTAGGTTATGAGCTGAAGTCATTTTTTTTTTAATTCATCATTTTCTTTTAACAGTGCATTATTAGACCCCAAAACTGTAAAAAAAAAAAACCTTCACTTTCAAATACTTTTTATTTGAAAAGTATTTAGTTTTATTTAAAAACCCCCAACATAAAAAAAGTTAAAAAAAAAAAAAAAGGTTTATTATTGGTGCACAAATGGAAATTTATTTTATTCATGCAGCATTTTAAGAAATTAATTATACACTGTAAAAAGAAAAAGACTTGTTGGTGAAAAAAACATGACTTCCACTGGTTGATACAATTAACTAAATTAATAACTAAAAAATAAGTACTTAATTTAATTTGTGTTACTATATTCTTTAGGTTAATCAACAATTATCTTCAATAATTCAAAAACTTCAATTTTTGACTCAATGATGCCTAAATTTGTTGTGTGTGAACAAATTCCTCTTTTCCAGTGTATGATGGGTATTAAAATGTGCAGATGTGTGTGTGTGTGTTTGTGTGTGTGTGTGTGTTAGTCCATGGTAATATCTTGTGGGTGCCTCAAATTTAACTGGGTTAATAATAATGATTGTAATAGGAGTAATAACAAATAAAAACACATCTAATGTGACTTTATAACATGTCACCAGATAACGCAATTATTGGTTTTCATTTCTTTTTATTTCTTATACATGTTATATATTCAACAATAAATAATATTTGATAATGTTTAACAAACTATTGTGTTTAAAATGTATGAAATCATTTAATCTCAATTAGATTGAGACTCAATATAGTCCAAATATCTGCCAAAAATATCTTTCCCCTTTATCATCAAGGCTCTGATGTCACAAAGACATCAAAGTCATTTCAGTTCAAAGGTCATTCTTCATCATTTCCCAGGAAGTCATTTCCTCGCAACGTTAAAAGAAGTGGAATAAAATTCCTGGATCTCCAATTTTTTTTTTCAAATTTAAATCCAGTTCTTCCTTGTCCCAGTCATCCTCCAAATATTACTCTAAATCTGTTAACTAATCTCTGGGTAATACTGAAAACAGACAGACGGACTAAAAAGAGAAAAGAATGAAAGCACAATTTTACTGCATTCCTGCTTATATTTGTTGGAAAACTGATGCGTTTGCTGAGAAATCTCGTGAGGAAATTTCAGTGCGACGATCCCTTAAGATTTCACAGACCGTTCTCAAATATTCCGTTGACGGATTCTCAAAATGATGAAAAAACGTAAACTCCTACACCAAACAACACGTTTCCCAACCCTCAAGAATAAACGTGTAAAGAGAGCGAACGATTAATCCGGATTATATCTGGTCACGATTCTTCATTGGTTTCTGGGCAGATGGTGAAGCGCAAAAGTGCGACTTTGTTGTTCTGCTTGAACTTGCAGTAGGAGGTCAGAGGTCAGAGAGAATAAAATAATCCTCTGAGGGGATCCCTTCCCTTTAGTCCGCTGTGTTTACACGCGTTTTTTATTTGGTCCGTATATTTGATCAAATGGAATGATGTGATGTCACCGGCGACGTCATGGAGTGTCTTTGCGAGCGGTTTGGATGAAATGCGGTCCGGGGTTTGTTGAAAGGACTTGATGGATGATTCACATCAGCAGCAGTTTTTCTTAACCTTCATGCGTTCATCGTGCGGAAGTTTCTTTTTCCAAACGGTTGAACCGTTGCTTTGCGTCGCAGACACAACTCTAAAACTGTCTTTGCGGATGAATTGTCCGCGGACCAACCGTCAGTAAAAGCTCTTATGTAGAAGCGATGCTCTTCTGGACAGCCAGCAGGAAAAGCCGGCAGCTCCCGGTCTAGGGCGCGCTTGATTTCCTTTGCAGAGGAGCGTGAATTTAAAACATCCACGTCTCTCAATTACGCTCGTTTAATTTCATTTGCTCTCCTTTAGCGCTCGTTAATCAAGACAACGATTTGACTGATTGTGCATCCCCTGGTTGTTTTTGTTTTTAAATCTCCCTGCTACTACTTGCGGCAAAACAGTCAAATGGATCAGCGCTAAATTCGTGACCTCCAAGAGGCTGTTCAGCGGAGCATGGATCCGATATTCGCCCTCCTCCTCCTCCTCCTCCGACGTTCGTCAAGTGCGCTGCTCTTTCTGCCACTCGCATCTCATCTGAATGTTTCAGCCGATTGCACTCCAGGACACCATTGATCCGAAGGACAATATTTTCTCTCCGTCTAGAGCCGCTCCTTCATTTTGACATAAGACTGCAACAAAAAGCGTCTCTCGCTCCGAATCCATGGTGTTTCATAAGACTTATCGCTCTTAAAATATTAAAGACGGACTAGCTGGGTATTTCATTAAGGCTCCAGGCGTCAGGCGTGTGGAATCATCGTCAGCACTTCATGGCGGCGCCCAAAGGATCCAAATGCCTCAGAGAGGAATATAAAATTATTTGTTACCGTGGCGCTGTACTGTTTAGAAGTAGCTTTTAATTATTAAGAAAATTAATAAAATATAAAATAAAATGAAATAAAATTCAATGAAATAAAATTCAATGAAATAAAATGAAATAAAATAAAATAAAATAAAATTAAATAAAAATAAATAAATAAAATTCAATGAAATAAAATAAAATAAAATGAAGTAAATAAAATGAAATAAAATGAAATGAAATGAAATAAAATGAAAAGAAATGAAATAATTTAAAATAAGATAAAATAAAATTCAATGAAATAAAATAAAATAAAATAATTAAAATAAAATAAAATGAAATAAACATAAAAAAATAAAAAAACATCAATAAAATAAAATGAAATAATTAAAATAAAATAAATTGAAATATAAAAAAAAAAAAAATAAATCAATAAAATACAATAAAATGAAATAAAATAAAATTCAGGAAAATAACATGCAATAAAAAATAAATAAAATAAAATAAAATTCAATTAATAAAAAAAATTCAATTAAAAATTTCCACGACGTATCACATAACATTTTTATAATATCCGAAATAACAAGACCCAGCAGCCATGTGTCCTGTAGTTTTTAAATGGTACTATTGCTGTCCAGACGGGAAGTGAATGTTTCAGGTTTACGTGAGCAGGTTCTGAAGAGGAAGACGTTTCCTCTGCAGCACAGTATCGTCTTCGTCTTCAGAGTCGTCCGACACTTTCTTGTAGCAGTCATTGAACATCGAAAGCTCTTTCAAACCTCTTTCCAACTTCTCAAACTTTGAGTAAAAGCTTTCTGTGCTTCCTGTAATGGTGCGTTTACTATCTGTAGGATCTTTGACTGCTATTCAATTAGAGGAAGACCCATCAACCTCAATATTTACCAGAATATCCTCAGCTGTCCTCTCCACATTTCTGTGTTATCGTTTCATAATAGATATCTGTCGTGACAGAGAGAGGAAAGTCAAAGACATATTTCACCGCACTTGAACGCACCGTCTATCTTGTTGAACAGAGGTTATTATTGCCCAAGGCCATTTCATTTTTACATTTTTGAACGTGCTGTGTGTTTAGCGGACTGCTTCACATCATCAACGCATCTTCAATGATACTGTATTTTTTGGATGTCCTGCAAACGCAAAAGATTAGACAACAGAAAGTATTGGACATAATGGACGTCTGCAGGATTGTCCCGTTTAGAGCAACTAACCGCTACAGCTACTCGCCGCCCCATCGAAGGTCTGTCCTCAACAGTTGCAACAGATGAAATCCAGTCATTTAAATGAATGTGATTGCAGGTGCTGACACAGGGATGGAATGAATGATATGTGTTTGATCATTTTTGCATTTATGATTCTTAAAAGTAGGTGTGGCCTAAGCCTCACTGGCCCTACTGGTTCCATGTGCCTTATTTCTTTATATGACTCATTTAAAACAGGGAATACTTTGTTCCAAACATACATTTACCACTGGAAACTTCATAATTAGGCCTACGCAGTCGTCCCAGATGGCAAGGGGTATATACCCAAAAAAGGCCCCACTCCCCTGCATTCTAAAATCAACACCTCTGATTGAACTCCTCAAATTAAATGTGAGGTTCTGTCCGAAAAACTTGTGTTGTTCAAAAAGAATTCTCCCCCTAGTGAGCAAATGCTGCACTATTAGAGTTAAATATCAAGTATAGAAGATAGACCTCATCGAGTTGATTCATTTGCACCCAAATTTGGATTAAATTGGACCAACAGTTGAGAAATTATGGCCCAAAAAACTTTGTGGGATAAACCTCCCCCTAGTGTCAGAAATGTACAACCGATCTTTCCCAAAATCAATTCAGTTCTTCTTCGCACTAAGGTCTAAAATAAAATTTGAAAGGGATGCATCACTTCATTCAGCGGATGTGGCGGCGGCGATGACGATTCCACAATATCCCCACTTCTTAGGGACATGAACAGAACGTTTCTCATGAAGTTGAAGTTGTACTTCAGTAAAGCTATGAATTAAACTCATATTTATCTCTCACTGAGATTAAAACTCTCTTTATAAAAGCGTCCTGGCCAAGAAGGACCAAAGCATCATCAATAAATTAAATAGATAAACCAAGCGGAAATCGTATTCATGATTCATATTTGTTGAAAGGCATCAACACCAAGGGTCAAGCAGAGGTTCAGGAATCAATGGAACTATTTGTAGGCAGAGTCCAGGACGAGGAAGGGCGCAGATAACCTCAACGACCTTTCTCCAAGAATACTCGGAGTTTAGGGACAAGCAGTAGGAACGAGTCCCCGGAGTGAAAACAATAACTTCCCTTGGTCTTTGGATTGATAAAGGTCAGATGATAAGGTGGAAGCAGACCCAGAATAACCTGATAAATAAGAATTTGCCCGTGGTTCAGTGTATGAGCTTTGAAATTAGTGATGGATCCAACATCCCCGTAGTCCAGCATAGATGGACCCAAGGAGATTTTTTGTCTCCAAACTTCCATGATCTCAATCCAATCAAGCATCTGAGGGTCAGGCTGGAGAAAGAAGTCCGATCTGTGTAGACTACCACCTCATAGCTTACAGAACTTAAAGGTTCCGCAGCTGACATTGGTGTTCCAGAAACCACGGAACACTTTCAGAGTCCTAATGGGTCAGAGCTGGGCTGGCAGCGTGAAGGGAGGTCACGGTAAACGTCGACGGTTGAATCAGAAGTTCTTCGGTTTGAAGGCTTTTCCTTAAATACCTCCTCAGTTCTGACTGACTGGAGGTCAGTCGGGCATAAAACCTTCCTTGAAGTGGTTAAAACATTGGGAGTTGTGTGACTGTTGAGTTGGTAACAGGAAGTCGCCCATCAGCCTTGCAGGAAACGTACGACGTGATTCTCAACAGACCGTGTGAGGCAGAGTTCAAGAAGAACACTTAAAAGAAAAAACCCTCAAAATCTGGTCACCTGTTCTCTCCTCACCTTTACACAGAATTAAATTTAAAACTTTTTGAGTTATCCTGCTTACACACTTCACACACACACACACACACACACACACACTCAAACACTCACACAGACCAATGGCACCGATCACATAACTTCTTCCAACAGTTGTTGGCGGAGGTAAAAGCCGTTACAGAATTAGAGCTGTCAATCCTAGCGGTGATAGAAGCCTGCAATAACGTTTATATTGGCTGCAGAGAGAAACGCTGGCGCTCTGCTGATGTTCTTCAAATGATCAAATCCATTCTTTCTGATGCTCCCTACGCGAGACTGAAATGCTCAGATCTAAATGAAAAACGACTCTGAGGTTTTTCACTTGTGGGTAATTTCACATGGAGGTTCTCTCTCTGTGCCTCAGCACCGATTATTAAAACTTCAGTTTTGTACTTATTGTTCCGGACAAAACTCCCCACCTTCATTAATGTGTTTTTTATAGCCGATGCGATTCCTTCAGAAGAACTCTCCAAGCGGTTGTATGTAAAGGTTAAAGATAGTCGGATCTAACAGTGAACCTTGAGGAACGCCATGAAGACGAAGATTATTTGCTGCTTTCGACTGAATCTGTCGGAAAGATACGATTTAAAGCAAATTAAAAAAACGGCACAAGATTCTGAAGACTCTAAAAGAGTCAAGAGGTCCACATTTAAAAAACAGGCTGCTGTTAAATCAGGTGATACTTATAGACTCGACCCCACGGGTTGTGTTCCAGACATTCTTCTTTTGTTTGAATATCATACTTCACAATTTTATAATTTTGGTGTTTTCCTGTAATCATAACTGACAAACAAAATTATTTTTATGTCAACTCCTCTTTATTTCAACTCCTCCGGATTTGGGGCCACGATGGAACCCGTTCCCACTTTTATCCAGATAATGATAATAATATTTAATCGTTATTATTATTGTTGTTGTTGTTGTTGTTGTTGTTGTTGTTGTTGCTACTGTTGTGAAACAGGCATCTTAAACATCAGATCTCCTCTCAGCACTTTGCCTTTTGAGTCCAGCTGTGGAGGTTCTGTAGCTCAGGGCTGCAGACATAAGCACACGTTTATTTATTCATTTATTCATTTTACTGACAAATAAATCAAAGCTGATAAAGTTTAATTTTAATTCTTTTAATGTTTTTTCTATGCTGGATGGATGGATGGATGGATGGAGGTTGGGTGAATGGATGGAGAGTGGGTGGATGTGAATGGATGGAGAGTGGGTGGATGTGAATGGATGGAGAGTGGGTGGATGTGAATGGAAGGATGGATTGATGGATGGATAGATAGATAGATAGTGGGATGGATGGATGATAGATGTAGGATGGAAGGATGAACAGTGGGATGGTGGATGGATGGTTTGCTGCATGAATGGTTATATGTAGATGGATGGACAGATAGATGTATAGATGGGAGGATGGTAGGTGGATGGATGGTGGATGGATGGATTGTTATATGTAGATGGATGGATGTGAATGGATAGATGGATGGCGTATAAATGGATGGATGGTGAAGGAAGGATAGATTATGGACAGATGGATGGATGGATGGATGATGGATGGATGGATGGATGGGTGAATGGATGGATGGATGGATGGATGGATGGATAGATAGATAGATTTTTAGATAGATGATGGATGGATGGATGGATGGATGGACGGACGGACGGATGGATGGATGGATGGATGGATGGGTGAATGATAGACAGATGATAGATAGATGGATGGATGGATGGATGATGGATAGATGGATGGATGGATGATGGATGGATGGATGGATGGAAGGATGAATGGATGGATGGATGGATAGATAGATAGATATTTAGATAGATGGATGGATGGATGGATGGATGGATGGACGGACGGACGGATGGATGGATGGATGGTATATTGTTGAGTATAATGCATTGAGACTGTGATTTTATCTGAGTCACAGTCATCGTGCTGAATTAACAATAAGTTGTATTTACAGTATAATAAAACACAGTGACATTTTCACAGCGTTTGTCGTTGAATCATATAATCTGAAATCTTGCTTTAACGGGGTTTGAGGCCCGTCTGAACAGTGAAATGTCATTTCTGCAGAATCATAACGCCGACTTCAGCCTGAAACACGGGCAGAGCGGCAATTGTCTTCTTGGCCGCGTTCATCGTCCTTGCTTTCTCCTCTCCTCACTTCATTACATTCAGAACATTAAGACTTTGCCGAGAGTGTGAGGAAACATGAGCGCCATCGGCGTCACCCTCCGGTTTAAAGCGGCAGAACACACGGCGAGTGGAGGCTTTCTGCTGGCGGGCCCGCTCCCGTCTTTTCTTTCATCCTGTTCTGACATGAGAGAAGCTTCCACACCAACATAAACACGTTTCTGCTCACGGCGTGTTCTGGGAGGTCTGGTGTGAACATGAAAACCTCCTCGTGGTCGTTTAGGTGTTTGTCAGAGGGGTGTCATGTTTGTTCTGAAGCTTCGTGTCTGCAAGTTATCATGACTTCGGTCCAATGGAGGCACCGGCCTGTTAATGGGCCACAGAGGGTATTTTAAGGGTCCTTGGGATCGGATTAGCTCAGACGTGGACAGTTGTAGTCTGGAGTCTGGACTCCAATACCTTTTTCTGACAGGTGCAGTTACTCCTTCTGTGTGCGCTGACAACTATTCAGTTCAGCTATTCTTCTTCTGACTAGGTTTTCCTCTGGATCAATTTTAAGTCCGCATCTGGTCTCACAGCATTTCCGCCATATATGTAAACTATATGTCTAAATGTGCAGCTGGATCAGGATGACTCTGCTTTCCTGTCCGAGTTCATACAGTTAAACAGTCCAGGTTCATAGAGTGAAACAGTCCAGGTTTAGGCAGTGAAACAGTCCAGGTTTAGGCAGTGAAACAGTCCAGGTTCCTTCAGTGAAACAGTCCAGGTTTAGGCAGTGAAACAGTCCAGGTTCATACAGAGAAACAGTCCAGGTTCATACAGTGAAACAGTCCTGGTGATATATTGACCCTAAGTTCCCCCCAGAACTGGGTAAGAATAGTGTAAACGAGTAGTTGAATAAGTACGTGTGATCATTTATGTGTTATTAAAAGTAAATGTTGGTTAATTTTCACCTTGGAGCACAAAAGTCACATGGTCTGTCCTCATCTTTACATTTGAAGCCAATTTGAGGCTGGAGTAAAGTTTGAACGCAGAGCTTTTACTCATAATAAGTATTTTACCAGCGTGTCATTACTACTTTTACTCAAACAAAGGATCTGAATACCTCTCCGTCCACCGGTCACATGACCCCATTTGTTCTATTGGTTTCTGTCACGTGATCAATCCTCTGTTTGCTGCAGCTGTCATCAAGTTTATGTTTCATAAGAGCAGCCAGGAAAAATGTATTTTTCTTGTTGAGGACACATTAAGGCCCGTTAAACTCTGTTTCCATGCTGCCACATAAAAGTTTGATTTATGGCGCAATCCAAGTAAAGAAGTCAGGAAAATGAAATTACTGGAGCTTCCTGTGATTTGCGGCGGCAGCGCATGATTTGCCAAAGACAGCTGCGCTGTGTGAAGTGTGTTTGCTCCGTGGTGCGGGCTAACCGCATGCCAGCTCTGATTTTAGAAGTGGTAATATTTAAAGACTCTGCAACAAGGGTCTGATTTGTGAACTCCCCACGCCGAGCGACGCTCCAAACGTTTCGCCGTCCTCCTCGGCGTTTAAGTCAGGACGCAAACATGTCACATTTCTGGAGCGCAATTATCCCAAGAGGCTCGCCGCTGTAAATGAATCTCTGCACAAGACGTTTCAGACCCACGCAGGTTTAATTAACAGTTTTGGTCGGGGGAAAAACTTCTATAACTCTGTTCTTTAATCAAGAAAAAAAAAACTCCTTATACGTTATCACGGAGGGCCGACATGATTCCTCATGTTAATGTCAGCAACGTGAGCTGAGCTGAATTTTAAAAAATAGAGCAGACCAAAACCCCCTTCTTCAGTTTTTTTTTCTCGACGCTTCTCTCCACTACAAAGAATAATTACTTTTCCCCAACTCCTGCTCCATAATTGGTTACCACTCTTTTATCTTATCTGTGTGCGCATAATTATCACAGTCATCGTATTAGATTATTTCATGCATAATAAATGAACTCAAACTGCGTGTGGTGTAATTAGCATGTTAGGATAGGCGCCGCGATAAGGGGCTTGCTCTCTCAAAGCCGGCATTGTTTAAGGCATTCCTTAAAATACAGACAAATAAAGAGAGGAGCGGAATATTTTAGCATCACTCAGGAAGTATTTTTAAGTTTTTTTTTGTGTGCGTTTCTCTCCATCTGTCTGTTTTGAGGTCATCTCTCATGCAAAGTAACGTAGCCGGTGTTGTGTTCTTACTTTGGATTCAGGGTGAAGAGCAGACAGTAGTTTATATGCAGAAGACATGGGAGCATAATGGAGACTATTGTGAAAGATACACCGGTACGCTGCTGGACTCTGTCTGCTGCAGAGATCTGAACCGATCCAAAGGACATGTGTGCGTCGCGTCAGTCGGGATTTATGGGTGCAGTGTGGGAAATAAGTGTGCATCTCTAGGAATATGTGGAACAGAGAAAAAAAAGCCCTTTTATGTGTCCAGAGGGGGCGTGTCCTCTTCCATAGAGGCCTCCGTGTTGCGCTGCCATGTTTGTGCAGTAGCCCCAACGGACAAACTCGCCCCACAGAGGGGCCTCTCACAGTTTTTAGGTCGAAGCGGTAGACACTTTAAAAACACACCAAACCGATGTAGCAGCATAAAAAGATCAAGAATACGTTGTTGCTGGCTAATGCTAGCTAACTATTTCATGGGTTGGCGAGGGACGGCCGCAACGGGAGGATTCCTTGATGAGACACGTCCCTGGCATTGCTCCCGCCGGGCGCATTTACTCTGCAGCAATAACTGCCTCTGGGTGGTTTGGAAAGGTTTGGGCCCCCTGACATGTTTCCCAGCATGCACGGAAACTCTGGAATGTCACAAAAGCAGCGGTTTGAATTGGAAGTGCGTCAATAACAATCTTTATAATGATGCTTTTGCATCATTTTAAAGGACCAGTTCACTCTAACGTCTCGAGGTGGCTTGCAGTTCCGTCTGTGAACTTTCCAGCGACCCACCCGCCTGGACCTTTTCCCCCCTCCTGGTACTGTGGACCGACCTTCAACGCTGCTGAAATTCGGAACAAATGATAATATTTGTTATCGTCCGGCTTTACCTATTTAAGTACTTAAAGGAACTCCTCGGAGGAAGAAATTTGATCCAGTTGGAACAATCTCACACCTTAAGGATAAAAGGATTTTGCATCACTTAAAAAGGTGTGGTCACGGAGGAATGGAAAACATCATTTTAAAGTTATCAGCTTGTCAATCATCAGTTATCGTGATGGCGCCGCCTGCTAGCAACAGAAAGTTCAGTTTTTGTGCGGAAAACATCGCTTTATTTGTCATGGTGGTCGTCACGTCATAATGGAGTTGGATTTGCAATTACTGGGTGTTCTATAGCGCCACATCGTCGACATAGAAACCTCACAATCTGTCCGTGTTGAACGTTCATCTAACTTCGATAGAGAACCACTGAATTGTTTTTAGTTTCAGTGAACTGCTCATTTAAAATTTGACAAAAATAACCCAGTCTCATTATGTCCAATTCAAGATAGCATCCTGGAATTGGACATAATATCAAGGTATCATCCCAAGGTAGAGGTAAACCTGCTGCTGGATGCTAATCCAGTGCATGCTGGGAAAGATTTCAGTAGTCATTTAATGAGGGATGCCAATCAGGACCAGGTCCAGTTGGGATGACTCGTCTAGAGTCGTTCTTTTAAATGCAATAACCTCACATTTTTACAGCCTTATTAAAGTCTAATTTTCACAGTATATTAAAAACCTGTGAAATGTGAACCAGCAACGATGGAGAATTTATTGTCTGCTTTTTCAGTTTCACCTGAAAAAGCCTTAAAAAGTTATCCTCAGCATCAGGAAGCCACCTTCATCAAAAGGATGAATGCGCTCTAAACATTTGTCCATGAATCCGCCTCTCACACAGCTGATGTACCCAACGAGGCCGTCAAAACAAAAGTCTTGCAGAATCTCAGATTCCTGTTTTTTGTTTGTTTTTCTCCCACCACTAAATAACAAGAACAACTTCGTTAACGCCGAATGTTTCAGTTGTATATTCTTGGCCCTGCAGCTTGTTTTGCCAGGAACAACTTTCATGATTCCGAGCCAGAAGCCTGTAAAACACAGACATAATGAGGAATTTCTCAGTGCTTTATTCATCCGGGGGAAAAAAAACAAACATTCACATTTAGAATCTGATGACAGCGATTATTTAAAAAGGGGAAAAGATGTTAGAGTTGAAACTATTAAATCCAAACACTCATTCCTGTTACTGTATGTTAATTGTTGTATTTAACTCAGAGTTAAGTAGACATTTTTTTTGGAATGGGGGAATTTCCTCATCATCGTTGTCTCTTCATCATAGAAATAGAATAAACTTTAATTCTGGTTGTATTAAGTAATAGGATTGTGTTCAATAAGTCCTAACAGGCCGTAATTTGCTCCCCCCAAAAATATAAAATTCAAATAGGACCTCCTTGGTGGCTCCTTTACCTTTGGGTGTCCCACTGGGCTCCATCCTTGGACCCCATCACTTTATTGAAAACATGCTGGGTCTTATCATAACCTAGTGATGGCTAATTTTTCAATATGAAATTTAGATTCCAAATGTGCTCAACCAAACACTTGAGCATGACAAAAAAGAAATAATGTTCCCTGCTGTTAAACAAAATTCCATTTTTGACTCACATTTCATTTCAGGAGCGTAACTTAAAAAAATCGATTTTTTCCGCAACAAAACATGTATTCAAAGCCACTAAGTACTGAACCAAGCCCCTCTCAAAATGTTGTGATATTTGGGTTTTTAACTTTTCAAGTAAAGACACGGCAGGAAATTGCTTCCTGGTAAATAATTGATTTAAAGTATACAGTAGAATGAAGCTCACTAAATTGAATTATAGTCTTCCTAGGCTGTTTTACAACACGAGCAGGCATTCACTGCATTCTTACAATGGTGGCAGAGGCCAGCATACAAACAGAAAAAAAACCAGAGGAGACAAAAAATAAACAGGGGAAAACATGGACCCGCCCCTTTAACTTTTGTATTTAGCATTAGATAATGACCAGGTGATTGGCCTGTTAAACATGATTTAATCGGGTGTTTTAAGTCTAAACCTAACCCATTTGGCTTAAAATTGGGATGCATTGGATGCATTATGACCATTGGAAATAGTCAACCAACAACCTAACCAACCAACAAAGCAACCAAACAACCAACCAACCAAACAACCAACCAACCAAACAACCAAACAACCAAACAACCAAACAACCAACAGAACAAGCACTTTTTAAGGTCTGTTCTTGAAAGTCTGAGATTGCAACCTGCATTGAGGCTCAGCTCACTCAAGAATCTTTGGGGGACTTTGAGTAATTTAATTATGTACCCTGTAAAGATATGGGTCAGAGCTTACATGTAAGAAAGCAGATATAGTTATTTGTTCCGCTTTGTGGTAGCACTGACAGTTGGGCCTCATCAAAAGCACTGGGTCCCCGGCCCCGAGAGCTTGTGCACACCTTTTGCTCCGAACCGATACAAGCGAGAGCAAACCCCAGGGCACAAGTGGAATAGTGCCCAGTGGGGAACTACTACCAGAACCAGAGCGGGATCAGAGCTTTTCATTCTTTATCGGTTTCGAGAGGAATAACATATCTTTATGTCACATCTTCTTTAAGATATAAAGGACGCTACTTGATTTCATCTGGATTCCACTTCTTCAAGGAGCCACTTGTGAATGTTAACCTTAGAATGGAGTTATAACCCAGCTCTTGATCACGTTCGCGGCTGAACCAGCTCTGAGGGGGTGCGGCGTCACGTCTGCTCCTGCGTGACGAGGCTCTCACCCGGCGATGAGGGGAAGGCTTTCCGACCGCCCCTCCCCCTGCGGCTGCTCTCCCCCGGTCAAGGTCGCGACACCTCCGCGGTATGTCGGTGCCTGCCTCCCTGCTGGCACAGCTCGGGCATTGCTGCAGAGTCAGTGGCGTGTAAATGGGAGTTTGAAACGCGATAGGGCTGAATATGGGTCAGATTTATTTGTTTAGCATGAGAGGAGAAGTTGTTGGAGGGAGAGTAGTGTGTCAGCCTCGCTTCTACGCCAAATCATCCGCGCGTCCTATAAGTGGACCGTTCTAGCGCTCCGTGCTGACATTTAAAGATTACTGTATTACACACTGGATAAAAGAAAAGCTTTTTTAGTTCAGTGTGAAAGGGTACATTCAGGAGTCACGCCCTCCACAAATGACTCTGCAGTAGTCCTGGGAGTATTTATAACCTTTAACGTGTTAAAGCACGTAAAATAGTTTGGCGCGGAGCGTCGCTCGAGCATCGTTCAGATGATGTGGGGTTTGGAAGAAAGACTCGAAGCGAACGATGTATGACAAGTGCTAAACACTTCGGCGGCGCTGTACGAATGAATGAACTCAGTAAGCAGGACGTGTCTCCACACGTGAAGGTCACCGACGGTCAAATATCAAGGAGGAATAAGTCACCTATTATGTCATTAGAGGAAGAGTTAAATATTTCATTCTCACAGGCATCAGAGGATGTTGGGGGCTTGTGCTGCATTCAAGGAATTGAGAAAATGCAACGCCGACGAAATGACTTGAATGTATTTGTTGGGTTTGATTTGTTGTCCAATTCACCCGCCCTGATGTCGTTACCGTGGCGTCTGCTGTTGACGGTAAAATTAAGACAACAAATCGTTTGCTATTACTATTTAATACGTGATGTGTGTGCATTCCTTATATTTTAGTTAAGGTGCAAAGTGGTCCGCAATATTTGGTGTTAGCCCTCCATCCTTATTATTTTATCAGTTGATATTAGGAATTCATTTTTCAGAGGTCAATTATTATTATTTAATAATAAAATAAAAATAATAAAATAATAATAATACATGTAAACAATGTGACAAAGATACATAATAGATTTGTAATACAAGTAAAATAAATAATAATAATATATCATTATGATTAATAATATGTGTACACGGTATAATACAAGTAAATTAATGGACACACAACGGAATTAACATAATAAATAAATAAGATATATTATATAAATCATAAGAGAAATATGAAAAACTAAGTAGTGAGTAATAAATAATGAAACACTATTAAATAATGAAGTTATAGAATCAACCAAATAATAATGTAAAATAAGATAAATAATAATAATAATAATAATAATATCAGGGATTATAAATAATAGAATGTGTCACAATTATAACAAGACACCAAAGACATCGAGGTCACGTGTTACAAAGACATCAAAGCCATAATACCCAGAGATGATGAAAAATGCCAGACCTTGAAATGTTAAATGTCTGACTCTATAATCGTATCGTAACCAACGTGTCATGTGCCGTTCCTTGTCATTTCATTAACCATCATATGACGTCAAGTAGTTCTTCTTTTCGTGTGTAATCCATCCGGTTCATATGGTTCGTGTAACTGCGCCACGTCCAAGTGCAGAATAATTATGATTCATACGGGATGTCAGCAGCTCCACTGTTGGGTCCATTGATTCAACATCCGTTCAGACATCTTTATCCCCAGAGCAGCTGTCTTCACCGGTTCCAGTAAAAACACAAATTCTCAGTTCCATTACATGAGCAGTATACAGGAAGTCAACTGAATTATTTTTCAAATAGTCACTGAGCCGCTTTGGGCTCTGAGAAATTTGTCTCTGCTGGAACCTGAAAGCTCAACTGGGGGCTTTGATTCACCGTTTCAGTGCGTTTACGATATATATGTTTGAATAGTGAGGAATATGTGTGATTTGAACAGATACCTGTGGAGACTACACTTCCTTTAATACACTAGATAAATGAAAACATGAGGCTCTCGTAGGGAGATGTCTGGGGATTGTTGCGGTCTGTTAATAAAGTCGATCTATGAGAAGGAGAACACAAACACTGTTGGCTGCCCTTTAATAAAATGGAATTTACATCAAGTTCAGGATTTCACTTTCAAATGATGTCTCGTATTTAGCTTCTATCATGGACCTCAGTGAACGCTGTGGATTTAACATTTCACTGCACGAGGAAAACTGGAGACTGACTTCTACTTCTACATTTACTTCCGTAAGTAGATATATGTCCACACGGAGATACTTTTCTGGGAGTAGCAGCCGAGCTGAAGGGTGACACCCACCTTCTTGGCGTCGCTTATCAAACCAGACCCTATTTTCAGTATGTGTGAAGTCAATCACATCCTTCCCTCCCTGGCCGGTCTGAGCATCTTCACATTAACAGGTATGCCCAAATATAACATACAGACCGCGTCACTAGAGCCAAATCATTACTTCACAGAGGCACTAGAGCCACTTCCTGAGATCCCAGAGGTACTAGAGTCACATCGTTACGGCACAGAGGCACTAGAGCCACTTCCTGAGATCCCAGAGGTACTAGAGTCACATCGTTACGGCACAGAGGCACTATAGCGATGTCAGTATGTGACAGAGGCACTAGAGCCTCAGCCTTTCACGACGGAGGTGCTCGAGCCACGTCATACAGAGTTGGTAAATCCACGTTTTGGGAGCGGAGCTCTGGACACTCTTTTCTCATACTGTTAACCATCTGGACTCAGAAGGGGAGGAGCATACGACCTTTTAACCTTGTGAAAATGGCGCCTGAGGGGGCACCATTTTGTCAAAAGGTGGAATGTTACGGCCACTATTTCTGCAACTGTGTCTTCAGACCACGCTGTTGAAATTCAGGCACCAAGTACTACACAGTGTACTTAGACAGTATAGCATAGTACAAACTAGTATACTAATGGAAGGGCTTGATTTGAGTTTGGGGTACTTTCCCCCGAACACCTGTGGGTTTCTACAAACTTGGACTCACATTTAATACAGGCAGCAGAGTGCCTGGAATTTAAAGACGCTATTTTCTGTCCTGGGAAATGGACAGCGAGGATTTTGTCTCCAACAACCTGGATATGGAGCTGAGGGGGGCTGTGAAATCACTGATGCATCTCTAATGTGAGGAAATGCACAGCGGGGACGACAGCAAACACCTGGCCGTTCTCTGGGGTCTAATGCTTTCACATGAGACATCCAGAGTGTCGGCGAAAGAGTTAACTTTCCTCTTTTGGACGCTTCCCAGGAGGGAAGAATCAGGAAGAACATAGAGGAAGGTTTGCTCACTTCAGACACAAGTGGGGGAATTCCTCGCTGTCTGATCTGCCACGGCTGTCTCTATTGTGTTTCTGTCTTCCCTACGTACTCTGTTTCACTGGAGTCTGGTCTTAGTCCTGTGTCAAATGTCCTCAGTAGGTTTTATCACATTTAGTCGACATTATTTCGTTTTAAGTCACTGTACTTAGTCTTTGACTTTGACTTTTGGTTAGTCAAAGACGTGTTGACATTTTTAAGGTCAAAAATATAAACCCATCTTCATGTAAGCATGGTGCTAATAATTCACATGATGGCCAACAAGTTCATCAACCCACAATGGTTCTGGGTGGGATGTACACTGATCCGCCATAAAATTAGTAAAATCTCCAAAACTACAGTTCATGTTGAGGGGTCCGGGTTCCTGGTTCCTAGTGATTAGTAATTACCAAAGTGGCCTAAGTAAGGACAACTGGTGAACCGGCGGCCGGGTCATTTTGCGCCCAAGGCTCAATAAGAGGTTGCAAAGGCTAGCCGTGTTGTACCGTCGCAATGTAGAACCAACTCCAGTACAAACTGAATTAACTGAAAAAGTTAATGCTTGTTAATTGGAACCAGTGTGAAGCTTCGAGCAACGTTCTGCTCTGACTCGTACCACCTACCTAATCCTTCACAGAAACAGTATTCCCTAATGGCAGGGGCCTCTTTGAGCGGTATGGATCTCCCTGCTAACCAACAACACTGATTCGTATTGGTTTTGAGGACACTAAAACCAGTTTGACATGTTGACTTTGCCAATCTAACATCTGTGGGATCTATTGGACAAAAAGGTCGAATCCATGGAGACCCCGACTCGCAACTTCCAGGACTTGATGTAGCTGCTGGACTGCCTCATGTTGGGTGTCTTCGATGGGTCGGAGCTGTTTTGGTAGTAAAAAGGGGTCTACACAATGAGTGGGCAAACCTCAAAATTCTGAAGTCAATTTGCATTCACAAAACGTTTATGCAAATTGCTCCTTTAGAAGTGAATGTGGAGTGAGCTGACTTGAGCCACCAATGTGACCTCCAGCCAAACGTCCTGGGCTCAGCAAAGCCAGAGTGGATTCTGTTTCCACTGGACCTCGTTTATAAACCTAATTATATACCCGAAAAGTCTGGGAAACCACCGCGTCACCGTTGCAGATCCTTCGTTATCTCGACTTTAGAGCGAGGAAGAACTGGATTGATTGTGGGAAATTTCTCAGCCGTTGGTCATTTAGCTTGTCTACGAAAACCCTGTTTTTCGGACAAAATGTCCTAAACGTTGGTCCAATTTAGATAAAATTCTATTTTCTCTAGATTCATATTTCAAACTTTACTCTAATGGTTGAGATTTTACTCACTACAGCGGCTTTATCATGAAAAACACTGTCTTTCGGACATTTGAGAGTGGATCCAAATGTACAGTGCATTATTAATAAAATGTATTATTATTATTATTATTATAACGTCACTTAATATTCGAGGAGTTCAAACAGGTGGATTTCTTGTACAACGCAGGGGATTAGGAGCTTTTCAGAGATATATAGCCTTGCTGTCGGGGATGACGGGGTAGGCCCAGGTTGCATAGCACTTTTTATGTGGACAGAATGTAACATAAAGTGGTTAACACGATAAAAACAGTAGTTCTCCATCCCCCATCTTCATGAAATGGATAAAGTTTAATCTCAGATAAAACCCTCCAACTCAATCTACCTCTGCTCAGATACTCTCGCTGTGCATTTTATGGCTTTTACCGCTCTGAGGAATGATCTGTTGTTGTGAGAAGTCCATTAGTCTCGCTCTTAGCTTTGCGCTTCCTTAGAACAATAAAGCTAGACCAGCAAACGGAGAGGGAAACCTCCACCAAGAACGCCCATCAAGAATGAATCACGCTGGACGCAGCTTCCTGTTCAGGTTCTTCCTCAGTGACTCAGAGATGAAGCTGCAGGCAAGAGGTTTTATGATATTATTCACAATAAAACCTTCTCCGTTCACGCCTTCCAGCTCACTATCTCGGCTGTCGGGGTCTCTTCAGGTCCAGAAGTCTCCTGCGAGTAAGAGAACGAGTTCAAGTGGTTCAGCTGCAGGCACCTGTGCCGATTAGACATTTTCACTTTCTCTCTCTCTCCTGCCTCTGATCTGACCGACCTCCCACTGCCACTCTGGGATTATTAACCCCGACAAGATGTGAAATACTTCTGCCTCCCTTCTTTTGTAAAATGTGTTTTAATCTGCCTCCGTGGTTTAAAGTTGATGATGAGTTCATTCTGGCGGCGGTTTTCCTTTTAATTTCTCAGATTCTACACACAAGAACCAAATACTGAAGTAATCCCTTGAGGTATTTAAGGACCTTTGACTTCACATGAAAGATATCAGAATTAGCAAATTATAAAAAGTGAAATACTTTTTACCTAAAGCGAAACAAATTGATATTCTGACATTCGTTCCTTTAATTTTGACGTCCAACGTATATTTTTTAATGCACTCTCTTATAACTGTAGATCTATGATATTCTTCGATATTTTTCATCAAAACTTTCTGCAAACAACAAAGTAGTGAAGTGATGCCTTTTTCTAATCAGGGAACTTTTATATCATTTGTATTTGCTTGTTTTCATGGTGAATTTTTTTAAAGGTGAGCCTCATTCTGAGGGCTGGAGTTTGTCTTGGCGAGGGTTTCATGGGATAAAAAAATAAAAACTGTTTTTACATACAAAGTTTTGTTAAACTAACTTCATGTAAAAAAATGTCCCATGTCCTGAAGAGGTGTCTTTTGATACTTTAGGAACTTTAAGGACTTTTTTTTAGTGTCAAGATCTGAAAGAACTGTTTTCACCGGTTTAAAAAGAACAAGATCAAACTTATGAATTCCAAGTCACCAAGTCCACAAAGTTAGATTTCCACAGTATCAGGAACAAACCTGTAGAAAGAATATAAGTGAGTACTTCCTTCTTGTATTTCATGTTGGATCAGGTAATCCTCCGACTAAGGACAGTTGCGCTTGAGACTTGTGAAGTTAGTTTCGCATTGGACTCATGAAAAGAAAAAAAAGAAAAAATTTAAAAATGAGATGAACTCAATAACAAAACAATGGGAGTTGGAGAAACTTCGGACAGCTTGCCGAGCGCGACCATTGTTCTTTTCCTGCGTGTGAGTGAAAGAGCGCATCGGGCGCCGAGTCCAGAGGGCTTTAGAAGGGATTGTTCTGATTATACACTACGTGCAGTAGCTCACCAGCTACCTTATTGCATCTTGCGCTGAAATATAATAACCCTGCTGCTCGCTGAGAAATATGCAATACTGAACATCACTTAAGTTTTATTTTAGGACTGTTTGTGACGAAGGTTTGACATGTTGAGAAATAGATTGAAGCGATGGAAGAAGTCGACGTGTGGGGCCTCGTATTCATCTTCAGTTAGTGACTAATAATAATAATAATAATAATAATAATAATAATAATAATAATAATAACACATTTAATTTATAATGCACTTAAGTGCTAAAAAGTAAAAGCAGATTAAAGCATCAATAAAAAATTAAATAATAACTGACCTGACTAAAAAGCAGCAATGTTTATTAAAGTTATAGGTTCTGCTAAAAAGGAAAGTTTTAAGTCCTTTTTGAAATGTGTCAGTCGTCTGTGGAGCCCTCAGATGGTCAGGACAGTGTACAGTACATATTTAACATTTAAAGAATTGAAATCTTTTTAAAGGTTTCAAAGTATAAAGCTTATTTATTAAATCTCATCTTCAATTAGCTGTGGACTTTTTTTTCCGTCCGTTGAGCCAGGATTGAACCAGGATTGTGATGAAACGGCAGAAGAATTGGGCCTGAATGAGGAAAAACTTAATCATTTCCATCATGTGAAAGCAGGGTCAGATTGTTTAGGGCTTTTTTCTATTGTTGTTGATAAACACATGAACTGCTTGATGGATACCTGTTAAGCTGGGGGTGGGGCTTGCATTATGCAAGACGATCAAATTCTGGAATGGGTCCGGATAAATGAGCAGAGCCATCCATTTTTAAAGTTGCTTTGCTGCTACTTCAGCTGTGGACTCAGCGGTTCACAGCGGATTCGTCCAGTTATTATACGGGTAGCTTTTTTAGGTCAGGCCACTTACGTTTAGATTAATTGGGGGGCTGTTTCTAGTGTGTTTATCCTCCCCCACCTAACCACGCCAGATATCATGCGTGAAGTGAATCCATTAATGAAAATAGACGGATATAAGCCTGTTAGGACTTATTGTTGACGAAAACCATTGAGCACCATCTTCATATTTCATGCACCTTCATTCTCTCCCAGTCTCTGTTTCTTTCTCACATCATTAGCATCCATTTGGCTAATCTCTTTTCATCCCACCATTCGGCAGATTCTGGCCTTGATGCAGCTCCACTCATTAAACAGTTGATCCCACTGGTGGCACTGAGGAGTGGACCTTTTTTTTTTCTTTCCCCCCCCCCCAAAAGTCGGCACAGAGAGCTCAGACCGGAGGAAGTCAGACAGGTCCCTTTGTGTTTGCTCTAACCGTCCTGACTCATCGCTATGTGGGTATTTTGAGCAGCAGATTCCTGTTTGGCTTTCCCCACATCACAAGGAGCTATCATATTCTGTGAGACAGGAAGGAATAATCAATGTCAAATAAGAGTCTGTTAGCGGCAGGGACAGAGAGTCCGAGAACCTGGTGTCAGGCTGGAAGTTAGTGTGTGTAGCGGCGGGATAAAGTGCTCATGTCGGTGAGTTAGTATGGCCTAAATGTGTGTGTCTGCCCTGTGTTTTGTCTGGCACAGCTGCCTCTATCAGCTGCATGCTCGTTAAATGTTGGGCTTAAACCCCTGCTGACGCCGTGCCGGCTCCAGTTACTCCTGTGGGAATACCTGCCATTGTCATTGCGAGCTCCCATTAAGTCGCAGGAATTAGCTTCAAATGGTTGAAGTCTGGATGGCAAGATTAAAGCGGCGGGCTCCGGCTAGGAGAAAAAAAAAAATAGTTATTTGGCTAATTTAATTCACTTTAGACACAGTTGAGGGTTCAGTAGGTTCTCAGATTCTGACACAGAAGAAATCAAATTGCGGCGGGATGCACATGAATATCAACCCCCTCCCATCCTCGTGATGTCTGATTCCTCACTACTGAGGTGGCCGAGTGACCCGATGTCCTGTTTGTCAGGAAAACAGGAATATTTCTGATTGTTGTACATCCTGCCGGTCAGTGATACAGCGCCGGGCACGATGACTTATTTAGCTCCTATTGTATGAGCTCGGAAACAATCACAATGTGCACTGACTTCCTCTTTTATGCCAGGGAACGGCTCTGAAGTGTGTGGCTGCCGCGTCGGTTGTTAATATGCGTGGGAGATTCCTGCGACTTTTGGGCAGACATGCCACGGGCATTATAATGCAAAATTAATTATTTGCCTCGTTTTTTATGTCCGCCTCAGTCTTAGCGCAGTAAAAAACCTGCCTGTTTTATTGAAATGAAATTATGCTATAATGTCACTTTTGCTATTAGCACAGAGAGTCTGTGCATGCCAATTGATCCTGCTGTTGTCATGGCAACGCGAACCACTAAACCTCTGCGCAGCTGTTGTTATGGAAGCCCTTGAACAGCTGGGGGGCTATGGCTGCCGAGGAGTTGTGGGAAACGGGTCTTTTGGTCCTCCCTTCACACCTTGACCCCAAAACTCCTACTAGCGAAGAAGAGGAGGATTTGGGAATCTTAAAGATGTCCATCTGGAGTTTTACCCAACCTCCCCATGATTAGAGAGAAAGTCAAGGCAGGAAATTGTGAATATTTAATCACGTCTGGGTGAATCAGAGTCAAGTGAAGCTAGATTCTCTTGCAGGGTTTGCCTGATTCATCGAAGCATATCCCATCATTGAGAGGAGCAAATGTTATACACAGTGCAACGGCGAAACTATTATTTCACAAGTTTCCTTCGACCTTAATGATGCCGGCACGCATCCCAAGAGCAGCAACTCGGGCAGAATTGACTGACTGGGATTGTGTGGAGAAGGAGAACTGCCCTAAAGTGAGTCAAAGACTTCATAAGATATGAAGGAAGAAGTTCTCAGACACTTAACTAAAGTTAAAAAAAATAATTTTAACCTCATTGTGCCTCGTTCACAGCGTGCGGCGCGATATTATGTGTTTTATGCGACACCATGAGTTCTTGCATAACTAAGACATATATTCTTGCATTTGTTAACCTGAGCAGCAAAAATCTATTCTGCCGCTCAATAAATGCTTTTCTTTGTTTGTCATTGTCAACAAAGACACACAATAACGATGTCTCACTCAGCTTCAGTCATATATTCGCTCGTAGATCTCTCAGCCTCCCGACATCTCCATGCCATGCTTGCTCAGCTCTGCACAGAGTTACAATGTGCCACAAATCCACCCAGCGGAGTTGCTCATCTCAACATGGCTTTTTCTGAATTTTCTTATGTTTTTAAGGTAAACTTAAGCTTCCAGTTTTCCCACAAACACGAGATCACGCTCACCTGAAACGAGGGGCGTATCTGGAACGATCTCCGTGGAATAAAGTGTGAATGCCGAAACAAAGCGTGACAGGCTCCCTTCAAACACGACAGATCGGGCCAAATATTTAAAAATACGTTCAGGTTCAAGTCGGGCTCTGTAACGTCAGGGACGGCCAACGTCGGGTTTCGGTCATGATTGTCTATCTGACATGATGCTTTCAAGATATGTCTAAGTGAAAACCCAGTGTACGGATCTATTCACTATTCGTGAAATTTCTGGCGTTAACTCTCATGTAGAAGCCGAGCTTAAAAAAACGGAAGACATCATCACAATAATCACAATAATTGGCTTTCGGAAAAGTTTAAAACTACTGAAAAACTGTGTAGGGAAATTGACGTGTTGGAGGAATTCTAGAGTCAAATGATCCAGTTTTTCAGTGGTAAGAGTCCAATTACTGTACATTTATACCTTCTGATTCCAACGGTAATGTTTGGAAATGAACCGTTTCTGGAACCAGGAATTTAGTTTTTATGATGGATATTGTTGTTTTTATAATCTTAAATTGTTTTTAAAAAAATCACCAAATAAGCAGTTTAAATATGTTGATCTGAAATCTAGTGCTCACTAAGTCCATTTGTCATATATTTTATATATATTACATAAAGTGGTGAGACCAAAGTGAAGTTGGAAGGTGTAACTGGAATGTAATGTGAATAGAAGACTACTTAAGGGACGTAAGAATATGAATTTAATACCATAGGGTATTTGTATTATTTCGATGGCTTCGGTAATCAGAAAGTATTCTAATTAAAGCGATGTAATGGATTCCGATGGTAATGATGTCTACCTTAGCTACAGTAGTGCCATGGCGGATGTTTGCGCTAGCTAAGTGCTCTCTAGTTATTTATATCATGTAATGACGACTTGAATAATCAAAACTTCTATTCCATTCCTGATATTAATATAGATGTATCTTCTTTTATAGGAGTCTGCACATCCTTATACACAGTAGGCTAATGGAAATAGGTCTCAATATGTATAAGATAATAAAAACACTAATCAATAACGAGCTTAGTAGCGTAATCCCCACATCGCCTGCTTACAAAAAAATCAAGCGGATTTGTTCTGATAGGCTAATAGTTTAGGGCTAAATGACATAATCTGCAAACAAATGCTTGAGATAAGATAATGTCTTCATGTCTTATAATTTTTGACAACAGCAACAAACAATTAACCCCTCAGATAGTTGCTGATAACTTTTGTGCTGATCAACTACTCGACTAAATCTCTTATTTTTTTAAATCTTTGTGGTTTCTTTTTTACGACTATTATTTTCTTTTACTCTGGGGTATATTAATAAAGTAACATATTAACAAATGGACCTTTGATTCTTACTCTTCACTGGATTGATAGTAGCGGCAATTTCGACATCTTTAATATTTGGTCATTATTTCATTTTTTTTCCCCATGGTGCAAAAGGAAATCCCTCTAACGGGACAATAAAGACCGAGCGGATCTATGATAATACTTCATGTTTTATAAGCTGGTCCTACATGGTGAATTAAGCTTTCAGATTTAACATAGTGTATGTGACGTTTGAAGGAATACAAGTAACTGAGTGTAGATGTGTACCTGTTTGAACATGAGGCTGAAGTGTGCCTATTTAGGAATTCTAATGTTTCCTCTGTGGCTTTGGTGGGAAACACAGTGATTAGACCTCCAGCCCCCTGGGTGGAGCCCCTCGCCGCACCGTCCCTACCTCTGATTTACTTTGACATCAACAGGATGGCCATCTGGGTCCCACAGGCATCACGCAGAGTTGGTGGACGGTGTGTGTGGTGGGCTCCGGCGCAGAGATGCTCCTGTGGTGGGCTCCGGATCCCAGATGGGGCCGGCGGGATGACCGAGGGGAGGAAGGGCCCTCGGCGCCTGGGGAGGGATTCGGGAAGGATTACTGAGGGGCTAAAAATGTTTTCTTAGTGGCTGAAAGAAACCCTAAGAAATGCTCCCACTCAAATCTCCCTGGTCTGAGGGGGGCACGGAAACTCAAGCTAGATCCAAGGCGCGCTGGTTTTCTGGGGGCTTCCAGATTGTCTGTACCATCAGGAACAAGAACTGTTTGCTTTCAGGGGGTTTGGGCTTGAGATATTTTAAAGCCTGGGGGAAATGAAGTCTGTACGGTTGGATTTCCCTTCAAATAAAGAACACTAATTTGGATTATGATTATGGGAAGAAGTGCATTAAAACGATAATATGGGAGGAGAAAGATTGATAGAGGAAGAAAAAACAAAAGAGGAAGAGATTCCTCTCAGAAGTTCATCAAACTTTGCACGGCATTGAGATATGAGTTTGGAATTTCTGCATTGCTTTTGGGAGATAAAACTCTAAAAAAAACAAAAAACAGGGGGACCAATGTTTGACCTTTTCTTGCTGAATCTCCACATCTCTCATCAGAACCCCCCCCCCCCCCCCCCCCCCCCCCCCCCCCCCTCCACCCGCTCTGGGCCTCTGCTAGTACCTACCTACCACATTCACAGTAGTCCCCAATGAGCTGTGCAGGACTGGATAAATACCATCCTTTCACAGGCTCTGTGTTAGCAGATTGCTGGCGGTAGGCGGCCTGCTGTGAGGCCCCCCCACACTCCCACTGTTCTGGAGGAGCTTTAAGCGAAAGATCAGGTGTCCGGCTCTGAATTCTTGATTGAACTTAAATCTTTTGCATGTGCGCCGTAACTCTTTCGCCGTGTGGTTCTCAAAGGAATTCCGAGTCTCTGACCTCTATGTTTTCACCTTTGTCTCTAAAAATCATAATCAGATGCGATTTTCTTGTAGTGACGGAGAGATCCATTAAAATTCTGGATGAAAGAGAAGAACCTGTTTGAGCACGATGTATGGATTTATTCCACATATAATTATGCAAGAATGATTATCCTACTATGCTGTATATCTGGATAAACTTATCAGCCAAACCATCAAACATTTTTGTGACTGTGTTCTCACACCTTTCTATCAGAACCATTATTAACCCTTTCAGCAATCAGTCCTACAATACCTCCTCTATGGGATCAGAAAAATCCCCCATGACCAAGACTGGTTCACCAGTTGTCCTTTCTGTGACCACACCGGTAGGCCCTAACCAATGCATTCCACAAATGCTCAAAAGACCTTCAGTTCTTGAGATTTTCTGACCCATTTGTTTTATTTATGACTTTTTTATGGCCTAAACCGAGGACGTTGTGTTCTCACCCATATCCGTTTGTTTGTTTGTTCTTTGTCGGCAGGAAAGGCAAGAAACACTCAATAGTTTCCTATGAAACTTTGTGGGTGGGCCTTGGGCCAGGTAAGACTGCATACAATTTTGGTGCTGATCTAAACAAAGAGTGTTTTTTTCAATCTCTTTAACATTTGAAGAAGACTTTTTTTTTTTTTTTTTACCTCAGGGCTGAGTCAGATTTTGGTTAAAGCTAAATTGAATTAAGTGCACTAGCCTGTCTGCTCTAGGGATCATGGTTGCTCCACCTTTTTTGAGGGTGCGTTGCTTCCTTAAGTGAGGAAGATTACGTATCATTGGGTCTTGTTCGGGAGCGATGGTTAAAAACACCGTAAGCTGGAACAGCGTTCCCCCATGGTCATGAGGTTCTTGGTAGTGACTGGAAGAATGAGGCCACTGGTACAAGCGGCTGACATGAGCTTCCATCATAAGGCGTTTGGGCGTAGAGGTCAGGAGCTCTGGTGGAACCGTGTGTCGAAAGGAGCCAGTTGAGGTGGTTCAGGCATCTGATCAGGATGGTTCCAGGGGGCCAGGGGGCAACTGTGCTACTCCAGAGACTATCTATACCATATAAGGTGAGGATATGAGCCCAGACACCACAGGGTATGAAAGCACCCAAGACTCATTCAGGATGCATTTGAGATGTAATCTTTAGGACCACATTAATGTTGGTCTAGCCCACTTTTAGAAGTGAGCTGGTTCATGTATCCTTGGCTACGGTAAAGGTCTTCCCAGTCAACTGACGTCCACTGTAAAAACAAGGCAAGACATGCTGTCTGACTTCCATTTGGTTCCCTGTAATTACACTGTAATTCAATGTTTTACCTGCCAAGGTACACAGCAGATGTTTGTATTACCTACATCACCACTGAACTATCCGTAATAACCGTAATATCCCCAGACTCCTTCACGTAATTACCAGGGCTGTTGAGTCACGCCAAACTCTGCCAAACAACTTATCCGATGCAGAGTCCTTCGGGGAACTTATCCTAACTGACATTGGGTGAGAGTCGGGGCATACCCTGGACAAGTGGAGACAAGCAACCATTCAAACCTACAGGTAGTTTACCTTCAATGCATGTTTGAGGATTGCGGGAGGAGACTGGAGTACTTGAAGTGAACCCACACAAACACAGGGTGACACAACACAGATGGTTTAGCACTAAAAGTCGTATAGATTCAAACGTAGAACCTACTTCTTGTGAAGCAACTGTGCTGACCTTTATGCCAGCAGCAACTGTTTGTTATAGCATCACGTCATGAGCCTGTTGACTCCGTCTCTTATTACCTGCCAACGATTCGCTCTGATCACAAACAAGTCACAAGAACCATAATGCGTGTGGCCTGACGTGACTTTACAGATTAATAGATGTCCACTTGTGATTTGATGCAGAGGGCAGGCCAAATCCAGGCTCAGAGACCGTATATCATCTCGGTGAAAATGTGGAATTGGCAGTATACAGCATCCCTGCTAGCATGAAAACCTCTTAAATGTCTGTAGACCAAAAGGGGGATATATGGTTACCCTTTTTTCCATACTTACCCAGGTAAACTCTCTTCTCAAAACCTGCTACATTTATTTTCTGTGATCAGGAAACCTTCATATAAACTCTGTATTATTGGTTTGCTTATTTGTGCATATTAAGGTGCATTTGAAATGATATGTTATTCCATATCATATTATTCCATATCAGTCGCACACATTCCCCTTAGATGGAGGTTTGGCCTGTCCACATCTGGAAACATTGAGTTGTTCCGGCAGCGAAGGGCATCTGGATTCGTATAGACAAAAATGTATAATATAAAACATATATTGACAGTCACACTTTTGAGGAAGAGGTGTTTTGCTTTCTACTGTTGACGGAATTATGACTTATCAGATACGTTTTGAAAGATTCAAGACCTCAAAGTTTACCCACTGTCACTATTTAAAAATAAATAATACAAGAGGTCCGTTATGTAGCCAAGCAGAAAGTGCTGATTTGGAGCTCTTCCTTAAGAAATGCAACATTTCGTCTTAGACCAGGGAATAACAACAGTGTTTATTTAGTGAACTATTAGGGATCCTGTCCAAAGAGTTCTGGGAAGTCTGAGAGGTTCCATCCTCTATGGTATTCCCCTGAGAACTAAATACCGTCAGGACCTTTTTTCTGTTTATAACCGCGCCCCAACAGAGACTCTTCTCTTCCCTTCTCAGTCCAACACCTCGCAATGTTTCTCAGTTTGAAAACATTTTTTTATTACGTTTTATCCACCTTTGAATTAACTGCCAGCTGATTCTAGCTCTTTTTTATACATTTTGTGTTTCGGGCCATAAATATAATATATCATGAACCCCCTGTTGATACTTGAACCGTCGAACGGCATATATAACGCTGTACAGCTGGATATTTTCAACGCATTTATCCTAGGCTTTAGATTAGCCTACTTATTGTCATCGCCGCTTTCAGTCGCATCCGCAGATCCTTCGTGTTAGCGTTTTAGCTCAAAAACCACTTCATGGATCAATCTCAAATTTTAGACCCGCATATATCTAAGTGTGAGAACAAACTAGTTTGATTTTAGCAAAGATTGGTTGTATGTTTCTGACTGTAGGGGAGCTTTATCTACAAAAACTTTGGAGCCCTATTCTCTATTATCAATCATCTGGTATTGATAATTTCTTACTCGAATGTTTCATATTGTACTCACTCTGGGGAACTTTTCTTTTACAACAATCTTGATCTGATTTAGTCCAAATTTGATGCATATGAACCGACACAAGTAGATCTACCTTTCACATTTTACTCTACTATTTGGACATAAAGTCATATTTAATTTGACTTTATGGAGTTGAAACAGGGGGACTGATGGTAGATGCAGGTGATTTGGGGCTTTTCAGAGATATACCCTTGCTGTCGGGGATGACAGAGTAGGTCTAGTTAATTAACTAGTCGTAAACCATTTGTACACGAAAAGGTTAAGGATAGTCTTATTTTGAAGGGGCACCGCGTTCTTAATGTCATTCTCAGTAGTAACGATGACTTTATGAAGTTGCATTGCTAAAATGTTGTCATCTATCAACAGGCTTTGGTGTGGAGAGTTGGATACTGGGCCACGGAGCAGAGAAAAACGCTGAAAGGTGCTACGTTGCTGTGGGCAAGCTAACTGTAAGTTCTCGGTTACCCTCCGACAAACCTTATGATATTACCACGTCACTAACAAAGCTTTGCACTACTTGCCGGTATATGTTTCCTGCGACAATGTATCTGGATGTAAACTATATTTATCGAAACCAGTCCGAGATTTCATTTGAGGAAAACACAATCAAATATAATTGACGCTTTAAGCATGTGTCAGATTACACGCTGGATGAATACTGCAGCAGCTTACTCAAGCCTAGTGAATCGGAACAATCATTTCACTCCCCTGAGCAAATATTCTCGACATTTCTTCAACCTCTAAATGATCATTTCAAATTGTGTTCTCACATCTTGCCTTTTTATTGACTGATGACTGGAAAATACAAAAGTTTTATCTGGATGAAGACGAAAATTAATTTGGCTTAATGGGAAATTGGGATGTTGGTGCATCGTTACTCAGAGTGATAATATTATTATTATTATTAATGGCTCTTTAGCTTATTAACTTCAATTGTTTTCGCCACAAATGCTCTTTTCCTGAATAATAACCTTGTGAAGACGTGAAGAGAAAATGGTTTGGTCTTTGAAAGTAATGGTATCCGACCAACTGTTAGGATTTGGGCCCAAAAATGCTACAAATGTTGTCAAATTGAATCCATATTTTCCTCGCGCTTAGATCTATGTGGAATAAAAAATCAGTTTTTGAGATGTTGTGCTAACACTCTTAGTCTTATGATATTGTCCCCTAATTATATTAAATGCCCAGGACTGGAGCTGGACTAGAAGTTTATGTTTGTACCGTAAGGCTCCATCAGTACAAATGAGCTCAGCATGTCTGATATGTTGGTTATTCCATGTTTTCACATTGTTGACCAGATAATCAGGTATTCGTGTCGCTGTAGCTGTGACGACCACTAGTGTGTTGCGTGCCGTGATTGCAGCTAAACAATGTTGTCATGATTCTGCTCTGTTTGGAATCAGACAAAATCAGACTCAGATTTTTCTCTGATCAGAATCAGACAAAAAAAGTTTATGAGACTTTTTCATGGACCACGGTATTTATTTCTATGGATACTCTGATTTTGGTGAAGAAGTTGTGTACATATCCATCTCCAGGACCAAAAGATGTTTGTATCGTTTGTCTCCTCTGCACTCCAATGCTTAACCAGAAAAACTAGTGTTAGAAAAATAACAGTAACAAACAGGAACTAGAACCAGATACCACCCAGATCTTTCTGACCATCATTTTTAATTACAGGCGGTGTGATGTACTGTAGACGAACGAAGAACTAAACTTTGACAAATGGATGTTAGGACTAAATAACAATGGTCAGCCGAAAAGACAAACAGTCTGTTCACACTGGACCCCTCTATCAAAGTGCAAAACAAGTTAGAGTTTCAAGTACATAAAAGGTAATTGGAGCACTACTGTGAAAGTTTGGATAGCAGTGTTATGACCTGGCTCCAATGCCTCTGTGTCCTGAAGATACGATGTGGATGGCTCTAGTGCATCTGTGAAGTAATGACATAGCTATAGTGTCTGTACGACACAATGATGTAGATGGCTGTAGTGCCTCTGTCAATCAATGACATAGCTCTAGTGTCTCTATGACGCAATGATGTGGGTGTCTCTAGTGCCTCTGGGAAGTAATGACATAGCTCTAGTGTCTCTAAGACGCAATGATGTGGATGGCTCTAGTGCCTCTGTGACGTAATGACATAGCTCTAATGCTCCTTTTACGCTATGACATGGCTCTAGAACCTCAGTGCAACAAGAGGGCTACAGTATTTCTGTTAAATATTGATGTGGCTCTATTTCCTCCGTGACGTTTTGAAAAGGTGACAATTTTATGCCACTCCTGGTACTGTGACGCAATGACATGGCTCCAGTGCCACAGTGATGTAGTGCCTCTCTGACATAATGATGTCACTCTATGACCTCTGTGATCTAATTCCTGTGATGCAATAATGTAGCTCTATGGGTTTACGACATAATGTCATGGCTCCAGTGACTCCATAATGTAAAAGTTATGCAATGACTCAATAATCATCTAGCATAATGACATGGTTTTAGTTCCTCTGTGATGTAATGATATAACTGTAGCGCCTCTGTGACATAATGTCTTGGCTCTAGTGTCTCTGCAATTTAATTACTTATGTGACTCTAGTGCCTCTGTCATGTAATGATGTAGCTCTATGGCGTCTTTGATGTAATGTCATGGCTCTAATGCTGCTATGATGCACACGATGTGGCTCTAGTGCCTCTGTAACGTAATGATGTGGCTCTAGTGCCTCTATAACGTAATGATGTGGCTCTAGTGCCTCTATAATGTAATGAATGATGTGGGTCTAGTTCCTCTGTAATGTAATGACATAACTCTAGTGCCTCTGACATTCAAAGATTTGAGTGTCTCTAGTGTCTCTGTGCTATAATGATGCGGGTGGCTCTAGTGCCTTTGGGCCGTTTCGATGTGGCGGTATTGCGTTTCCAGCTACTGGAAAACCACATCAGTTTATTTTCTACTCTTGAACCCTGCCAGAAACTGGTTCGGGTAAAACCTGGTTTGGTATAAAAGGACCAAAAAAAGAGGTTTTGAAATTGTTCTTTTTGTCTGAATTTGCTTCAGTTGACCACCTTCACTACAGTTACTCTTTCCGTAACCAACAACAACATGACATAAACTAGATAAACAAACTATGTTCTTTCTCGTCCTGGAGATAGGTAGTTCCAAATCAACGTTTTCCCTGCTGACTCTAGGCATCAAACTGCTACAGTCAGTAATTTTCCTCCTGTTGTTGGTTCCATTCCATGACAAAAATGATTGTTGTTGTTGTTGAAAATACCCATTAAATCCATATTAGTCTTCGGAGTTAAGTTTTGTAATTGGCCGTTGACAAACTAAGAGTTAAGACAAAAGAGTATCTGACACACACGGCAGTTTCTAGCCGGCTGATAGAGGACGTCTGGTTATACTGAACCATTTGTCCCTTCCTGCACACAGGGCAGACTAATCGCACAGCCAGCCTCCATGTCCTCTCAGCGCCTAAGTGTTCCCCCACCGCTGCCCTGCCTTTCCCCAAGCTGAGCACCATTCCCCACCAAGGATTGTTTTACGCTTAATTTTGTTATAGTTAATGAGATTTCACTAATTAAATCTCCTCCTGGTAGGAGAACCCCTATCTCCTCTCTTACATCACCCCCTCCCTGCCTTTAAAATCACTCCAGCTCGCGGGGAGATTGCTTGTAGAGCTATTTTAGACAAATAAACGTTCTCATGGAGAACCGGGACAGTGGGTTGCACAAGGACAGGACTGCGTTACACCATGGTTTTCCAATTTCGCGCCAAGATGCTCTGCTGCACTTGTGATAGCCGATAGGGTTTCAAATCTGATTTGGTGTATCTAGCTAGAGTACATCAAGATGTCTTTGCATCATAAAGATGAGGCGCTGCAGGGTATGTCAGCAGATGCTTATGAATAGGGAAGCTCTTTTTTAGCAGTTCCTTTTGAGCCTGTTTATTCCGTGTATTATCTTCCATCCCGGGTGATCTGATCACAACTGGACGGCTTAAGTTCTTCGGTTCATCATAATGTGGCTCCAGTGAGCACATATGATTAAATCTATGAAAAGAAATAAGACATTTGGTAACATTTGTTAAATCTATAGGAGGGCCCCGATAATTAAGAATTACTCTCAGACAGTGTTTCACATAATTGGTACTGTCAGCTTGACTACATTGTCTACCTTTTGCTGTAATTGTAAAATATGATGTTGTGCTACCATCAACATTTTTTTTTTTAAATCAAGTGTTCGCAAAGTGTATTGACAGACCGGGCGAAAGACTCTGAAGGCACCACAACAAGATAAAAGCACAAAAGGCCCGACTAAACAAGGTCATATTTTTTCAAAACAAGAGGATAAAAGATACAAGATGCGAAGTGGATGATATGAAACAGGACGTCTGCGATGTGAGAAAGTCAAAACAGCCGACAGTGAGTACAAAGAGGCAATGAAGAAGCAATGAAAATGAGTAGAATGGACAAATAGAAAAATAGACATATATTTAAATTACATTAAAAAGGTTAAATACCGGCGGCTGGTCCATGGTGTACCCCGCCGCTCACCCAATGTCAGCTGACATTGGCTCCGACCAACCTGAACAGGTTCAGCAGTTACAGAAACTTAATGAAAATTAAAAAAGGCAACATCCCATCCCGAAGCTAATGTTAATTAAAAATCTAAAGGAAAAATGACAATAAAAGAGAGACATTGTAGATGACTTCTTTGCAATCATGATATAAAAGCAATAAGTTGATGAAACTAAGCGTATGCTGTCGTCCCTGGCAGCAGGGATATATCCCCAAAAAGTCCCACAAGCGCCCCCTTGTGGGGGAAAATATGAACTATTAGAGCAAAACATAATTAAAGGTAGATCTCTTCCAGTCGCTTCATATAATTTTGGACTAAATCTGACCGATGGTTAGAAAGCTCCGTCAAAACTTTGTTCTTTGGACTTTTCGGAGGTGTAATAAAACAACTAGAGTTTTTGGACAGTACACAATCTGACAGGAAGTTGTCTTCTGCCATACGTTTGGTGTATATGCCGTGCCAATACATGATTTGCAGGTACGACTCACGTAGGCTCAGTTTAAAAGACAAGAGTTCTGCTAAAACAGAAAGGTTTTTCCCTTTGTCTTATGGACACATTTACATTCACCTCAATACTGTAATTTCTCTCAACCCAACTGGACCTGCTTGAAGTATCTGCCTGTTATTGGGCACTCAAGAACTTGCTGCTTCCATTGAAAAAGATTTTGTAGGTGTAACAGCTCAATACTCTGCAATTTGTCGGGGCATCCTGGTGATAACGTGGTTTTGTCTTGAAGTTGCTGTTGGGCAACATTTTGCGGAATCTAGCGGTGAAATTCCAAGCAATAGCCCCGGGAAGCGGTTAGCCACCATCCCTTGAACCTTTTCAAGCTGACCCATAGCGAAGAGGATGTTCAGTCAGTTGTGTAGCAAGTGCTCCCACTCGGAACCCAATGGTTTCACGAGTTGGGTCTTCATGTTCACTTTTACTGTGAAAATTCACCCTCTGTTGTTTTTTCTTGTGCTAAATAACAAATAGTATCCTCCATTTTTCTAAACACAAAACGTCGATGCCTAGCCAAGTTCGCTCACACCTGTACTTATATCAGTTCACAGGTGATCTGATACTTAAACCAGAACTGATCAGGCTCGGTTATGGTGATGAGCTTGACATATTTAAAGGTCTTTGATTTCGGTGAAAATAATTTGTTACAGCCTGAAGTTAAAACAAAAATGTGTTGGCAATGCGCGGTTCCCTTAAAAACAATGATCCCTTTCTAACCATCCCATAGTTTATGTCCCAGTCAATGAGTGTAGCACAGTAGCCAAAGCTCTAAAGCGATTCCATGTGACAGGACGTCATTTTCAAAATGCACACATGTTCCCGAGACGTGATCCTAATAATAATCCAGGCATTAGCTATATGGCAGTACTAAAAGGGAAGTGCTGAGGGGTGGGACTGTCTCGGGTCAAGCGGTACAGGCCTTGGAGGTTATTGTTGACAGCAGCCGCTTGCCCTGCTATTGTAGATGACCCTCTGGGACTCTCACGCGGACTATTGTGGGATCCAGACTCCCGTTTCCCGTTTGAGCCCAGGACACCCTGTGCCAGCTCTGCCGCTCAGCTTTTCAGCCAAAAAGTCCATTACACCCCTCAACCCCTTTCTCCCTCCCATGCTCCTGTGTCCATTGTAGTCCACCCCCCCCCCCATCCCCTGCTTCATTTATGCACGCATGCACACACCCCCCTGAACCCCCCGTGCTCTGACCCTGGAGTGGGTGAGTGGGCAGCGTGCCCGCTTCAGATGGGGAGCGCTTCCCTCACGAAGGCTCGTGCTGATCGGGTTTCTGCCACCTGTCATTCAGCTTAAGAGGCAGGAAAGGGGGCAGCGGTTGAGGGCGGTGGTGGGAAAGGGAGGAGGTTGAGTTGAGTAGGGGGGCTAGAAGGAGAAATGCCATGGCGATCTGGCAGCGGGCCTGCAGCCTGCTGTTGTTTCAGCGCCGAGTCCCAGACATCTCAAGTGGGCCTTTTGGGTTACGGTGCTGAGTTCTTGGCTTCAGCTAATAATAATCGCTCAGTTATATTAAACTAACGGTACCAAACATTTCATTTAGTCTCAGCACCGTATCAAATATATGAATCTGTTTTTTTAACCATATATATGATCTGGTGTTGGTCCATGAAGAGGGCTGATATTTCAACCAGGCTTAGTCCAAAACTTTTTGGTCAATCCTAAAATCCCTGATCACCAGAATGTAGATTACGGTTTTATTCCCGGAACATATTTGAGACCTACGACGCTCTGTTCAATGATACTACCTGCTCTGCATGCCCTATAAAGGCAGTAGGTGCTTAGTTTCACATTAATGCCCACCAGTGGTTAGGTTCTGCCGGATGGTTACCTCTAACCTTAAGATTTTTGAGATTAATATTCCTTGTTCCCCCGCTGTACTTATTCTAAATGACTGATCCAATACGGCAATTTGGCATTCATGCTCACAGCAGAAAATAAAATATGGCTACCCTCTAGAACACACATTTTTCCTTCAGGTTTTTGCCTTGTTCCGTTTTCACCAGGCAAAGGAAGAAAGGATGTGGCAGTGGTTTCGGTAAACCCCTTCTGGATTGACCCGACTGAAGCTCATAGCCTGCATTCTGCCAGTGGATTTCGTCCTTTATCGGTCTCCGTTCTCTTAATTTTTAGGATTCAAAGCAATGGTTTTTGGTTATTTCGGTCTTATTTCACTTACTTCACATCATTCTCATCAAAAAAAAACATGTTGAAGGATTCAGACTGCAGCTTTTCTGAAGGTTGTGCTGTTACTTTAAGGAATCCAGACATCCAGACATAAAACGTTCCTGGCTCCAAGCCAGCTAGCTGGGCTTTTTGCCCGTTTAACATCTGACCTAGTCATTGGTTTTACCAGATCAAACTGGGAGACTCTGAGCTCCAGCTATCCAGAGGGACACTTCGGAGGGAACCAGCTGCTAGATGGTCTCTGTAGACCCCATACCCATGTTGGACCGCCGGCCTCCACCAGAGTTCAGTCTGGCTTTGCCCTGCCCAGTCATAGCTCACCATCATTCCCACTCTTCCTCCCTGATGAAGCAGATTAGATGAGGCGTAGATAGTTGAATACACATTTCTGACATGAGTACAAGTATGGGAAAAATTCAACAATGCTGAGGAAAGTTATAAAAGAAAATCCTGTTTCCTGATTCATCAAACCTTCATTTTGAATTATATAATATTTTTTGAGCAGGTCCACTTGCATCATTTGTCACAAACCCATCTCAAAAATAGAAAAACATTAAATATTTAAAATTAGGCAGATATGCTGTCGTCCCTGACAGGAAGGGTTGCAACAACCCCCAGCCCCACCCCCCCTGAACACCTCAAATCTAAATTTAATGTAAATTTGAGGTGTGTCAAACGCACCAAATTTAAACTAAATTGGTCCAATTTAGAGAAATCTTATGGGATTAAAGCTACTATAATATTCAACCGACCCTTCCCTTAACCACTTCTCTTCTTCCTCACACTAAAATCTATATGGGAATAAAATTTGAAAATCATCCACAAAATGGTTTTTGAGTTACTTCTTTAACAGTGATGACGATCAAATAACATTTTTGGGCTATTAAACCTGCACATACACACAACCTTAAAACAGGGTAAACAGTCAGAAATGACGAATGAAGGAATGAATGAAAGAAAAATAAACAAAAACGAGGGAAAAAAGAGGTACGTAAACCAATAATTGAGACAAAGGCATCAAAAGACGAGACAACATAAAACAAAGAATAAACAAAGATACGCCTTCAGGATTCCTTTAAGATGGTCGTCAGAGGTTGGGTCTCTCAGATCCACAATATCTGAATCATGGGATGAATCCAGCCCAGACTCTGACCGTAGTAGAGTCTTAATAATCTATTTAGAAGAGGATTATCACTCAGGCTGGGACTTTTCTGTCAGGTCAGGTTACTTTCCACATTAACTCCATACTCATCTTTGTTGGAATACGTGCGTCTGTTTAACGTTCGCGTGGCTAACTTGCAGCGTCTTTATCGACCCTTATGGACTCGGTCACAGAACGGCGATTCTCTCATGAACCTTTGTTGTGGTTAGGCCTTTTGTTTACTCACCATCATACGTGGAGTTGAGTGACTTAGAACATTTACTCAAGTATTGCACTTAAGGACGGGCTACCTTATAATTCTACCCTAGTTGTGGGAAATAGGGGGTGGGGGTGTGAAGCCCACTTTCCACTGAAGGGTAACAAGTATGAAGTTTCATCCCTGTGCAAAACAAATCTTTGTTGATGCCATCAGAGATTCTAGCGCTGGGGCGGCGCCGGGCCATGTGCGTCAAACTGCACCGGTAGAGCAGCTGGGAGAAGTCAGCGAGCAGAGCAACGACGACTGAGCTAAAGAATGCAAACACCAAGAAGAACGCCGTGGCCTGCAGAGCCACTAACACTGGATGAACCACAAACCGATATTAATTAATTAAAAAAGTGTTTTGTGGTGAGATTTGTTTTTGCAAAAGAATTTATAGGCAATCTGATTACAAACACTTCCTAGCAGGCATTATTTATAACCTCGTACTTGTTAGCCTCGCAGCAAGAAGGACCTGGTTTCAGTTCTGACAGACAGACAGACGGACGGACAGACATGTAGATAGACAGATAGACAGATAGATAGATAGATAGATAGATAGATAGATAGATAGATAGATAGATAGATAGATAGATAGATAGATAGATAGATAGATAGATTGATTGATCAATTAATGAATGAATGAATGCAAAACATATTGGTAATAATAAATTTGCAGTTTCAACAATACAATGAAGGCACCTTCTTGCGTTGCTTTTGCGTGTCCCTCTCACGTTTTCTGAACCCTTCAAGTTATTGTTTACTGCATTCAAGTAAAAGTGAATGTAGTATTCTAAACATATATATTATATATCCCTAATATCACCTGATTTTGGTGAGATTATGGAATAATCATTGCCAAGTCCGCCACTGAAGATCTTTCGCGTTAATGCAGGAACCCAAAAAACTATTTCGTGAATAATTTTTTTAATTTCATACCCGAACAGAACTTAGTGCCAGGAAGAACTGGAATGATTTGGGGAAAGGTGGGTTGTATATTTCTGACACTATGGGAAACTTTCCCTCCAAAAGCTTTCAAGTATAATTTCGTACCATTGACTTCAGTCAGTCCAGATGTTTAATATGTAATATATTAATAATAATATATATGATAATGCATATGAATCGTTTCAAGGAGAGCTGTCTAGTTTATATGACATTTATTTTATTATCTAAAAGTTCTTATTTTGTTACCTTAAGGCCGCTTTTCTTATTTTTTTCTAAAAAATACTCTGGACATAACCTCACATTTAATATGAGGATGTCAATCAGGGCGATGCTTGTACAATGCAAAGGATTGGGGACTTTCTCGGGGATAAATGCTTGCTTAGTTAGTTTTTTATTTGATTCATAAAGCTGGTATAAATTTAACACGTGATTATCCGAGCATCCCACCGCTGAATTCTGGTACTGGCATCTATTTGGGCTTCGCGCTGAAGTCTTTCAGTGTCTTCTTGCTGAACATTCTACCAACCTCAGGGAATGAATATAGGATACCAGGGGCTGACCCTTTTTTTCCCCAAGGTATTTTCTGAGATGCATGCATTATTATGGGTTCTATTTTGGCTATATAGAAAAGGACAATCTATAATGAAAGAGGGAAGCAGGCTGACAGGCTCCGCAATCCTCTCCCTGACCTCTTGTTACAGGAGTTAGAGGTCACGCTTAGCTCCACATTATTAGCTTCGCTGTGTGTGATCCCACATTTCCCTCCATCTCTCTTGCTACCTCTGTGCTTAACCGTCATCCATATCCATTTCTGGCTCTTTACCCCACCAACCCTAATTGTAATTATGTTGATTTAACTCCGACACATGCGGCTCCTTCCCCACCATCTGAATGGAAGCTTATTAGCTGGAATATTTTTTTTTTTTATATTTATTTATTACCATTTCTCGGGGTCCCTGTCGGCATTTCCAATTACTCTTGTCGCATGGCTGTAATTGCCTCCATGCTAATGGCAGCCAGACAATCGTGCTAAATGAGGTGAGGCCGAGAGGCTAGGAGCCTGACTTCATTAAGAGCTAATGGGATTTTATAAGGGGGACTGAAGACCCAGCTCATCAAAAAGAGGGAGATGGAAGGAAAACAAAACAGATGGAGGGGGAGAGCCAAATCACCACCATTCTAACTTCGCCTGCTCCTTCTCCTAGCACTCTGATGACAAAAGGAACGCGTTAGTCTTCCTTCGAGAAGACAACCAGCTAATTAGAATGAGAGACAAAAGACTCAAACAGTGGAAAAGTATCCATGCTGATAAGTGAACGCTTGGGTGCCGGACTTGAAAAGCAGCTATTTTTATGTGTCTCCTGCTCTTGGAAGCTGTCTCAAGGCAGCCAATCCCTTTTCCTGGCAGAGAATATGCAATAAATATGTATAAATTATATATTTTAGAAGAGAGTGGACGGCGGAGTCCAAATCCTCCCACATATTTCACACTTCATTCAGACGGAGGGAGACTTCGACGGGTGCAAAAAGAAAAAGAAAAAAAAATGGTTGGATGTGATAGAAGCGGCTGGAACACAACAGGACGTAACGAGAGCGAGGCATTAATACGGACGGCAAAATCTGTGTACGGGTTGAAGGCCAGCCAACGCCACTAAAAGCCCAGTTGGTCATTAAATAATTCAGAGCTGTTTAATCTGTTATTGTTGCTGCCTGGTAATACATTCAGCTCTAATCACTGTGGAAATGTATGCCTTTGATAGAACTGGGAGGAAAATGCTTTTGCTCGATGTTTTCTATCCAGTTTTTCTCTTCTGTTCTACAAAAAATGCCAAGTAGAGTCAACAAAGTTCTCCATTCAGACGACTAAACCAACCCTTCAGAAAGGTAATGATCCCTCGCTGGTCTGCCCTTGAAACGCACTGAAAGGTGACCATCCATCTTGGCGTAATTGCTCTGTTCCCCCAATGAAATACCCTTACACTGTACGCTCTGCTGTCGCTGGATCGGTCGCCCTCTGCTTTCATTTGCCGCACCGTCTTCAGGCCGACTTGGTTTCGTCTGCCGTTGGTTTCAGCTCAATGGCGTTTTTGGCTCCTGCAGATGTGGGGCCTGCCAAATTCTATTACACGCTGAATAAACCAATGTGCTCACCTATGAGGAGCGGGTATTATAGAGTCAGTGGGGTAATGGATACTGGAAAGTGAAGGTACTAAACTGCCACAACCCTGACTCGGTTTCTCTTCTGTGGCTCTTTCGTTTCTGTAAAGTTTGTTTGCGAGATCCATTTTTCAAAAGTTTTATGGTCGTCTGAAAACTTTATCGGAACGTGCGATATGCCAAGTTTGCAAGTATTATAGCTTGTGCATGGCTGGGATTATTTATCGTACAACGTATCGAGATATATAATCTCTGAGCGGCAGATGTGCAAACAGATTTTTAAAATAGGACTTCAATCAAGTGAGACCAGTGAATGAAAATGAAGAAATACTTTCTTAAACCCTTTAATTTCTCTGCTCAACTGTTTGGTTGATCTCATTTCTGAGTCACTATCTCTTTCTGAGAAATGTGACTGAGCCTGTTTATAATATGACCCAGCGACAGGCTGTGTATGCTAAAGAGTAAGGGGCCAAGAATGGAGCCCTGGGGCACACGAGAGGTCAGACCACCGAGGAGGAGGCAATAACTCTTAAGAGAAAGTCATAATCGATAAGAAGGTTTTTGTTTTTGTTTGGCATGTGAAGACTAAACATAGTTATGTAACTTGATTAATCCAAACACGGTCTAAATAATTTTTCTAGAGTATGCTTTACCAAAATGGTTAAGAGGTTGTACCTTATAATAGAGGTAGCAACAGTGAGCTAGAGTAGTTGAAAGGGACTGTTTTCCATGAAATACAAAAGGTCAAGATAAAACCCCCTCATGGAGTCCAGTTACTGGTGGTGGTGGTGGTGGTGGCCGATGACTGTGAGGAGAATGATGAAATACATGAATCTAGAAAGACCAGGTGATTTGGAGTTGGAGCTGTCGCTGTGCTATTACATAGGTGGGGGCAGACAATATCCATCGACAGGCAGGTGAACCTTGAAATGAATGAAGGACTTGATAGAAGGAGACTGAAACTGTGGCCTAAGTGTGAAACCTCCAGTGTCCCCCACAGACTTTATTTTTCAGACTTTTGTAGATTAACTGTGGGCCCAAAAGTTCAGATTCCTGCAGGTGTACTGCATGAAAGTGTGACCAGATGGGGGGAATTAACCTCTTCTGTGATGACTATTACGATGAGCAGAGATCAAATGAAAAGGAAATTCCAATAGATGGAAGGTTCTGGTTTCACTAATAGGCGAGTCTATCCACAGACGACAAAGAGCAGAGATAAAACGTTTGATTAGCTAAACCAAATAATCAAGTCTCTAATGCACCTTATAGGTAACTCATATATATTCGGGGATATTATGCAATTGTCAGCACAGTAACTCAAAAAACTTATTTCAAGGATCCTTTTCAATTTTATACCCACATAGACTTCAGTGTGAGGAAGAGCTGGATTGATTTTGAGAACGGTCAGTCAATTGGTTTATTTTCGACAGCTGTGGAAACTTCTTCCCCATAATTTTCTCATAATTTAACTCAACTTTTTGTCTGATTTAGTCCAAATTTGGTGCGTTTGATTTGATCTATTGTTGTATTTACTCTAATACTTCATATTTTACTCACTCACTTGCGGGGAATTTATTCGAATGAAAAAAGCTGTTTTTTCGGACACAATGTATGATTGTATTTGCCAAATAAAAGCTTCTTCTTCTTCCTCTAACTTCAATTCTTGGGATTATGTTGCTCGTACAATCCAAATACACAATTATTTTAAAACAGGCCTTTTTGTACAGTGTTGATACTAAAGTACGAGATCATTCCAGTCTCTACCAGAGAGCATTCCCCTCCGCCAGATCCCTAGTCATTAAAACCAGAGAAATCAGGAAATCGTTTCCAGACCTCGCCACAATAAAAGCGTCTAATAAATGTTTATCAGAGAGCTATTAGGAATGAGACAATACTCTTAAACATTTGTTCACATCAAGTGTAATTATTCACAATCCAAGAAGGTAGTAGTGTGAAATAATGTGGGGGGGGACCTTACCCTTCTATTACACTGTTATTACATATCTTAATCTTTACCTCCAGCGGTTACCCATCTTTACGCCCCAGTCGGAGGTCAAGGTATATATTTATGCACAGCCTAACCACAAATACATGATTGTGTACAAAGAAGAGCGCAAAGCAGCAGGAAGCATCAAGCCGACTGAAAAAGAAAGTGAAGTCGGTCGGGGCTTTATTACGCCGTATGGAGGCTGTCTCCTGCTCTTTCCCACAGACTCTTGTGAAGAATCCACTATTTGAGGCAGATGTGTCTAATCGTTGGGGCTCTGGGGTGTTTTTGTCCCCAAAATGCCGTCCAGGCTGGTCTGACGGTGGGATGATGGTTGTGGTTTAAGGCTCGGGGCCTGGTAAAGAACAGCTGTCCTACAGCTGCCATCTCTCCCGCTTCTTGGGGGGAGTCGGGGGGGAGGGATGGGGGTGTTTGGAAAACAGTCCCAAACCTCCTGGGTCAGAGCCCTGGTATGGCGGTCTCCGTGGCAACTGGAGCTGAGACTCCGGTGCTGTGTATACAGTATGTGTGTGTGTGTGTGTGTGTGTGTGTGTGTGTGTGTGTGTGTGTGTCCATGAGCGAACAATCCAGCCTGTGAGGAGCAGAGTACTGAGGGTTAAGGGTATGGAGTCGCTCCTCACTTCATCTGTATCTCTTTCAATCCAGAGATTATTGGCTGTTTCCCCGAGATAATCTGGGACGGGGCACCAAAGCGGCGCTCAAAGTGTCGGCTTACCCCCCCCCCCCAAACCAACAAACAACCACATCCGAAACAAAACGAAACAACTCTTATTCCGTCTCTTCCTCCATTCCTCCCGACTGCTCCCAAAGCTCCACTCAGGGGAATGTGACGCTCCCCGAACAGGCCGACACACTGAGAGAGGGGAAAAAGAGGGGAAAGGGAAAGAGGGGAGGAGGGGAGAGGAGAGATCAGTGAAAGGAGAATGTGAGTTTAAGAAGAAAGAGGGGAGAGCAAAGAAGACAGTGGGGGAGGAGAGGGAGGGCTGTGGAGATGGAAAAGCAGGGAGGAGAGGATGAATAGGAGAGAATAGGAGAAGGAAAGTGGATATGTGGAGATACTTGGCTTTGGCCCCATCAAAATAGCGGTTGTCATGCTAACTCAAACCTCCTTCCGCTCTCTCTCCCACACACACACTCACACACACACACACACACGCACTCGTACCCACGGACCTCTCAGCGAATGTCTAATCCAATTGACCAGTTCTTACAAAAATCTTTTACTAACATTAAAAACATGTGCCGGGCCGGGAAATTAATCCTCTATAATCAAACATCAACAATTAGACGCTCGATCCGACGTAATCGGACCCCTGTCGATAAATTCGATTAAGACTTTTCCTCAATCCGTGCGTCCACGAACCACAACCGAACACATGTTCGGGCAAACCGATGTCGGTCGATGCATGCAGGACGCCACGGACGAGGTAAGCGGAAAAACACGGAGCCAGAATCAGTCTGAATGGTTCCGAAGCCATCAGGTGTGGTTTTGCATAACGTTGGGGTCTCTGGAAAGACCTAAAATACTTCCTCAGTGCTTGGTTTTGTGTGTGCGTACTCACAAAATAGTACCAGAAATTCTATCTATGCTATAACATCATTTGATCAAATTAACACAAAACAATCAATTCATTTTCTCACAAACTCTTTGATAATTACTGCGTCACATTTGATAGAAATACCACCAAGTACTTATCGTGCTAGTTTTTTTGTGCCATAAGAGCAGGATGACTCACCATTTGGCAGAGTTTGATAACCTATGAACCCAAAAATGTACCTGAAATGGCATTTTGAGCCTAGAGACGGGGATTCTGGCTCAGAAATACCAACTCTGTCCACTAGGGGAGCTGTGTGCACAAACTATAACCTTTAGCTGTGACTGAAAAAAATGATAATATAATTATAATATTTAATTATATCATAATATAATTAAAACCTAAATAAGAAATACACAAAATATGCACAATATATATACAAAGAAATCTTTGTATATATATTAAAAAAATTCTAAATTCTAAAAAATATACATGTATATGTAGTTTAATACATAAAAAGAGTAATAGTTCTCCTTGCCGTCGGAGAGTTACCAAACAAAATGTCTTTGTAGTGACTACAATGACAAATAAAGTGTCTTATTATGTCTTATGTCTTAAAGGCATCCTCTCCAAGGGTAGACTCCTATTTACTGAAATGCAAAACCAAAGTTGACCCTTCAGACAAATCATCTCTGCAATATGTGTTTTTTACTTAAACTTCTTCTTTATAAAGTGAGACTTCATGTTAAGGACAAAAAATCAACATGCTACCATTTCCAGATGAATCATGGGATAATATTATTATGTTCTTAAGTTTTTTTCTCTTTTATTTAAGCTTGACTTTGCGTTCTCGTCCAGCAGAAAATCTTCTGATAATTCAGCCCAGGTTTGCGGGGTCTTCGGTGAGAACCCCTGTCCAATCCGTTACAATAAACGGAAATAAGGTGATGGCGGCGACACACCAGAACTTCCTGTATGTTTGCTGGCAGAGGCTTATAGAGGAGAGTTTGGGTCCATATCTGTTTGTGATGACATCAGCCTGAGATTGAGTTTAATCCCATGTATAATACAATATGATATAATGTAGTATTATATAATATCATATAATATAATATGATAAAATATGATATGATTTAATATAATATAAAACAATATGATATAATATAATATAATATCATACCTGTAAATATGTAAAACTCATTGCGCCAGTAGGAAACATTTTTAAGTTTCAATGTTGGGAGAAAAAAAGTTATTATTCAAGTCATTTTCATAAGTTGCTACAACTATTAATTATTTTAAACCACTTCATAATCAAATTTGAGTTTAAATTAGATAAACTAATCAGTTGGTGTAATTAAAAACATTATCAAGTGAACAGAACTCATCAAAATAATCATTGCAAACTGAACATTTTCTCTAAATCAACATATGCAGTTTTCTTTTTTATAGTTTTTTAGTGTTTATATAATTTATTTACAAATGAAAAAAATTAAATTAAATCGGTAATCAGATCAGTAATTATAGTTTTAATATCTTTCAATGGGGACATTTTTGTCCTCAACATGCTGTGAGGAACAATTTTGCTTACACAGCAAATAATTGACAGAAGTTGAAATGACACATTTCCACAATTGATGCCAATTCCATTTTTCCAACCACGATTGTCAGAAAAACACAAAAACAAAATACAAAAATGTCCCAAGTGAGGCTGAAGGGTGAAGGACGAAAAGATTGAACGACATATTTTAAACACCCATTAACTACTAATACTGTAGATACTTCCATGTGACCACATTTGATGAAGTATGATGAGGATGATGATGATTTGAGGAGAAGAAGGATTTTGGTAGTCTCAAATTTTTCAAAAGAAAAGCCTAAATTGTATTTAAGGGACCGTATCCTAAAGCGATGTTTTTGGAGTTTTTACTGTGTAATTAGTGAAGACCATGTCTTTTTCTTAAAATATTATAATTTTGTTACCATCATTTAAGATGAATTGATCGGTAATTCTAACTGGCAGAATTAAATTCTCTCTGTTTTCCTTTTTTACTCTTTTGTCGTTATTCTCCTCTGTGTCGCTGCTACGTTTCAACCACAACTTTATGTTGATTTTTCGGTATCCAAACATCCTGCTCACAGTCAAAGTGATTCCTTTTGTCGGTTGCAGTGGCACAATGGCATTTAACATATGCAAGATGAATATGTCTTTTCATTTATTGGACTTTCATCTGACTTTTTTTCTTTTCACTTATTAGTAAAATTAAAGTAAGATCGAGCCCTTTGATAAACTAATAACTTTAGATGTACCACTTTTGAGTCACAAGATAGCTAGTTTGGTATCTACTTCACTTAGTGGTTGCGCCACTCAGTAGCCAGCAACAGGAAGTGAAAGATAGAAGAGTTTTATTTGCCTATTTTGTCTACTTATATCCCCACAGAGTCTAGGATAAGTACGGAAACCAAACGCCGCTAAAATCCTTCGTGTTAACATGATAACTCCAAACGTTTTTCATCGATCATTTTCAAATTTTATGTCCACATAGACCTTATTGTAAGGAAGAACTGGATTGATTTCGGGGAAGATTGGTTGTGTATTTCCACCACTAGGTGGAACTTTAACTCCAAAAGTTTCAGGCCATAGTTGGTCCGATTTAGTCCAGATTTGGTGCGTATGAATCGACTTAAGGAGATCCATGTTTTGTATATATATATATATATATTGTATATATTCTTAAGCATACACATGCCCTTCGAATATCCATGCTGTGGAAAGTGGAAAGTGGAAAAATGGCCTTGCAGACCACCAATGACGACATTGACCCCTACCTTCACCATTTTGGCTCTTCACTGCCCTCTTGTGGACGTTCCACTGCAAACGCATAGCAGACATGTAAGTTTTAAAGGGACATATTTTCATACCTAGAAGGATTTTATATTGGCCTCAATAATAAGTCAGAAAGAATGTTTGAAAGTACTTTTCAATAAATAAGCTCCATAAATAAGCGACTCCTCTCCGAGATTTTAAAAAAACCTTCCAACGACTCGATGCTTCAATCATGTCATAAAAGGTCGCGTGATGTCGCGTCTGCGCAGTCGCAGACGCTCTTTCCTCACAACCAGGCCCTGAGGATGCGAACATGAAAAGAGAGACTCATGGACAAATCTTTAGATTCGTGCTTTCTTCCTCTATCAATCAGCAGTCGGCCAGTTTGGCTGCCCGATGATAGGAAATCGCCCAACATAGAGGGGCAGGGTGTTGTTTCCATAGAAACGGACCTGATGCGAAAAGGTCATTGTCAAAGGTTTTTCTCAGAAAGAGGCAGGAGGATTATAAGAAGGAGGGAGTCAGACAAGAACAACAACAAAAAAAAGGAGGAAGAAGCTGTTTTATTATCTATTTTCGTACATTCCTCTCTCCCACCAACGACTCGTCTAAGGGTGATAAAAATGAAAGATTTAAATAGCACAATTACGTGGCTGCCAATGGCGTGAGCCCCCTCGCTTTAAAAAAAAAAAAAATTATTATTATTATTCCTTTATCCTCTTTTGAAGTTGGAAATTGAAAAGAGAGTGGTGGACAGCCCGCGCGATGCCTGAGCTTTGTGTTTCGCTGCAGATACGTCGCCTGCCTGCCCCCTCAATCACTGGCAGTTCCTTCCTCCCCCCCCCCCCCTCCCTCTCAACTCCTTTTAATTAAGTCAGTCTCACTGGCATGGCAGGCACAGATAATTGGAGAGGGTTTTTGGATGCCATTTACTCTAAATGGCGCCTGTTTCTTCCCATTCTCTCGCCTTTTCTCAACTCCCACAGCTTCTCCTTCCACCCCCTCCTCCTCCACCCCTTCCTCCCCTCATCTCCTGGCAAGGAGTTACCTATCTTCCCTTTCCGTTCCCTTTTTTTTTTTTTCCCCTCTGCCTCCGTCTTATATTCAAACGTGAAATATGGATTAACGTTCTTCAGCGTGGCTGAGGGGACGGCTTCCTGTGAATTGCAAATTTTGGCCAACACTGCAATTTATTCCAAACGGCAAATCAGGCGAAGCAATTTAGCAAAAATGAGGAGGCTTCTTTGTACTTTCCTCGTTTGAAAAAAGTTTGCGCTTAAAAAAAAAAAAGAAAAGAAAAAAAAAATTCCACCGACTTTAATGAAAAAGTAGAACTCGAAGAAACAAGATGGGCTTTGATCCACGCGCGTGTGTGTGTGTGTGTGTGTGTGTGTGTGTGTGGAAGACATTGAGTGTTCTCCGTGAAGGTGTCGTCGTGACGTATGACTTCCATTCCTCGGGAGCTACATTAAAACTCATATAGCCAGAACCCGCTGAGAGATTGATGGGGCGAGCTGCGCACGGTGAAAGGTGGAAGTGTCCGCACTAATCCATGTCAGCAGCGCCGCCAATGTTTCAATTGTCCACGCTGCATGTCAACAGTGTGGGATTTGTCGGTGTGTGTGAGTGTTAAGTGTTCGTGTGGGGCTCCCTCTATCAATCAGGTAGGCGCAGGCCCCGCCGCTGAAAAGGGGTCTGCAGCGGGGCCACCCATCCAGCCGGGCGCTCTGGGGAGATCCAATGTCCTCAGCGCCTTAATGTGCTCCAGATGTCCCTTCAGCTGAGGGCGAGGGAGAATGCGAGGCTTTAGTAGCTCACAGCAGAGCAGAACCGCAGCTCTGGTTGGTGGGACCCTCCTCCTCGGGGGGCTGGGGTGAGGGTGGTGGGGGGGCTGTTGTTGATGCACCTGTAGTTTTATGCCTCTTGATAGGTGAAGAGAGTTATTTCCTCATTTATTACACCCCTACTAGCATTAAGTGTGAATATGTGTCCGTCCCTCTCAACCGCACCGGCACTAACTGCTGTGCACAAAAAACAAATAAAAGTATTTAAAGGGGCAGTGTGTAAAATTTAGGGCTATCTGTTGTAAATACATGGAACAGAATGTTCGTAAATCTTCTTAATAAAGCTTAAATTATTTTGTTTTTCACATTGGATTAGAAAAGCCCTTTGTATCTACAGAGGGGGCGGGGCCTCTTCCGTTGAGGTCGCCGTGGACAAACGAAGCTCACGCAGAAAGGTGATGAAGGAAAACTCGAATCAACTCGACTGTGGAATTTCTCTGTCCATTATATGTCAAGTTTTATCTAGCATATATAATGTTTTACTATAATAGTTCATATTTTCTTGTTTTTGGACTTAACGTCACACTTCATGTGAGGGGTTCAATCAGGGCCCGTACAACGCAGGGGATTGTGGGCTTTTTGGGGGATATACCCTGATGCAGGACGGCATTGGTCAGCCCCTGCTGGGTGGCGGTGCCCCGCCACTGGCTCTGGGTCAGCATTGTAAGGATCAGTATGATGGTGTGAAGCCAGAACCTCCAAACCGGGCCTTACCTCTTCTGGCCATGAACAGACTGAAAAACTCCAACAACTACTAATAATATGTTTCGTCTCACATGGAGACTTTGACCTTTAAGCTTTATTTTACAGAATAAATAACTAGTTCAAAGTTTTAAACATACTTATATATAAAGGAATTTCATCGTTTGACATGTTACTCAATTACATCATCTTAGAAAAGGGAGAAAAACTTATATCTTAGACACTTTATATAAAATTATATCTTGTTTTGCTTCAATCGTCTTACACATTCCTCTTGAGTAAGTCCTCACATTTTACAAAATGCCAGAAAAACCCTTCTTACTGAATATCATTTTCTCATAGCCATGGTTAATGCATCCTCCTCGCTGGCCCCTGTGACCTCTGGTGTCCCCCAGGGCTCCATCCTTGGCCCCTTACTCTTTAGTATAAACATGCTGCCACTGGGTCACATTATAAACAGGTTCAGTCAGGTGGTTCACATTTTACAAGTAGAAATCGACTTAAAATGAGCTTAACCAAACAGCTGATGGGGACATTAAAACGGTCCGCTTTTATTTTGTGATTATTTTCACGTTGAAAGGAATTAAACTTGTACGCTTGTATCTTAAACCATGAAAATGTAGAAGCTCATTAAGTTAAGTTTTCATTGCCATCACTTTTGTTTGTTCGTTAGTTAGCATGATTAATGGGATTGAAGCACAGTTCTTGACCCAATGAAGAACCCATTAAATTTAAGTTTGAGTACGTTTCTATGAATGAATGATCCGTGGGATTTTTTTATTCCCTACAAAAGGATAATTATTGTAACATTTCTGTTTTTACGTGGACCGGATTCTCTTGGCAAATATTAATTAACATAATAATAATAATAATAATAATAATAATAATAATAATAATAATACATTTAATTCATAACGCACTTTACATTTGGATCAAATCTCAAAGTGCTACAAAGTAAAAGCAGATAAAAGCATCAATAAAAATATAATAATAACTATATAAAAACATGCACAAAAAGCATCTATGTTATTTAAAGTTATAGGTTCTGCTAAAAAGGAAAGTTTTAAGTCCTTTTTTAAATGTGTCAGTCGTCTGTGGAGCCCTCAGATGGTCAGGGAGGGCATTCCACAGACGAGGGGCAGCAGAACAGAATGCCCGATCATCCATGGTGCTGAGCTTAGTCCGGGGAAGGAGGAAGTATGTATATATAACATGTATATTATGGCCCGTCCTCATCATCAGCGAAGCATCTTTGTTCCAATCTTCTAGTTTTGTGTGAACGTTTTGATCGTCAGCTCCATCACAGGCTAAATTCAGTCCGATCCGACTCGTCTGGCTACTAACAATTGTCAATAAAGTTTGGTTGACAGCTCTTCTAGGGTCGCTGAGAATGATTTACCACAGAAGAAGTAGAGATTTGTGTGTCGGTGGAGGCCTCACTGCCTCAAAGACAGGAATGTGCTGCCTGACCGTCATTGCCACCCTGTGTGCTGAAATGTCTAAAGAAATAGACACTGGCTTATGTGGACTTGCAGGCGGCGAGGAAGACGTGGGCAGAATGGTTGGTCGATTTAACAAAGAAAATAGCCCCCTACACTCGGCCTATATATTTACCTGTCAGAACCATTTGTTTTCCTCTTCTGTCCCTCTTTTCTCTCCCTCGCTGTGAAAAAGCTTCCATCCATAAATTACAAATTGTAGCTTTTTCCCATGCATGTGCTCTGCTGGGCTCTGAATATTACAAATTTACTCCGTCATACCACCAGTACTAAACCTGACCAGAGATGTTCTGTGTCCTGTCATCTAGCCTCTACCAGCCGGGCCCTGTTAAAGCTGCTTGGATCCCAACTATAGTCCATTAATCCTGCTTCCAACACATTTTCCCTGATTCAGATCATGCCATCTCATTTCTGACGCACGACTAATCCGCTGCATTTTAATTGGTGTTCTGATCCTTTGAGAAGGTGTTTTTTTTTTTTAGTGTTTTGTATCTCTGATGAAGGGATTTTGGGAAGTTGTAGTTTGGTGTTACCTGCGTTGCCATTTATCACTTTCAGCCACTCAGTAACAACGATTTGTTTTAATCCGGGCAGATAAAAAACAAAGTGCCTATTCTCTCCGGACTGCGGCGTATTTACTTAATTGCTTAAAATGAAGTTAGACTGAGAAGCTGGAGATGTGTAACACATGCAGAAACTTGACTGGTGGCGTCTCATCGCTCATGAACTCCATCTCTATGTCACTTAACTTGTGTGTTTCGTCTTTCTGACACTCTATTTCTCCATTGTTTCATGAAGGTCACTCATCTCTTTGCCCTCTCGGAACTAAATGTACAAACTGGTAGTGCAGCTGCAGGGAGTTTCCCATTTAGTAGTCAAAGACAAATCTATCTGGGTTACACATGGACAACATATGGCACTTTTGGAATGTTTCAAATCCATGACATAGAGCAAAATCATGGCAGTTAACGCGACACATGGGTAACTTTGATGTTTGATCGTTCTTCCACAGCTCAGATGATTGTCGTGAGCATTTACGTTTTCTGAATATGCATATTCCTCAGGAATAGTGTGAGTTTCCTCAGAGGCAGTCTTTTCCAAACAGTCTCATAGAGCTGCTGTAGCTTTTTCTCGCCATCCTTTATAGTCTTTGCTGAGGGTTTGTCCGTTTTTTTTCTCTTTGGAATCCTGAGATCACGCCGGCGTTATCCCTCACCCTAAGTCTGTGTGTCTTTATACAGTCCAGTTCAGTTCTACTCAGTACACCAAAATAGTTTGTTTTATTGAAAGAATAACTGAGAGGACGTTGAGATTATGTAGTGCTGCAGAAAAATGATACCAAACATTTGCACAATGAACGTTATTTACTGTCCTGGCAGTCTGAAGTCAGGTTTGGGTTAACCCTAAGCCTAACCTGACCACAGACTCCGGTTATCTGGGCTGGGGAAGTCTAAGATGGAGATCAGGGGATTATGGTCACCACATCTTCATACTTGTGGTTGACGTTCATTGTCCTCTGACATCACACTCTGTTTGTTTGTGTTTTTGCTCATGGGCACGGTTTCACGTTTAGTCTTATTCTGTTATTAGAATTTTGAATATTTGTGTGGAAATGGGTTTCAGAGAGAATATTTGTCACCCTTAAATACTCGTGATGCACCTCATGGAAAAAAATTAAAGATTCTTTTTTTGTTGTTGTCATGAAAACGTTATTTTAAGTTTGATTTATTCCAATCTAAAAACCTTCTCATGAGTATTCTTTTATGTTACGCTGACTTATTATGAAGTTAGCTATCTTTCCCCCCCATTGTAATACTTTATATGAATTCCGGCAGAACCCCGTAAGAAAAAATGAAACTGTCAAATAAAGATGCAATAGAAGATTAGAAACTTTTGTCCGTAACACAATGGAATAAGGCAGTAGGAACCTCCTTAAATTAGAAATATTGTTCCTTACGCCCCGGCAGCAGCCCCTGTTGAATCTCTGCAGGAACCTAATAATGCAGAAAATCTTTAAGACTTACTGGCGTTCCGTAAGAGCAGACGTGAGCCAGAACTTCTACGACTACGGATGGTATCGTTAAATGCTGGTTACTTTCTGCGGAGGTTTCAGGCACATGGATCATGACTGTCGTTATCGGTTCAGTCGGAGGCTTTCATCTTCTCTTCGAGGAATGGGTCGTGAAGTTCTCATGCCTGTTCCTCTCTTCATTTTTAGTTTGGAGTTTACCGGAAGCGGAGAAATGGATCAACTCATGCTTGGTTTCTATCTCACTACGTCTCACTCCTCTAACAGCGTCCTCTCTGCTTCCATGCTCACTTTTCCACCCTACCGCTTGCAGACCTCTCACTCTCTGCCTTTCTTCATCTTTGGTTTTCCTTTACTTCCATCTATGTGTGACCACCCTCTTTGTTGTTTGTCCATACTGCTGCTCTGTCCGTCCCCCCCCCCGCCACACATGGTCCTCTCCTCTCCCCCCCTGGCATCTCAGAGGAAATTTAATATAGGTTTGTTTGGTGTTTCCAAGAATTCCATTCAGCTGCCGCCTCTCTTTGCCCCCGAAACTAAGACAAACAAAGGCCCTCCGGCCAAGAGCAGCAAACATCGCTCTTGTTGGCCTCATAATTTGGTCTTCAGATTACTCCGGCCCCTCTTCATTTTTTTGTTTGTCCCCCTCGGCCTGAATTCTTTCTCCAGAAAGATTCACTTCTGGATCTACTGCATCTGTATATGCAGAATAGGCCACCGCTGTCGAATATCCCCCCAAAAAACGCGGTACAACCGCTCGCCCTGCTTGACCTCCTCAAATTACATGTATAGTTATGTCTGAAAATTAGTTTTTCGTTAAAATAAGCTGCCCTCCGGTGAGTAAAATGTTAACTATAAGAGAAGTTATATCCAAAAATGATTTGTGTGTTTTTGCAGAAAAAGCTCCCCCTAGTGGGTAAATGATAAACAATTAGAGTCAAAAAATGATAAATGAAAGATAGATCCCCAAAAGTCGATTCATATGCACCAAAATTTAACTAAACTGACTAAAGGTTAGGACGTTATATCCCAAAAATGGGGTTTTTTGCCCCGAAAGCTTTTGGAGCTAAAACTGTCCCTGTGTTGGAAATATACAACCGACCCTTCCCATAATCCATCCACTCTTTCCTCGCACTAGGGTCTATGTGGGTATAACATTTGAAAATGATCCATGTGGTAATATTTGAGTTATTGCGTTAACATGGAGGATCTGCGGCGTAGGCGGCGATAGCGATTTCATAATAAACCTGATTTTTCGGTGTAAAATATGTGACTTCGACCGTTCAGAGTGCGTTAATTTTACGACATGTTATACCCCGCAGAAAAACAAACAGATTTTTGCATCATCGCTCTATATAACACACATTATTCCCCTCTATCTTACAAGTTTCCTTTGCTAGAAACGGCACTTAGTGTCTCGGAGTCGTAGTTTAGCCCAATAGAAAATTCGTCTCCAATCAATAGAATAGAAGAGTTTTTAAAACTGGTCACATGATTCCGCAGATAAAACAAATGTGTTTCTTATGACGTCGTGTCTTTTTTATTCATCCAGATGATTGTTTTTAGCACCATATGCGCAGACTTGTCTGAAGGTGAGGGATTAGTCTGAGACAGAAGCTCTGGGTGATACTTAGACTTCCAGCGACGTCCATCTTTAATAACCTTTTATCAGATTTCACCAGGTTGGTGATATTGTTCGCTGCGGTACAAACCTTGACTGATGTTGAACACGTGCTATTTGTCTTCATGATCTAATATTAAACCCTGACACCTCGTGCAATATAGAGGAGCTAAGAGTAGGGACCGATGAAAATCCTGTGAGGGTTTGGAAAAAAAAGCGGTTCAGATTTTTGATAGTCAGCTTTCAAACATTTTAAAGACAGAAATCAACAATTCATCAGAACTTTATTTTCATCTAGATCACATTCTTATGTGTTTAGGATATATTATTTCTGTATTTTTGAACATTTCCCCAATGTTTTTACATTGAGTATTCTATTCCATACCATAATCAACCTTCTGATCTGTTTGAACTGGACCGTTGACCGGATTCAATTTAAACACTTTTCTCTGTGAGTACAGTCAAATGAAGTCTATTTTCATACAACTATTATAGGGTTTTATCTATTATGATGGCAGCTGATGTTTAACATATTCCGTACAGTAGTTTACGAACTGCAGTATCAATGCTAGCAATGAAACTGGAAAAAAATATTCTTTTCTTGATGCCCAAAACTACTACTACAGGTACAAAAATGACTATTTTTCTTATTAAATGTTGTTTATCCAGTCATGTATTTATAATCATATCCAATTACCTGACCTGGGAGGCTAAAACAGATATATAGGAAGTAAAAGAGCCAATCGTGAAGTATTACGGAATCATCATCGTCGCTCCTTCAAGTTAAGGCAATAACTCGAAAAATATTTCATGGATCATTTTATAATTGTATATTCACCTAGACCTTCGTGCTAGGAAGAACTGCACTGATTTTGGGGAAGGTTAGTTGCATATTTCCAACGCTAGGGGGAGCTTTAGCCACCAAAGTTTTTGGTCAGTAATTTCTCAACCGTTGGTCAGAATTAGTCCAAATCTGGTTCGTATGAATGAACTCAAAGACCCGTCGTATGTATATCATAATCTATTCTAATAAATAAAAGCGAGTGAGAGAAAGAGAGAGAGAGACCGAGAGAGAGAGGAGGTGTAGAAGGCTGTTAATTAATGACCTAGTGTCTATTTTCTCTCTCGTTCTATCTATCTTTTACCAACTCAAGCTAGGATTAAAATATACCACATCAGGTCAAATTTAAGATTTCCCTAAGCCTCTGTGTCAGTCTGTACGGCTGTCACAGACCATAATGACTGCAGCAGAAGCCTTAAAGGTCCGCCTCAGAGTACAACAAATGAAAGAAATAATGTGGTTTGCCGCAATTTCTGGTTGTTGATGCAATTTTTGCTTTGCCTCTTCCACACAGGACGTTGTGTCCTTTTGTTTGTTAGTCCGTGGGAGGCGACGTCTTTCCTGATTTTGTTTGAGGGCCAAATAAATGGTCGAATGCAGGACTTTGTTTTTTTTTATTAACACTGCAAGATTATCAATCTGTTTTTAATCTTTAGTTTTTCAGTAATTGTTCAGTTCAATAATGCATTAATATTGCTGATGGGCTAGAAACCTGCAGCTTCCTGCGGTCTGTAACTCTGATCAACTGGTTTCAGATGACATTCGAATGCACCTCACAGTTTCACATCCGGATCTACTGTAAGCATTTAGTTGCGTTGTTTCGTTGAGTCGTGGGTTAGATCCAGTAACCTTCAATTATGCTGACAGAGCCTTGAGTTTGATGGAATGTGAAGAGACTGTTGACCCTCAGCGGACGTTTGTACTCGTCTGGGTGCCCTTCAAGTTGCATGTGATTGAGTAAAAATGAACGCAGACAATATATCCCATCATCAGACATTTAAAACTTAAAGTGTTCAGTCATGACCCCTGTAGTTGTAGTTACTGCAGTTTGGCTCTGTATGGCAGTATTGACAGTGAGTTTTGACACTTTCGAAACATGTTCAGTCTCTAAAGTTACGTTACTCTCACACTACTGCGCAATTCTGATTCCTTCTCAGAGTTTTTTTTGCGTGTAGCTGTTTTACATTACTTTTTAAATTTGGCCTATTTCAGACTCCAGTATGAACGGTTCACAGCCCTAAACTGACCCTCATGCGTGAAAGAACAGTAACAAAGACGTCACAAGCAAATGGAAGCAGCTCAAGTCTGTTTTAACGCTGTCTTGTGCAGCGGAGGCTGGAAAATCGGGAAAAAAACAAGTGAAAAGTGGCTCCCATCAACGCAGTTTTGTGGTCAATGTCAATGGAAGATGACTTCAAATGTGCATGAATTCTCTTCTGAGGGTTAAGACTGATGCCGCATTGCAAAAAATCTGACCTGTGTTTGACTGATTACCACTAATGAAAGTGGGCTACATCCAAAATGGAAATGGTTTGTTCTTTTTTGCACTGCCATGAAAAAGTCACATATTGCCAAAAAAAATCAGACTTGGGCCACATTTTTCCTGCAGGGTTCATTTTTGCCTGAATGACGTTGCAACCAGGTATCTTAAGAGCAACTATTGCATTTGTTATCGTATAGCAGTGTTGTTATGATGCAAAATAATCAAATAAACCCCCAATATGTATAAGGGGATATCTGGGAAAAAGTACTATTTATCAGCACATAAAAGTAGTTTAAATAGCATAATAAAACTAATGTTACTTTCTTTTCATATTCAACATCAAATGCTGCATTTCCTGACTCCTGCAACAGAAACAAATTTAAACTCAGATGTTGTTAAAATTTAAGAGCCAACCCGCATAGACCTACTCTAGTATTAAAGTCCCTTTTTTTCTGTTAAGGTCTAAATTTACATCAAGACTCCAAAAAGACGTAATCTCCTTCTGACCCAAAATCAATAGTAAAGGCTCTCCAGTTGCTCTGAAGCATTTAGATCAAAGGGTTTCTGCCCTGAGCAGCTGCATGGAATATCCCCCCCTTTGGAGTCTCGATACTGGTAGTGGTGGCTGATGGCTCTGCTGAGACTGATGGATCTGCGAGGACTTGGTGGAGATTTGGATGTGGAGGGCGTGAGAACCAGCAGCATGAAAGAACGAGACTCATATTCATAGACAGCAGCTGATGGTGATGGGCGGAGCATGCAGGTGTGACACGGTGATTGGACGGATGAGGCAACCTGATTAGGAAGTTTACATTCATGAGCGGTAACTGTGGCCTCAGTCTGGAACAGGACAGTTCCAGATAGTTCTACTTAACTTTAGCTCCTGGTCTGCTTCGCTTCCTCGCAGCAAATCTTCAACACGTAGCAGGGGAGGATGGATTCCAATCAAATATCAGGGTATTTCTATCGGGGTATTTCTAGAAGGAATCATTTCGCCATCTGCGAGGATGCTTAAGCCCGTGTGTCAAGGGACATGATCCCAAGGAGGCCTCAAAGTCCACCTAGGCTTGGTTCCAGAAGTCCAGTCCTGGAACATTCTAGACTTACATACCAGAGAAAAATTTCTGGAGGGGTTTGAAGGCGGTGGTTTCATACGTGCGGTAGAACCGGAGGCATTAGCTGGTCATCCTACTTGGGAAATCACTTTTGTTGCATTGAGAAGCTGCTGACAAGCTTCTTGTCTTTGCTCTCAGCTTTGCATACTCAACGAGTCTGGCCCGTCACAAACCTGGCCGGGCTCCTCAACTCAGGCTTGACGCTCATACCGGACCCCTCAGTCATCCTCCGGTTCTGTCTTGCCTCCCTTTAGCCCTCCAAGTCAAACCTACCACTGCTTCCCTCCCCACCAGGAGCGTCTCATACTAGCATGCACCAGCAAAGGCATGCATATAAAGAGCCACCCACCTGCTAATCCCCCTCTCATTAATCCCTCGCCTGCCTCCCTCCTCAAATATTCCCCTCTGGTGATCTCACTGTGAAGAAGCGTACGGGGGTCTTCTGCAGATGCCTGGCTTCATTTCAGCTGGTATAACATTTCTAATTTTCGGCATAAGCACACCTACACCGGAGAGCAGGACCCCAGAAGTCGGCTCTGCTGCCAATAACACTATTCAGGATTCATTTTCTCCTCAACTCTTATTGGACTATTGGATATCACTGCATGTACAGCCACCTGTGCAGAAGGCGGGCCAAAACAAATAGAAAACATTTTTATCGGGGTGTCATTTTTTCTTCATCTTAGCGGTAGATATTTATCACAATAAAGAAAAGTATAGTAAAAATAAATATTGCTTCATAGAAAAAGACATAACTTTCATGGAATCAAAATATCAGTTTACCTTTAATGTAGATAAGACATGTTTTGATTAATAGATTAAAGGTAAATAATTTCACTTGACTATAGCATCTCCGGATGCTTCTCCTTCTCAGACACGTGAACCCACTGACTGTTTTTTCATGGCGTGAATTAGCCGTGTTCCCATGGCAACATCCATCCTATTTATATATGCAGGTCTATTTATGATGAAGACCATCTCCAGTCGAAATGATAATGGTGATTTTCTGGGTCAGTGATTTGCCTAATACGCTGTTGTTAGCATGCTACTACTAATGAGCGAACATGCTAAACCTCATCTACCGAATTCTAGCATATTAATAATCTCAAAGCAGATCTGAGTTCAGCTTCTTGAAGCGGAGGACGGTTAACGTTGCAACCCTGCCTCATAGAAAAATGGTTTTATTGCTAATTTGTTACATGAAATAAATTCTGAGTTTGACTTTATAGGGTAATGATGGAGAAATTAAAAATGAATAAAAAAAAGCCCGGCCGAAAAAGTGAACTGTGAAGTGAAATTTAGTGTCGTCTAGAATCGATGCTTCAGTTTTGCAACCATCTGAGCGGCCGTCATCTAATACACTGTCTACTAAAAATAGGACCTGCTGTAGGAATATAGTCGACCGAAATCAAGCTCATTTGAAGGTGAGAAAAAGACAGCAGGTCTTAGTTTCCAGCGACCATAAACTAATGAGAACACGAATATGAACATCATTCTTTATTCTTCCCTTACACATGTTGAAATCCAGGGTACTGGATGTTTAAGGTTTGCATCCTTTCATCAGATCAAAGGCATCACTGAACCCTATCTCCACGGAAACTACATCAGCTGATACTTTGGAGAGACCTCGGAGAATTTGCCAGTTCATTATAAAAACAAACAAACCATTCAGACTCGCAATTAGAGTCACCGGTTAACTTATACTGTATGCTTCTGGACTGGGAGGGTTGATCAGAACCCTAGAACCTTCTTGCATCACGCCGTGTTAATCACTAAGCAACCATGCGGCCCCACTGATGCTGCATTAAAATCCTTTATTGCAAGACTGTAATGCATGAAAATAAACTTTTATTTGAAGCAAACTGTTAACTACAAAGTCTATCCAAATGAGGTGTGAAAGAAGAAATGGAGCTAGGATTGGTGAGAAAGAAGCTGTCGTAGCTTATTATGACTTTCTCACATGGAACAGGTGAGGTGTGTTTTTATACTGGGAAAACTGGGCACAGGTGTCACCTTGCAATTCTCTTAGTCACATGACCCTGCCAGCTGAAAACATTGTTTTCATCATAACACATTAACCTCTGCCGATGGGGGTAGTGTCTTTAAGTATTGTATTGTATAGTATACTACACTGTACTATACTATACTATACTATACTGTACTATACTACACTGTACTATACTGTACTATACTATACTGTACTATACTGTACTATACTGTACTATGCTATACTGTACTATACTGTACTATACTATACTGTACTATACTATACTATACTGTACTATACTACACTGTACTATACTATACTGTACTATACTGTACTATACTATACTGTACTATACGGTACTATACTGTACTATACTGTACTATACTATACTACACTGTACTATACTATACTGTACTGTACTATACTATACTGTACTATACGGTACTATACTGTACTATACTGTACTATACTATACTGTACTATACTACACTGTACTATACTGTACTATACTGTACTATACTATACTACACTGTACTATACTATACTGTACTATACTGTACTATACTATACTGTACTATACGGTACTATACTGTACTATACTGTACTATACTGTACTATACTACACTGTACTATACTATACTGTACTATACTGTACTATACTATACTGTACTATACTGTACTATACTGTACTATACTGTACTATGCTATACTGTAGTATACTGTACTATACTATACTATACTGTACTATACTATACTATACTGTACTATACTACACTGTACTATACTGTACTATACTGTACTATACTATACTGTACTATACGGTACTATACTGTACTATACTGTACTATACTATACTACACTGTACTATACTATACTGTACTGTACTATACTATACTGTACTATACGGTACTATACTGTACTATACTGTACTATACTATACTGTACTATACTACACTGTACTATACTGTACTATACTGTACTATACTATACTACACTGTACTATACTATACTGTACTATACTGTACTATACTATACTGTACTATACGGTACTATACTGTACTATACTGTACTATACTACACTGTACTATACTATACTGTACTATACTGTACTATACTATACTGTACTATACGGTACTATACTGTACTATACTATACTGTACTATACTACACTGTACTATACTATACTGTACTATACTGTACTATACGGTACTATACTGTACTATACTGTACTATACTATACTATACTGTACTATACTACACTGTACTATACTATACTGTACTATACTATACTGTACTATACGGTACTATACTGTACTATACTATACTGTACTATACTATAATATACTATGCTGTACTAAACCATACTGATGAATGTTGAGTCTGATGGGTCTGCAAGTACTTAAGACTGAGGTGGAGACAGGGTGGTGGAGGAGACCTGCACCACCAGCATGGAAAAACTAGATAAATGGAGAAAGAGTCATATATAAAAACAGCAGCTGATGGTGATGGGCGGAGCCTACAGCTGTTACAGTGTTTGGATGGGTGAAGCTACCTGAAAGAGTGCATCCGATATCAACTGATGCCTCAGACCATGAAGCAGGTAATCGAGACTGAGCGTCTGTGAAAGGTGAGGATAATAGATGGGTACGAGCTTTAACAGTGGCCAGAGTGTGCAGGAGGACAGTCTTCCTGATTGAACTTTGCATAGATCTCCATTTTTCTACTTTTTGATGTGGAGGAATGATATGTGTTGACGCCGGAGGGTGCTAGTCTTTTACACAGAATATATTTGAAACAGTGTCATTGCTCTAGACTCACCAAAGAACTAGAGGATATTCTAAACACGGATCAGACGTGACATTATTATTAAACCATCTGTCGAATAAAGTGCCACCAGAACAACTCTCAGACGTTCTGTATGTTCTGACACCTTTCTGTCAGAGCCAGCATTTACTTATTCTGTCATTTGAGCAGCGGCGTCTCGGGAGGTCGTCCACTAATTGGAAGCCCCTGCCGTCTACATGTGAAAATGTCTTTGAGTAAAGTACTGAACAGTCAACGATGGTGACTGATTAGCGCTCATGTTGGGTAGCTGGCGCCGTAGAATGTAGCCTCTGCCACCTCTGAATGAATGCATGTGAATGGGTGAATGTATGCTCATGATGTCGGGTGCTTTGAGAGGTCATAAATCAATATAAATGAAATCTCTTTACATTTAGTGCTACATTAGCTGTTTTGTGGGACTGCTAGATGTAAAGTTGAAAACTTTTTTGAGTTGATTTTCTTCTTCTTTGAGTTAGCTGAGAAACTATAGGCTGTTTTTATATCTTAAGGATGTGAGCAGCACATATTCTACACAGTAGGTTGGTTTACTTGGGAAACTTTTCTCCTATCCGAATTAAACCATCTCGAAATATGATCTCAGTTGCCTGTTTACACGTCCTGCGATCTTTTCCCACCGGTAAAGAGGTGTTTACATGCAATATTTTTTTCCGATTAGGCGTCTTTTCCAAATCTATTCGGGATTAAGCCGTCCATGTAAAACCACCTAATGATTCCCCAGCGGACGATCAAGAACACTCTGTCCCTAACAACTCTTGATGAATCACATCTCTCCCCCCCAATCGTTATGGACGACCAACCGCCAACGACTCTCCATAAACCAACACCCACTGGAGGAATAACATCTCTGACCCCCAACTAGCAACTCACAACTGAGAAACTTTCTTGGACGAGAGGCGAAACGTCTTCAAGTTAAAACAGAAGTCCGGTTGCTTTGGATTCAACCCACATGGATTGTACACAATCAAAATGTCACTTTCTATCTCGCCTTACAAGATGTTTGATTCACATCTGTTACTACCTCCACTGCCGTCTCAGAGTTGAAAGAACTTAGAAAGAAAATGATAATTCTTTTGCCGTTTTATAGACCGGGTGGCACCAAACAAGACCCTCAGTCCTGGAGAGGTTCTCATCCAGGTGTCTAACTCTCCCACCTGCTGTGTAGTGTCCTAGTAACGAGATAATCACTGTTTTCATTGTTGTTAGGGCTGATAGGTGTGTACTTTTGCATTTGTTGTCAGGATTCCGGGGAATATGTCATCTCCAGAAGGTTTTGTAAATGTAACAGGGAATAAGCCCCCCTGTGTGGATCACTTCTCAGTTATGTCACCCCACCAGTAGCTAAAGTTGTACCGTTTTGACACGGATGGCACTCAACACTTGCGATAAGGGTGTATCATTAAAAAAAGGAGCTCGCAGATGCAAACAGCAGATAAGCTGTACAATGTACGTGACAGCAAACATGACAGGGGAGGAAGAGGAGGAGTGAAGTGGTGGTGTCGGTGTAGGAAACTCTTCTAGATTACATTTCCTCTCCGTGAGCTTCGCCATTCCAATTTCAGATTCTTTTTCTTCCTTCACTGATGATTATCAGCTAAGCCGAGGAAACGCTCCTCCCGTGTGTGTGTGTGTCTGTGTGTGTGTGTGTGTGTGTGTGTGTGTGTCACCAGCAGGATGCACACACCATTTCTCAACATCAAAATGCCTTAACTGTTACTCCTGGCTGATCATAGATAGATGAGGAAGTACACATTTCATGCTAATACACCCCTGAATGTCTTAGCTAAGAAAACAGGCTGGGCTAAATATGACATCGGCTCACTTCTGTGATCATAATCGTCACGTTTTACGAGAGTCGACGGAACCAGTCACACCATTAATCAGGACATAATTAATAAAGCTGGCCATCCCAAATGTGCCAGTGAAAAATGATCTTACGATGTGAAAGAAACCTCTCAGGTCATCTCGTATTACTCATCTCTTAGAATGTGATTAGGTAACATTAAAGGTGCAGTCTGTAAAATTAAAGGACATCTGTTGGAATAAATGGCAGATGATATTCGTAACAATTCTTTTGTGAGAGCATAATTGACAGAAAATAAGAATCACTTTTTATGACATGCTTAGAACGAGTACTTTAGTTTTATTTTATTTTTTTTACAGTAGGCTAGACCAGACAAGCTGAACGCAGAACAGGATTGATTTTTGGGATTGATTTTTGGGAACTTTCCCAAAATCAATCCAGTCTTTTCTCACCTTAAGGTCTATACATTTGTTAACTTTAAAAGTGATTCATCAGACATTTTTTTGAGTTATCTGGTTAACACGAATGATCTGCAGAGGCAGAAATGATAATTACATCATATCCCCCTTATGGGGGATTTAATTATAATAATTAGGTAGAAGTGAGTTTTGCCTTCTTGTTGTGAGTCTAAAAAGATAACGGATCATATAACGCTAAAATATCAGCACTGCAATAGCGCAAACCCTGGCCTACCAATTATATTTTCTTGTTGTTTTTATTCATCGTCGTACTCGTGAATGTTGAGTCATGTTACAGATCTGTTGCTTCATGTTTAGTGGCAACTGAAAATGTCAGCATGCTAACCATTTAGCTGGTTCCCTGCTAAAACTCGGCATGTTAGCGCACTGACGAAACACGGCTGCACAAGCAGAGCCTCATAGAGCTACTGCAGAATGCAGATTTTCTTCCACATTGGACAAAACCCACATCTGGTTTGTGTTGTCGGTGTGAAAGCAACCAATCTGCACTCAATCCCAGGTCAAATGTCTGGGCAGTAGTCACGGGTATCTGTGGGCTCCAGCGCCGATCAGCAGGGATGTAAACATGTGAGGCTGGTGGACACGCTCATTTTGCACGACGCTAGTTGAACTTTAAGACGTTGATGTCTAGATGGTTTTTCACGCTACAGTGTTCAAGTGATCCCCGTTTCATTGAAACTGGGCTACATGTCTGGATCTGTTCTGGACCGCGCATTAGCAACTCTCAGCAGAGATGGAAAGGAAACGAGATGGCTCACTCAGTTGAATATTCTGTCATCCTTTTTTGGGGAAAAAAAAACGTGTTAAATTCAAAACTTTTCTTAAATACTGATGTTTCATTCTGACCTCTGCAAATATTAAGTTGACTATGAAACATGATTAAAGAAAAGTAGGAATGGAGTTCACCCAAAAAACTAGAGGTGCACCGATTGCAATTTTTCGTCAACGGATTTTATGAAGGTTCTGAAAAATGCTGATTCCGTTTTTTTCTTTCTTGAATATTATAATTCTATAATTGACTGCGTACTTACATACAGCGGACTCGTGGCTGGTTCTGCACTCTCGCTAGCTTTAGCCGTTCTGCAATAATAGCCGTTCTGTAAACGTCTGCTTCTTAAAACTTTGTATTATCCTCAGGGTTGATCATTTTGAAGTATCTGATTTAAGTTTGTTCTTTTTATTTACTAGTGTCACTGCAACCGACTGAGAGCTTTCTGTTTTCTCTATTCGCTGTGAAAATTTTACAAACTAGTGAGATGTTTATAGCAATGAGGCTAATCGGCCGGTCACCCATCATATCAAAATAAGTCTCCAGGTGCCGATCAATCGTTGCACCTTTAAAAAAAACAAGTGTATATGAGCTAATATTGATGACAAAATGTTGTTGGTCTTATTAAATATTGGTCAAGTGATTTATTTAATTAAACTTAAGGGTTGCAACCACCTAAAACTGCATGAGCGGATTTCACTGAATGTGTCATCCACCACGTAGATTAAAGGTCCACTTTAACACCTTAAGAAATGATGAATAGCATTTAATTAACTCAGCTCCATGTGAAGTTTAACATTCTGCTCTCCTGGAATACCTCTCCACCTCCGACAGCGTACATATGTCAGCGATCTCCCCCTAAACCTGACCGCATCGTTTCTCCGCGTAAACCTAAACCCAAAGCGCTCATTTCCCTGCGCCGCACATGTTAGAACGGCTCTGCGGCAGGAATGTTTTACACGTCAGCCACAGATGGACGTGGATGCCTTGATCTTCTCACCCAGTCAAAGCGTCAGTGTCAGTGAGTTTGGTGAAAATATGTTGCATATACAGGTTTATGTAGAATCTACCAATTTAACTAGAATTCACATGTTCGTCGTCAACATAGCGATTTTTTTTTATAGTTTTAAATATCAAATTGAACCTCATACACTAGAGAAATATGCATCAGGCTTTGATGGACAGGACTTCCTCGTAGGATCGGAGGCTCATCGCTGGTTTTGCTCTTCCTGGAATGAATTTGTTGACAGAACTTTGCGGAATGACGCTGAAATGAGCCTGACCTGAGATCCACATTCTTCACAACGTGAGCTCATCTGTGGTTCCGTGAGCCTTTTGCACCATCCAGACGCTCTTGCGGAGCTATTTTTGTTGGCGGAGAGGAGTGCAATGTTGGCAGTCTCCTCCCACCCTACCACTCGCTTCCCAGGAGTGAGTGTGTGTGCTCACGAGTGTGTGTGCTCACGAGTGTGTGTGCGCACGACTGTGTGTTTGTTTAAGGAAATGATGCAGCGCCAGTTTGTGTAAATTTATCCACAGAGCCGAAACAAAAATAAGGACTGTGAAGCGGGTCCGAGAGCCATTTGGTCACCAGGCGCCATTTTTGCCATGAAGTGTTGCTGGTGTATCAGTGCGTGTTCTTTTTCTCAGTTTTTTTTTTTATGTAGGAGGATTGAGGAGTATGCTTCATCCTACTGTTAGGAAACAAACCAGTGGGAAGCTGGTTTCACATGAATGAGAAATATTAAGTATTTACCCGGTAGATTAATGGTAAAATATAGTATATTATTGGGTCATTACCATTGGTAATAAATAGCAATTTATTATTCCCTTTCCCATGCAATTAAGGCAAATCTCTACCCTGTAGGTTCTGAAATATTGCGAAGTATAAGATGACAATTTCTTCTGTAAGCAACAGAAACTGTACCGTAAAAGGATGCCTGGCTTGTTTCCATGTTTTTACCACATTCTTACCGTGTCCTTTTTAAATATGTTGGTATTTTTCTTATTAATAAGTCAAAACTTTTACCATTTATGTTCTGAGAGGTGAGCGGGTCTATTGGAATCAGGATGCCTGGAGTACCGCTGGGGGTGGTGGTGGCTGATGGCTCTGCTGAGACTGACGAAAGATGAAGTCGATTAATCTGTGAGGGGTGGGTGGAGATGGGGAGGTAGAACGTACATGTAGCAACAGCATGAAAGAACTATGAATGGAGAGGAGTCATATTTAAAAAATAAAAAATACCTCCTGGGTGTCTCCGTTTAGAGAGTTTCATTTGGAGGAGACTTTCCAGTAGATGCAGGACTTGTTGGAAGGATAACAATAATTGCCTAACCTGATGCACGACCCACAATCCCCCATGAAGTTGGGCACTGTGTTTGTTCTGCCTACTCTGTAGGTCGTTCATCATATTTCTGCACATTTTCCAAAACATTATGGATATGGACCAATCACAGCAGCACTACTGGAAAATCAAAATAAACGGAAATGAAAAAAGTCAATGAGCAAGTGATAATTTACTTAATTGATCGCAACCTACTATATTGTTGCCATTTTTATTTTTGAAAGTTCTGACTCTTCACTGCCATCTTGTGGCTGTCTCGATATTAACATCAGGGAAGCAAACAAGTCGTGGGCATGGAGGGATACACCATTATCTGTGTTTGTATGTGGAGGAAGTATAAATGAGTTTTTTGGGATACGCAGATTTATGGATGAATGGTTGGATTGATGGATGATTGATGGATGAGTGGATGGATTGATGGATGAATGGATTGATGGATTGATGGATGGATGGATTGATGAATGGTTGGATGGATTGATGGATTGATGAATGGATTGATGGAGGATGGATTGATGGATTGATGAATGGATTGATGGAGGATGGATTGATGGATGGATTGATGGATGAATGGTTGGATGGGTTGATGGATGAATGGATTTGATGGATGTATGGATTGATGGATGATTGATGGATGGATGCATTAATGGTTTGATGGTGGATGGATGATGGATTGATGGAAGATGGATGGATGGATGGATTGATGAATGGTTGGATGGATTGATGGATGGATGGATTGATGGATTGATGGATTGATGGATGACACTTTGTTTCTGTACATTTAATTTAATTTATTTTAATTGCACATAACACGATGTTATTCTTACTCTGTAACATGCTCTGCTGCTGTAACGTTGCAATTTCCCCATTGTGGGACTAATAAAGGCTATCTATCTATCTATCTATCTATCTATCTATCTATCTATGATGGATTGATGGATGATGGATGTTGGATGTATTTATTGATGTTTGATGGATGAATGATTGATGGCTTTATTGATGGTTGGATGGATGAATGGTCGGATGATGTATGGTTGGATGGATGTATTTTAAGGAACTATTGTTTTAGACACGTAGCTTACATTTCCTTGAAGACACACAAACAGAGATGATGATATGAACTTTCTGGTTTTTGCAGTACATTTTAGTAAATTAAAATAATCATATTTTGAAGATGATTAAAGTCGCTACAATCATTTACCTGCAGTCTGGATGTTCGTTTCATCTTTGCCTCATATGTTTAGCCTCTTCAGAATGAGACCACACCACATTATAATAAGGGCTTTTAGCTATGCTAATAAGGTTATTTGCATGCAAACCACTTCTCCTTGGGGGAATAACAAAAAAAAACCTCCACTGTACTCTAGTTTTACCACTATCCATTTTACTTAGACTTTAATCTGATTCTCTAAAATCAGCAAGGAACACAATCAAACCGGAATCCAAACTACATTTGCATAAATACAAAGAAAACAAGAATTGCGGTCTGATTGGAGCACTGACGCCATTGTCAGCAGTAAGAAGGAAAGCGATGAATCTTGCAAACTGTCGGACCCGGGGGAAATCCCCGTGTCTTCATTATGGCTGCGAGGCAGATTTGAATATGTGAAGGACATTCATTAAGAAGTTCAGCGTGAGAGAATAAACTGGAAAGGTTATAGTTTTAAATTCCCGCATAAAATGTCATTGGAAATTGATAAGGACGAGTCGGAGGAAGCCTTTGAGGTGGCGCCTGAAGAGCAAAGCGGCAAAGTCTTCTTTCAGTGAAGCAGTTTCTCAAGTTGACAACCAACCAAATGATATCTTTGCATGTTTTTTTTTTTCTTCTTTCAGTTTCCTCCTGGATGAAGCGCTGCCTTGTTAGACCATAACAAATTCTGAACATTCCATTTTGTTTATAGTCAACTATAGCTTGTGATCATTTGGGTAATTTTGGCTTGTTAAATTGGCCAACTGAGTTGGCTAATTTGATTCCCGAGCAGGAAGTAGCACATTATGCTGATTTTATGCATGTTTATTCATTGAAAGTTTGTGTGCGAGTTACTTCATGATTTTTGCCACTTGTTTCGCATCTAAATCAGAAAAAAAGTCTTCCAAGTGGTGTCTAGGCGCCGAGTTGTGTGTGGGTTGGAAGATCCTGGGCCCGCCCACTGGTACAACTGGCCTATCGTAATGACTGGGAGATAAACTTCATTTTCTTGTTTACCTCCGCCAAAGGATTCTTAAGGTTTTTTTTTTTCCATTTTGTCTTTTAGCAGAATTAGACAAAACTAATTACATTTTTGGAGTGGGTAACAGGGCTTTTTTTTTTTTTTTTTTCACTTTCTATATTATTCATAAACTAGCTGAGAGATTCTGTTGAAACTTGGCAGAAGGTGTGGCACACCTCCCCGAACATTCGAAGATGGAGGTATTTATTTGTCAGTTATGATTAAACTACATGATGGAATAACACGGTAGCTTGTGTGGTGACACCGCTGCCTCACAATAACAAGGGTGCAAATTCACCCCGGGGCCTGGAGCGAACCCCTGTGTTTGCGTGGGTCCCCTCTGGGTTCTCGGACCTCATCTGACAGTCTGAAAACAGGTATTATGGGCAGAACGGTGACTCTAAACTGCCCTTAGTATGATGGTGAGAGTGAATGATGATGTTTGTGATGATCTTTTTGTCTATGTTTTGACTCTGTTATGAACTGGCACATGTTCAGTGTTGTACCCCGCTTCATGCCCAAGTGTCAGCTGGGTAGGTACCAGCTCCCCGATTACCGGGAACAGAACAAGTGCTTCCCGAAAATGGATGGATGGGTGGAAAAACCTGAAACTGGGTGCGTGACTGGACTATGGGGAGACCACTGACTTTTGGAATATAATGAGGTTAAGAGGTTGATGCTGTTATTTCTTTTTAAACTTTTTCTTTCTTCAACATAGGAAAGAACCCTTAGGACAGAATTTGCATTTAACTTGTATCACAGGTTGGCATCGGGGATCGGGAAAATATCTAAAACTTTTGGTAGAAGATACAGGAGTTGAAGACTCTTCTGTAACAGCTGATTTCCCAACGGCAATACAAGTTCTACGTATACAACGATCAGCCGTAAGATTAAAACCTGTTTCTTTATATCGTCTAACACACTTGTGATGCACTGCATGTTCTGACACCTTTCTGTCAGATCCAACAGGAACCTTTTTAGCAATCTCTGCAATTTGCAACCACGACCCCTTTTCCTGGTTCACCGATTGTCCTTCCTTAGACCCCTTTGAGATGTACTTACCCAAACCAGACCAGGCACACCCAACAAAACCTTCAGCTCTGGAGATGCTCCAAGCTAATCATCTAGCCATTATTGTTTGGGCCTGGTTAAAGTCTCCAAGATCCGGCCACTATTCCTACTTCCAACTCATCCTCTTAAGGAGAAAATGTTCACTTGTTGCCTAACATATCCCGCCCACTGACAGAGATTGTAATGTGATGGCTGATCGGTGATCTCATAGTGAGAGAATCTGAACGTTATGTGAGTGGAAGCGAGCCTGTGCAGGTGATTGCGTTGCTTCCCTGGAGGTTTTACGATCCCCAACTATTCTTGTTAATTCTTCGTTACCATAACTTGTAATTAGACCAAGTGTCCCTCAAACTAAATCAGATTTTCCATTAATAAAAAGTGCAAGACAACATTTATTAGGCTGTAATAAAAAGTCATTTTTTTCAAGGTCACAAGCCGGCACAGGCCTGTTACAGTGGAGAGGTTGTTCACTGGTCGTTTTCATCTGGGGAAAGGTCCAGCGGGTCCAAACAATACTCCCCCTGAGATCGTGTTGCTGCCTCCGCCTGCTCCTTTCTTAGATTATCATCAAACTTACCACCATCTCAACAACGTTCCTAGTCATTTACCGCTATTACAGAAAGACAAGAGTGAAGGATCACGGTATGAGCAAATAAAAATAGATAAAACATAGAGAGAGCAGAAAAACACACATTTATCAGAAATCCGCTCAGACAGACATGATAAAATCTCTACATTTCATATTGAGGCTAAAAGGATCTTGCATTGTGTGTTAGCCTTCGCTAACTTGCTTGACTGACAGGTTGTCCTTCTTGAGACCACTTATAGGTACCAAAAACTTCAGACCAAGAACACCCAACAAAACCTACAGTTCTGGAGATGCTCCGGCCCAATGGTCAAGTCAACACAATTAGAACCTTGTAAACGTTGCCCAGATCCTCATGTTTGTCTATTTTCCTGCTTCCAACACACAAATAATCAATTTTGCGTCACCTCTCGGTGCTTATAAGGGTATGGCTGATCTGTGTATGTCATTGTTCCAAATGAATCGATTGGTCTACAAAATCCACTTCAAAATATATAGTGTGTTTGATTTCCAGGCGAGTTGAGCAATGCATCATGCTGTTGCTGGTAAATGCTAAGATATAGCCACATTGAAAATGTTGACATGCAAAATGCACTAAAACTATTTGGTATGTTTATGGACCTTTGCAGGAAGTTTCTAGACAAACCAGTGCAACTTCCACACATGAAGGTCATCCTCAGATGGATTTGAACCTATAAGCTTCTCGCTGAGGTGCAACAATGCTAACCACCATCATTATTGTCTTTGTTTTATCTTATCACAGCAACAGCTGGCCTTGTGTTCTTCGCCGCAATGTTTGCAATAAGTTAACAGTGAGGAACTTCCAGAACATTACAGAAATCACACACCGACCTCGCAAAACCTTCTCAAACAGCCTTAATCAGTCCACAGCGCTTTGCACCTCTTGCGTGATCTTTCTGAACCTGCAGCTAACAATGTCCACAACAACGCAGAAACATCCCTCACCGAACCTCAAGTCCAGGCCTCTCCGTCTTGTGAGTCAGGATGAGTTCCATCAACAAGAGCAGATGAATTAATAATACTGGTATGAATTGTAAGTGGCGAGGAGGAGGCTGTTGCGCGGCTGGCTCAGGTTAATGAGGTGGCCTGGGACTGAAGGCTGGGTCCTTACTGCTGTATGTGTGGGGCTTGCATTCGCCTGGGGGGATTTGAACCCCTAAGACCACTGGTGAGACTATCAGCGCCTCCGGCTCTATATGCGCTTACACCTTTGAGTGTGTGTGCGAGGATATATGTGTTCTAATGTGTTGTGGCAGAAGACAGACTGTGTGTGTGATGCTGCCCTCAGGTTGACACTGCTAGCTTTGCTATCCCTCCCTTTTAATGTTGGCGTTTTTTTGCATTAATAAATATGTTGGCATGCAGGCTCTGTCCCACTTGTGTTTGTTCTGTGTGCACTCCGGTTCGTCTATTTTCCGATTTCTGTTTTTGGGCCTGACCACGAATGTGTACACATCCACCCACCCACACCCACCCCCCTGCCCCCGCCCAATCCCATTACCATTCTGCCCTTCCCTCTCCCATTTCACTCAGCGCCATCAAGGCCTCGCTTACCGGTGTTTGCATTGTAAATCACGCCTGACAATAAGGCGATGATTAGATCCTACTCATATTCAAAAACACCTCATTTATTTATTCATCTTCCCCTCTTGCACAGCATCAATATGCATAATATCGGACCAAGGTCACACACTCCCTTCCAAATGGTATTCATTGCATTTGCAGGTCAACCTCTTAACCAACAAACTCAAACAGGCCAGATTAAATGAGATTTCGAGGGTTAGGATGTGCAAATGACAGCTCCTCGGCTCCTTATATCCACGGAGAGGCTGATTTCCCATCTTGTGAGTAAACAGATGATATCAAAGAATGATGAATAGGTTAAGGTGCATCCAGGGATTCAGCGTTTACAGCATGGGTGTGAGTCTATTCCTGTGTGTAAAGCTGCGATACCATGTGTCTGTTTCAATAAATGCCAACTCTAGTCAGTTTACTTATAAAGCGCAGAGTCACAACTAAAACCAGGCCTACGCTGTCGTCCCCGTCACCAAGGGTATATCCCCTAAAAGCCTCCAGTGCCCCTCTGTCGCACAAGCAATCCCCCCATTAAACTCCGAAGAAGATCGTTTTTCGTTAAAAAACAAAAAAGATATATGAAAGATAGATCTTCCGGAGTCGGTTCATATTCAAAATAAGGAAATAAAGCTCCTCCTAGTGATGGAGAATACACAAGCGCACTAAAGTCTAGGAGGGTAAAAAATGAAAAAAGATCCAGTTTACAATCATCAGATTAATACGAAGGATTTGTCGATGGGAAGCTGCGCCGGCGATGATGATTCCAAAATATCCCCAACTTTTCAGGATGTGATTATGTCAAGGAACATTCCAAAAAGAGCAGACCTAGATCGTACTTTTTTTATTTTACAGAGACCTGACGATTCACACATGAGCGAGAAAAAAATAACCTTTTATGAAAGTTATATTGTCATATAACAAAATTCTGCGTTTTACAGTCTTTACAGAAAGCCAACAAGAAAATGCGAGAGGATACCCTTGAAAAGTCTTTGTTAGCATTTTTGTGGCTCATTAAAGTCGATTGAGTCTTTTATTACTTTTTGGGGAACTTTGGATTCCTAAAGGCCTTTTACTTTTTTCCTGAATTAATTCAACGTGTAGTGTGTCATCGTAAAAACAAATATCTACCTGAGTAAATACGTTGTCGGTTCTGTAAACGGGTTCAGTTGTGTTCAGAACAGAAAACTAAGCGTTGTACAGATCTTTTTTTTTGTTCGTATGAAGGCCTTGCGAGTAGATTGGATGGAGTGGTGGCAGTAACTGCTAAGCTAATTAGCACTTCAGAGTATGGGACCCAAATGCAGACAAAAGGCGGAGCTGTAACACCAACAGGAAAGGGTCCAAACAATAGAACAATATGAAACTAGTCAACAATTCAGTTGGACGCAGAAGCACAATCGAGAGAGCCAGGCTCTGTACACACAGGTGGTTTGAACAATCCAAGACAATATGTCCCCAGAGTCAGAACCAAATGAGGAAAAGAAGAGCTTTTTGCTCGGCTGCCCCGTCTTCCTGGTAAAATGAACATGAGCCGTCAGAAGTCATTGCTTAGGGGAATTTAAATCTGTTTTGGAGAATGGTGAAAATAGCCCTTTTGGACGATGTGATAGCTTCTAAAATTGCACTGCTATAATTTTGGGCTCGATTTAATTAGTCCTTGATTCTTTGAATTCATCCATTTGAAGCGTATGAAGGTGTTTTTTCTGCTTTTGCTTTAGTTTTGTTGGTCCACCCATTTACCGGCAGTAGTAGTTCATAGTTCACCGTTGTTTTGCTGAAACAAACAGCTTGGAATTCAGTTCTTGAGGAAGAACGGAATTTATTTTTGGAAAGCTCGGCTTTAAATGAACCGTTCCGGACAGAACTCGAAAACTATTTCAAGGATTTTTTTCAAACTTTATGGACCATAGATCTTAGTTCAAGGAAGGACTGGATTGATGCTGGGAATGGTGGGTTGTATATTTCTGACAATCTCTCAACCATTGATCCATTTAGTCCAAACTTGGAGCATATGCATCGACTGGAGAAGATCTATCTTGTATACATCGTGTTTTACTCCAATAGTTCATGTTTCATTCACTAGGGTGAGCTTTTTTATGAAAAGTACTCCGGACATACCTCAACATTTAATCTGAGTTCAGTCACAGTGATTGCTTCTGCAATTTAGGGGATTGGGGACTTTTCAGGGATAAACCCGTCCAGGTTTTACTGATGAATCCTGATGAGAGTCTCGTCAGGTTAGATTTGAATAGACTGGTGCACAACTCAGTAGCCAGGTCAAATTCTGGAGTGCATGGAAGTTCCTTAAATCCCGACCAGGATTCCTTTTTCTTTCTATCACCTTGGTCGGTTGCGATTCCCCCTCCGCGTTTAATTGATCTTGAACAGTGTGGGGTTAAACTCCTCCTTCAAACCACAAGCATTCCAGAATATTCTTTGGACACGGTTGAAGTGTGGAGGCCAGAGGCGGTGGTGGCATCATATCTGACTTGATATGGATTTCCACTTCAATGCCAGTGGGAAAGGAGGCCGACTGCAGCTGGGCCACGGACTAACCTCACATCAATGCGGCAGAAGCTCGCGCCACGCCGGAGAATTGTTGGAAAATTGAATGCTGAATAGAAGTGTTTCTCACTGCACAAAATCCGATGAAAGAGTGTGACTGCTCCCAATTCAGATGCACAAAAGCCTTTGATGTTTGTTGTAATAATTTTATGCCTACTTCTCATTTTTCATTTTATGCTTGCTTTTGAATTTGATTGCCACTACAGGCACTTTTCAATTGATATGCATTATGAACTCTGTAATAATTCAAAGGCCTTTGTTGAGGAACAAACACATCATTTGTCCTCAAAATGAATTTTACGACTTATTGTGTAGCCGTACAACGTTAGCGCCTTCACAGAGAGAGTGGGCGCCGGTTGGTTATTGTCTCCAATTTGAGAGGGATTTATCCTCCCAAGTTTTCATGCGTCGATATATTTTGTCTGGCTGTTTTGGAGTATTCCTCTCTGTTCTTGTACGTACATTCACGCCCCGGCAGCCGCGGCGTGCGCCGAAGCACATTACGTCTTTATGTGTGCATATTTATGGATACACAATTGCCTGCTCAAATTTGCCATTCGGCGCCTTCGTTCCTTCGAGGGACGGCGAAACTTGAGAGGCCGCCTAAAATACTGTGCGGTAATTGGAATGGCTTTATCTCCAGTCTCATCAATTAATGTGCAATTTTCCATTTAATCACTTACACGCTCGCCGCATTTGCAATTAAAATGAGGGCTGATAACGGAGGAGATGCCTTTCAGCTGATAGCGGTTTTGGAATGAGAACAGAAACCAGAAGACGCAATCAGTACACAACAGGACCCGCGGAGACGTGGCGCACAAACAAGTGTGATCACACACGGCGCAAAACGGCAAACATGCTCTTATAATACGACTGCGAGTACAGCCGAGGAAGCAGAGGTGGAATCAGACGCCGAAAGAAGAGAGAGAAAGGTCTCATCCAGATGTCTTGACTTGAGGCAGCCGGGCTCTGGGTCTCAGCGGGGTACGATCTCGCTGCAGGGGGGGATTCCGGCATCTTCAGACCATTTTCACAGGGCAGCCATTTTTCTTCATATGTTTTCCTGATGCGTTCCAGACTGTGCGTTTTATAACAACAAGTGTTTTCTTGTTAACGTCATGCAGGCTTCGTCATCGATCAGCGAAGACTATCTGACTATAAATCAATATTAAAAACAACCAATTAGACAACGGCTGACATTTACATTCAACCACTTCCTGTATGTTTTTACCTCCACAATCAAGATAAGATGAGATAAGATAAGACGAGATAAGATAAGATAAGACAAGATAAGATAAGATAAGATAAGATAAGATGAGATAAGATAAGATGAGATAAGATAAGATGAGATAAGATAAGATAAGATGAGACAAGACAAGATAAGATAAGATAAGATAAGATGAGATAAGATAAGATGAGATAAGATAAGATAAGATAAGATGAGATAAGATAAGATAAGATAAGACAAGATAAGATAAGATAAGATAAGATAAGATAAGATAAGATAAGATGAGATAAGATAAAAAGATTTTATTGATTCCGGAAGAAACTTTTGGGCCAGAGACATCCCAAAATGATAGCACCCAAAAATATAGCAGGAGAGTAAAACAAAAAAAATTATAAACTAAAAAATAAAGTGTATCAGAGGTAAAATGTAAACCAGTGGCACAAATAACAGCATGATAATGAGCCTACTATTGTACATGGTGATAATACTTGTGTAACAACTTGGCCAGGATCATGTGCAACAACGGTTAGATACTGCTAGCATTAGCATTAAAGCATCACCATTATTTAATTGGAACATTTACTCAACAACAAAACTTCAAATTATCCTATAGAATCACAAATAGTTAACAGTAAAAGAAAAGAACAAAAAAGATTTCATGATGAGTTTGTATCTCACGGAAAATAGTCGATTTTAGTTAAGATGAGCTCAACCTTTTGTGAAGCCTGTTTAGAAAAGAACAATTATTGATCCATAGTAGACTCTTTTGGTTGCATTAAGTTACATAATTATGTTTAGTAAGTCCTCACATGCTTTAATATGCCCAAAAAAATCCTACTTATTGAGTAGAACTTTCTCAATAGCCATAGTTAGTGCTTCCTCCTTTGTACCGCGGTGTCCCCCAGGGCTCTATCCTTGGCCCCTTACTCTTTAGCATAAGCAAACTGCCGCTGGGTCGTATTATAAACAGATTTAGGTAAGTGGCACACATGTCCTCAACCAAACGTAAGAGCAGGATATAAAAGAGAAAGAAAGAAATGTGCGAAATATGTGCAAATACTAGATCACGCATGATCCTGCTACCAGTAGCAACATTAAACCAATCCATTTAATGTTCACCGCTGTATATATGCTCCTAAAATTTCAAGTATGCATTGAAAACAAATTCTACTATGGCGATGCGATGACCCATCCGACGGAACTGGCAGTCAGAACCGGACCACTACCACACAGCAGAGCTCAGTACACAGATATTTGAGACAAAATGTGTTTGATTATCCCGAAGTACTGTGTTCAGCTGCGATTCTGGGCATTGCAACCAGAATTAAACACAAGTGTGTTCCTTGTAATAATTCTACTTGTTGGGTCTGGGAGACATGTATAATTAGGTCAACATTAAGTCTTTCAATGTCGTATGATATCACTATACGATTATAGTGAAGCATATTCTGGTGAAATATTAAATCTTCATCCTCACAACTTAGATTGGGCTTGAGCGCTCAGGTTGGACCTGCTCCACATTTCTATTTCCTGCGGCATTAGCTGTGAGCAGATGTTGCTGCCAGGTCAGAGATTATTCTCAGATGTTTCACTTCCATCACACTTAGCTTCTAATCAAGAGCTGTCCTCCAGGTCAATACTGCCAGTCCACTGTAATTACTGCCTGTCTCCCACGACCACACAAAAGTAGATGCGGCATTAAAAGCCCCCCCCCCTGAAAAAAAAAGTGCAGCTGTCCAAAGTTTCAAGAAAACATCTAATCCTGGTCAAAATGTTAATTTGGGGGTCCACATTAGTTTTTAAAGCGATTACACTTTTGTTTTATGTCGGGTTAAAAGCGGCGCAGCCAGAAAAATAAAACGGTTTAATGAAGTTTACCCTCACATTCATCAAAACATCCCCCCCAACCCCCCGGCCCCCCTCAGGTGAAACGGTTCATTTAGCAGAGGTTTTCATGCGGCGCGTACACATAGGTTAGATGTAGCTTCAGGATGGAGCGCCTACTGTGCCTGCTATAGTAAGTTGGGCTCGTGGTAGGGGGTCTGTATGTGTGTGTAATAGAACCCTGAACCAATTAGCCCTTCTGGCGAGGGTGGGGGCGGCGGTGGCAGCGGCGTTCTAGATGCTTCGGCCCCCAGCCCTGTGGGGTCCCGGCCAATAGCAATTAGTTCACCGACAAGAGCCCCTAATTAGCCCTGCTGATTGGCTGGGTAATAGAGCAACAACAACACGTAGAGGCAGCAAGGTGACTCCAGCGCCGTGCAAGCTTTAAAGGGTTGTTTCGTAATTAGCAAACAATCAGAGGCCGCCTTTAATTGGCGAACATGTGGTTGAGTCTGTTTACGGTTTCATGATGATATGCAAGGCGCCGTTGTTAGATTTTTTTTTTCTGTAGCTTCGCTCTTTTGCGGCTCGATAGGAGAATGGGCATGAATGCGTCACCGTGTCTGATCCGTCAGATCTAACCTGCTGCAGGTAAAGAGCGACAGAATGAATAAATGAGGGCGTAAAGAAATGCGGATATAGGGGAAAGTGACATGCTAGCAGAGAATCCCCCTCTGCTTTTATTTAATCAGAGCAGCACCTGGTGGCGGCCGCCGTCATAGACTTTTACTGAGCTCCTGCTTGTCTTCTGTCTCCACCAGTCTCAATGTGAAGCTATCCCATGATGCAACATGTGTCCCCAACACCTGCAGTGACGATGATGGCCACCCAGAGCGTTCCTCCACCATCGTACCAGGAGAGCCAACAGGTCAGAGGTTTAAAATCTACCTTCTCACAACACAAGGCAGATACTTCAAAATGTTTGTTTTTTCGTTTTTTTTATTTTTGGGTTCTGAAATACTTTATTGAACCCAAGGGATCATTACAAAAATCGTCAATTAAGATAAGAATAAGATTACCAGAGACATAATAATAATATAAGAATATGATAAGAAAGAAAAATATTATAATTAATTACTAAATTATATGATTCATAATGATACAAATAATAATGCATTTTATTTATAGGCGCCTTTCAAGACGATCAAGGTCAACGTACAGATACAGTGAAAAAAAACAAATATCTAGACATAAGTAAAACACTATGTCATCAAATCTCAACAACAAAAACAACAATATACCGATAACTGTTTATATTTGTAATTCCTTTGTTTAATGTCTAATATTCCTGCGAACCAATCGGAACTGAGCTTTTATAAACTGTGACGGGTTTTTCCCTTAAGAAACCATGATGACACAATAATCTAATTATAATAATACATTTAATTTATAACGCACTTTAGATTTGGATCAAATCTGAAAGTGCTACAAGGTAAAAGCAGACAAAAATTGGAACCCTTTAAATGCTGAAAGATCATTTTACCGTTCATGGTCGTGTTATTAAAGGTACATTTCAAGTCATTTTACAATTTTAAATCTAACCTGTTTTGACAACATATTTTGTACAAATTGACATTAAACATGGAAAATATATTTTGTGGCTTCGCAAAAACCTGGTCAGCTTCGTAACATTGGAGAATTCTGACTATTCACAAAATGATTTCATAAATGTTCATAAATGTCATTGTGTTCTGTTTGGTCTTATTTTTTAAATTTATTATATTCTTTGTAATGTTCCTTTAAGGAGAAATGGGCTTGAGATTTTTATGGATTAATCTATCATCCCACGATCCACCCCTCAGTAAATAATAACTATACACAGATATTATCTCTTACTTTAACAAACTATAAAATGTTTATTCCTTAGGTTATGTAATGCTTAAGTAGAAAATCACTTTTTAAAGAAAAAAAGTGTCTTATACCCCGCTAAAAGGGTTATTTTGTGTAAGATCGGAGCGTCCATTGGTTTGCGTGTCGGTACGTACGTTTGTTTCGTATATAATGGGGTTTGGTCTGCACACAACTTCTTTTTAAAACAATTTCATCGGTATTTAAAGTTTTAAAAAAAGATTAGACAATTTAATCTCATTCATCAACAATAGAGGTTATGGTCTATCAGAATAAGTACAAATATATAATAGTGGGGTAGAGGTGCCATATATTTGGACATAAATGTTGTAGATTTTTTAATTTTAGTGTATGCTGTATTTTGCAAATAAAAAGAATTATACCATCAGAGAAAAATAACTGGATAATAATCATTCAGTTCTGCTGAAACAACAATAATGGCCTGTAAGAAGCCGGAACCAGGACAGGCAGGAATGTGTTTTTGCGTATGTGTGTCAGCATGAATAGTATTCAATCAATTCTGTTTAATTATTTTGTTGTACTATTTTTACTTGCTCTGTATGAATCATTTTATTTCCCGTGAGCCCGGATCTCTCCAACTCTTGCTTTTCTCTTACTCTGCCTTACTAACATTGGACACGTATTAATTTTCCACATGATTAGTGCTGGTTCAAAATATGTGCAGAAAATAATGAATTGTTCGATGACAAACAAATAATCTACTTATAAAAACTATTTTAAGCAAACAGGTGTGTTTTTTAATTGAGACTGCATGTAAAGTCCATTAAGGGACCATTAGTATTAAATTATAGTTCACTCCCTAATGCTTCAGGACTGAACTCATAAACACCCATAATGCATCTTGATGCACTTTGTGAACAGTCATAAAGCCTCATAGACTAAACGGATGGCTGTAAGGACTCACAGTAGGCTTAAATAGTCGAAGAATGCACATAATGTTCACTTATGATGTAGTATGAATTATTTTAAATACATTAAAATGCAATATTTACCAGCCAGTATAAAATATTATGATGTAATATCCATTATTATTGATGGATTAATATGTTCGTCACTTCATTTAATATCAATGGATTTCAAAAGGCTGATATAAATACTATAATTAAATCCAAAATCTTTGACTTCATTAGAATGTGAATAGCTGTTGAAGTGATTTGTTGTCCTGCAAACGAGGCCTAATTTTTGGCAATTAGTTGAGTTGACCTGCGGCACAGGCGGTCCGGTCCTGCCGGCTACCACCGATTTGACAAGATGAGGTGGTGTGTCATTTTCACTCCCCGTTCTACTCGCCGCACTTCCAGACTTTATTGTAGATGGATGGAAGTTGTAGGATATTAAACAATGACTGATGATAGCGGTTCTCCGGCTGCAGTTCTTGTAAAAGTGAAATGGCGAACAGACAAAGTACGTGTGGAGTGAGTGTTCTGTTGAGAGTCGCTGAACGCGAACACTGAAGATTAAAAAATGGCCATGAGGTCGCGGCATATGTAAGTCTACGGACCAGATGAGGTGATTGATGAGGTGATCCTTTCTCTCTGCGGTCCAACGCTGAGCCCTTTGGACTGTGACGCTCTGATTGGCTGTTGAAACAGACGATGTGTCTTACATTTGAAAAACAGCCGTCGACGAATTGACAAGCTGTGTTGGAGGCGACATCGTCAGTCAACCGTTCCCCTAAACGCCAAAGGTCGCTGGTTCGTTACCCGGACTGGCCCTAAACACATGAAACAAACGTTTTTAGCTATAATTAAGAATTAGGTGCAAGAGTGATGCGGGCTGTATGAAGTGTCCAAATAAAAGCTACATTTCCTGGTCCAAGAGACCCCGGGGTAGACCCCCGGACACGTTTTAAAGATTGCATACCTCATCTAGTTCGGGAACAACCTGGAATCCCCCAGGAGGAGCTGGAAAGTGTGTTTGGGTTGAGGGACATCTGGATCACCATGCTTTAACCCCGTAAGAACCCAGAGTCATGCTGATTACGTTTCTACAATCTGAATACACAACATTTCCCCCCAACATGTTCAAGATTTGTTTTCAGAGTTAAATTTATAAGCATCGTAAAAGGTATTACCTAAAGTAACGATACGAGCTGGAAAACAGAAATCAGGGATGTAAAGTATAACAAAAACAAATAACGATAAAACTATCTAAGGTACTTTTCTTAGCATTTACGATGTTTTTTTGACCAAGAAGAAAAAAGAATCCATTCATTCAGACGATGCCTTTAGTGACCTAAAGCTAAAGCTCCCCCTGGAGTCAGAAATATACGACCGACCTTTGCTAAAATCACTCCATTTCTTCCTCTCACTAAAATCTATTAGGGTATGAAATTTGAAAATGATCCGTGAAATAGTTTTTGAGTTATCCCGTTAGCACGTGGTGGCGAGGACGGTTTCATAATTTTCTGGGAACGTCATGGATGAAGCCAAACTGCGGCTGCTGTGTCTCACGCTTCAGAACCCCACATCTATCGGAGGTAGAGCGGGGTCATCCGACCACCTAAGCATCCTCCTCCTCCTGGTCCAAACCAACTCTTGCCTCCTTTCGCCAGAGGATTAGTGCCAGAGGAGAGCTCCAGAGCTGCAGCCCGCACGCTCGGCAAATGCAAATGAGAGCTAGTTAAGTGTGAAGAAGCTAATTTATTTCCCATTTGGTGCCGGGATTAAGACTTGAAGCTTCCTCCCATCTCACCCTGACGGAAAAAAAAAAAAAAGAGTGGGGAGGTTGTTAGACTCTTTTCCTCAGAGAACACGAACGAGAGAGAGGGGAAGCGGGGTAGAGGATGAAGAAGACAACGGCTTGTGTTTGTAAAGCGTGTCAGTCTCGCGCCCACCCAGAAAAGAATCAAACAGATTCTCTTACGGCTCCGTGTCAGACCGACATCGGTGCCGTGCTTCCGAAGATCATACATCACCTGTTTGTACGAAGACGTTCAGCAGGTAAATAGCATCTGAGTATTTATCGTCCGGCTGGAATCTACATGTCACGTGATCGTGCCTCGTTCAATTGCCGTATCTGTCCTGCCTCATTCATTTTACTTAACGGCTTCATTACGAGGATCCTGACCCGTCAAGCAACAATGATTCACTGCAGCTACATCCTCATTTACAGTCCGCCGGCGTCGGATGCATGTTGCACTTTATTGCTCCGGAAAAGTGATTACAACTACTTGGACCTCACTCACATTCTTAGCGATTTCAAATTAGCGATGAATCCGTTATTGTGGCGTTGAAGCAAAAACAGAAGGACAGGAATCCGCTTATCGGAAGGTCGGTGGTTGGATCTAGAGCAGGATACTGAAACCCAACGGTGCTCCCAGTGCCGTGGCGCTGGTGTGTGAATGCAGTGAACCAAATTTTGAGTAGAGTTTTTCTTAACAAGCTCCGCCTACTGAGTAAAGTTTGACACTATCTTAGTGAAATATTACCTACGAAAGATACATTTCCTCCAGTCGATTCATAGGCATGAAAATTTTGACTTAATCGAACCAAAGTTTGAGAAATTATGGCACCAAAACGTTAATTGAGCTACCCCTAGTGTCGGAACATTACAACCAACCTTTCCCCAAATCTGTCCAGTTCTTCCTCGCACTCAAGTCTGTATTGGTATAAAATTTAAAAAAAATTATCCTGGAAAAATTTTTTTTCCGCATTAATACGAAGGTTCTGCGCTGGCGGATACAAACACAATTACGTGACATCCCAGATTTCAAAGAAGGATCCTTGTTACGGTAGTAATACAGGATTAATACAGGACTCTGAACCTGAAGGAAATGAGCCGAACAGTAACAGAAACATTTAAATGTAAAGTAATTTTGTCTTTCATGCGTCCCCAGATGACGGGCACCACTCAGCAGAACACCAAGACCCCACAGGTCCATATCCCAGCAGCCTCTGCAGCAGGAAATACCTCTGTCAGCGTGACCCTCGACCCCCAGGCCCAGCTTGAATCGGACAAGAGGGCCGTTTACAGGTTGGTTCAATCTCCCAAGAGAGGATACGTGTCACTGAGGAGTCTGCTAACAAACCTCCTAAGTGCTATTCCCATCACATCAGTCGCCACAGAACGCTAAACGCAGTCAAGAGAAAAAGTTTGTTTCTCACCTCAAATCTCGATTTTGAAAAAAATGTGACCGTTTATCAGACTAGTTTTTACAAAGTGCTTTTCTTTTCACTTCCTCTTCCTTTGAAAGGAGAACTGCACGTTCTCTCCGTCTCTATGCCGGCTTCATGAAATTGCGTTAAATTGACTAGATTGATTGTTCTCCAGCCACGTCGCAGAAACCTTTGAAAACCGTATTTGACAGCTGCCTCCTTCAAATTTGATTAAAAATTTTTTTTTTTATGAAAGTGTCTTTCAAAAACCAAACAGAACCTCCGGTAAATACTCGGGTTCGTCGATGGTGACACGCTCAGTTCTTCTCTCTGAATTCAAAAAAAGTAAGTTTAAATGAAACCCCTTGAAGTAATTGCATCGCGTCAGGCTGTTACTCTGACTTCTGCACTTCATTCAAGGATTCAAGGTTCGAGCCTCTTACGAGCACTGATGGTTGCGTCGAGGCTCTATTTGAATTTGTAACTCCATTATAAATGCTCTGGGATGCTATCCAGTGTTTTTATAGGATGGATAAAAACATAAATACATAAATATAAGTGAATATAATAAGGTTTTTGTGGGGTTCCAGACTTAAATTGTATCACTTATTTTCTTTTTTCATGCCATCAGTCATTTTCAAAGGTAAGAATCACTCTTCTGGTGGCAAAAACTTGACTTTGGAATATAACTACTGAGTTTGGGTAACTCTTTAAACCCAAGGTGACGCTTTCCAGACAGATTTTAACGTTTGTCTAAAAAGAATAAAGAAGCTTTGCAGATTTAAAGGTATTGTATTCATCACTGAAGGTATTAGTGCACTATTCTTTAAGTGGATTAAGGTTGATTTCTCAGTGAGATCCGAGCGAAACATTATGATTTTTATCATTTCACATAAGAATGTTGTGTTTTTTCATCGCTTTTATCATCAAACAGGTTAAAATTTCTCCCGGCACAATAGTCTTAAAATTGTTAATGAACTATGACGGGAATGTTTTTTTTTCCTAAGAGTCCTTTTGTTCCATGATTACGACAGGATGACGATGAAACGACACAAAAAAAGCCACAACCTAAAGTTTAGTATAAAAAAACCCAAAACTATGCTTTGACAGGGAAACCTGCAGCAGTCCTGCTAATCGGCGGTCAGGCCCGGGTTTGGGGGGTACAGACTGCAGGAACTATTTATTCGCTGGTTTCCTCTGAGGTTTCCCGCAGGAGAGCCGAGGGACGTTTGTGTTGAACCCCCCTTCGACCCCCCTGGCCCCCGACACAACTGCTGCCTGCTAAGAGCTATTAAGGTTGTTTTTTTCTATCAACCAAAAAAGGTGCATGACTCTTTTTTCATTTCGGAAGGGTTGTTGCGTACGGTTTTACTTTAAAGCACTCTGGGATATAACTGAACACAGAAAACACAGGAATGCTCAAAAGGAAGTTTTAGTGTCATCAGACTAAAGGAGAAGACAAACCTATCGGAGTGGAGGTAAGAGAGAAAGAAGGCTTTTCATTTGCTATCCTATCAGAATGTAGGCTCCTTATACATCTGTTGAAGTCTGTGGTCGGCACTCATGGTCAGTTCCGATTTCCCCTTAAGGGAGGACCCCCATGTTTTCTGTCTGTCAACAGTTGTTTGTGTAATGAACAGTAAACGATTTGCTCCTCAGTGCAAGAAGAAACTATTACAACAGATTCTACGAACTCATAAACGAAGTGAAGTTAATCATCGATCAATAATCCGTCACCTTTCTTTCACACGGCTGGCCTATTTGATGGATTTTCCAGACGTCCCTCTCCCCAGCAAAACTCTCCAGCTCAACCTGGAGCGTCTTGAGGCGTTCCCAAGCTAGATGAGATATACAGTCGCTCCGGGGAGTTCTGGGTCTTCACCTGGGTCTCCTCCCGGTTAGGGTTTCGTAGGGCAAAGTGGTCTCAGGGGAGGAGTCAGATTAAGAGAAGACCCCAATGAACAGGAACCAAAGGAGTTGTGACCTCTCGTTTGGAATAGGGAGACAGGGGCACCCTTCTGGAGCCAGACCTGGGTGGGGAGCTCGTCGGCGATCTTCTGGTAGCAGGGGCTTTTCCCATTGGTCTCGCCTGGGCTCAGCCTGGAGAAAGTACATGGAGCTACAAGCCCGGGTGCTCAGGGACGGGTGTTGGGTGAACAGCAGGGCCATATGTCCACAGTCTGTCCTTCAAACAGAGTCTTTTTTTTTTTGTTTCCAACTCTCCAACAAGAACTTCAATTTCACATGGAGTTAACTCTCTGAATCTGAGGTGAAATAAGATTGAAATGTTAAAAGTATTGGTTTGGTTTTCAGCTAAATGAACTGGAAGTTTAATGATAACCTTAAGATCAACGGTGAATTTCAATGATGGCCCTTTTCTTAAACAAAAACTAAAAATACTTTGTTAGCTTTGGGTAATATAAGACTAAAATATCCTAATATTTATAAAGCTGGACTTAAAAAATGTATATTGTGATTTGATATGATAACAAATAATGAGGAAATTTGACACAGGACCAGCACTAAAGTAGAGAATATCTGAAAAACTTTAGCAACATCCCGCGGAGGCCCTTGAAGGCACCACTCTGTTAGGTGTGGAAAAAGAGAAAAAAGAACCACCGCTGGATGAAACCCAAAAGTCTAGTTAGAAGAAAAACACCTCTATTCCTCTCTCAGCTTATCAATAGAATATTGATGCACCCTTATAATGAGCGTATATTATCTATTTATGAGTTAAATTATTCAAAACACAGCAATCGAGCTCGTGAAGCCGGTGAAACCTCCTGGTGAAGGCCGAGAACCAACAACATACTCCATATGTCGAGGGGAACGACACACGAGCTGCTCTTCACCGTCTGCCGCGAAGCGATGACGCCGAAGACCATTCCGGGCCTCCTGTTCCGGCTCCCCAGGTCCAACCCGCGGATATCCTCCGCCGTGAGGAGGCGAGAGGCCTGAGGCGAGCTGCATTAAAGTCCTCAGCGGCTCCTCTGAGATGCCAGGCTGCTTTTGATGTGAGCAACCATGTTTGGAGCAGCTCCGGTTGGTGGTGGTGGTGGTGGTGGTGGTGGTGGTGTGGCGGCGTGGGAGGGGGGTGTAATCTCACTCTAAATAAACCCTTCTTCCACTTCCAACTAAAGGGTTTCTTTCATGGGGGTCTCTTCCTTCAGGAATGCTGAAGGAAGAGTTTGCAGCACCGACACAGATCTCATTGTTCCAGCGTTTCTTTAAACGGGCTTTTTTTTTAACGGGCTCTCCTTCCGGCCTCCTCCTCTCCTCGTCACGTACGGAGATACGTGAATTAAAAATGATAATTTATTAGCTGCTTGATTGGAGCTGTATCTCTTCCTGGATGTGTTAATGGATGTAGATTGTAGAAGCGTCAGTGTGTGTGTGTGTGTGTTGTTTGTGCCATGTTCAGGGGTGAAAGCATGATGTAACACACAGGAGGAGGGGGCACATGTACACACACATGTACACACACACACACATGCACACACACACACATGTACACACACATGTACACACACACACATGCACACACACACACATGTACACACACATGTACACACACACATGCACACACACGCATGAGTGACCAGAGATCCGAGACACAAAACAACATGACGTCAAGAATAAACTAGTATTTCCCCCCCAAAATCCCCAATCCCCTGCATTGTACAAGATATTCCTTTTGATTGAATTCTTCAAATTAAATGCAAAGTTAAACAGTATTTTTTGTAAAATAGAGAAAGAAAGAAAGCAAACATGAACTTTCAGAGTGAAGTATGGCCCATACAAGATGGATCTTCTAGAGTGAATTCATAAGCACCAAATGTGGAATAAATCAGAGCAAAGATTAGGAAATTATGTCGGAAAAATAGAACGGGAGAAAATTTCTACTCTTAACTTCTTTTTTTTACAGCTTTTATGACCGTTTACAGTTGAAATAAAGTTGCCTAAAACAACACGTTTCCATGGAAACGGCACAACACAAACTATAATCCAGGCTCATGCTGTCGTCCCTGACAGGAAGGTTAAATCCCCGGAAAGCTCCCAATCCCCCTCAAATTGAATGAATAAAATGTTTTTGTTAGAAAAACTAAAAAAAAAAACCCATAGTGAAGAGTGGAACATGAATTATTAGAATAATATATGATTTATACAAGATAAAAGTCCTCGAGTCGATTCATTAGCACCAAATTTTGCAAATTTAAGGACGAAAAAGTTCGGAGGTAGAGCGCCCCCTCTGGTCACAATTATACGACCAACCTTTTGCGAAAAATCGATCCAGTTCCTCCTCATACTAAGGTCTATGTTGGTAAAATTAGACTCTAATCCATGAAATAGTTATTGACTTATCGCGTCAACACAAAGGATCTTCGGCGATGGCGATGTGGATTCCATAATATCCATGACCTTTGTGGCTCGGCCATTTGTGGGGTCATCCCATAGCATCTTATTTTCATATATGATAGTTTTTAATGTTTGAATGTAGAATTTTTGAAATCATTCCAATTATTCAGATTATTATTCATGATATAAGAGATACCCTTAGATTCCACACACTGCACCTTTAAAGGTACATTCATTTATTAAATCTCAGCAAAATCATGTCCTTCTAGTTCCGATCCCAAGCCCGAATAAATGGTGTGGGTTGTGTCAGAGAGGGCATCAGACTTATGCCAAATCACTATGTGGAACGGGAAACTGATTTCCAAATTGGATCAGGTGGGGCCTGTGTTACAACAACAACAACCACCAGAAGGGTAATGACCTATGGATGGAAAGCAACGATCCGCCGTGGCCCCCCCAAAAAGGGAACAGCTGCATGAAAAGACGGATGAACGGCTGAGTAGATGTTACAAGAAGTGACAAGATTAGTGGTACTTTTTCCAAATAATTGAATAGTGCCTTTATTACCAGTGTGAAATATTAACATATATATAAAATCTTAATTCTGGATAAATATTTCATTTTCTCTTTGACAGTATACTCATAATAAACAAATCATCAAAAAAGGACCTGTAAGTTAAGAGCATGGGAAAAACATCCCCAGTGTATAAATTGTCAAATTCAATCCTGTCCTCTAACAAAAATATAACGTACTGTATGTTTTTCCTATTGTAGGTCACATCTTAACATTTGTATGCTTTTTTATTGACAATATAAACACAAACATGAAACATGTTAGTTACTCACAGCCTCCAGCAGTAGTTCTCAGTTGGTTAAGCCGGTGATGAACTGGTGAAACATTGTTGACAGTGACTACGAGGACAAAAAGTAGAAAAATCCATCGAATTGAGGGTCTGGCTTAAAGTGAAAATATTCTATGTTCCAACAAAATAGTTCAAGAACCCTCCTAGTCCTTCATTTACACACACAAGTTCCTCAAGGTCACTTTTTCTTATTAAAGAGGCTCATTTTAACATCTTTTCAACACTTTTAATCCAACATTGCCAGCGGGCTAACACGCTAACCACTGCTAGCATCTAGTCTCCCTTCCTGAAACCGCACAAAGTTGATATGATAATAAGGATGATAATATAATATAGATACATAAAAGTAACTGGTCTAATAAAACTACATGAGTTTTAATTAATGTGTGTGGTTTCATACATCTAACATATTTTGAATGTAGTCATAGATCTGATCCGGTTCAGTTCTGTTTTCAATTCTGCACATTATGTGTACAGAAGAACAAAACTGTAGTTCTCTAATCTTTTTTTCTTCTTTTATATTGTTCTGGTTGGTGTGTATTTTAATATATACACGTTTAATTATCCCGCCAGTGTCGAACAGCGACGATATGGGCTCGACTATTCACTAGTTGAACCTACTTTCTTTTCTTCTTGTTGCTTTACGAATGAGTACATGTGTGGGAGTTTGGGAATGGCTGAGTTAGATTGCATTTGAAAAAAAAAAAGCGGTCACAACCTGGACCAGAAAAAGGTCTGGAAACCTTTGCCAACACTTAGAAAAAAACCCACACACACACAAAGAAAACACTTGAGTCTTTAGAGTCTGATCAGTTTTATTGTCCACCATGCTAGTCCCAGGAAGAAACTCATTTCTGGCTTTTGCTAATAGAAAGACCTCCCCCCCCCTCTCCATTCAAGGAAAGTAAATAATCATCTATTTTCAGAGGTTTTTTAGACTCCCAGACTAGAAGCTTGTCTGAAATATTCTATGTAACCTGACACCATTGGAGATCCCTTCCATCACATGCTCAGGAAGAACCCCCCATGGTTGACATCGTTATTTTTGGTACTTTCCAAGCGGAAAAAAAGAAGCTTTTTCTCTCCTCAATGTAAATATGATTGTTTACTAGAACCGCAAGAAGTGTTGAGGTGTTGGGGTATGATCAACAGACCATCTTTGTCTCTCAGACTCTCCAAGGAGTTTATGATTGAAGAGTCTCTGCCCTGAACAGCAGTGAGATATAACCCCCTTATGAGTCTGGATGCTGGTGGTGGTGGCTGATGACTCTGCTGAGACTGATTAATGCTGAAGTTGATGGATCCGCAAAGGACCGGGTGGAGATAAACATACCGACAGCGTGAAGGAACTTCATATTCATATTTTAAAAAACAACATGAAGATGATGATGACGGCTGACGTCGAAGAGGGCGGGTCACTGTGATTGGATAGATGTGGCCAACCATGAATACCTTCTTGTCTCGGACTGTGAAGTTCATTTCCGACAAAGCATCTGTAGAAGAACGCTGTCAGAGTGTGCAAGAGGATAGTCTTCCTGACTGAAACAGCATCTTCATTTCTCAAAATGCTGAACTATTCCTTTAAACCTCTTAGATGGACGCGCCTGAATGCATCCACACCGGGTTTTACTTTTCCACGTGTTGCATTTAATCACACGAGCAAATTCTGACGTCCCATATTCGTGCAGGGGTGAGATTCCGCATGGCTAAATACTAAAATAAGGTATATTTAACATAGTTTGGGTTATTATTGGGTCTACAGCGCCGCCGGTGTTCACGATCAGCGTCTCTACGAGACACAGCGGGGCAACAGAGGATACTATTAGTAGGGAAATGTAGTGACTTAAATGGTGCTATGGAGAATATGGAGCCGACTGATTGGTGAAAACGTGCCTGAAGGCCACTTGAAATGTTGTGATCAACACGGCGAGCTGAGGGAATAGCAAGAACCCTGGATTCCAGCAGCACGCGCAGTTAAAATGTGATTATTTGCGGCTCCTAAGTGAAACCCTCGCCGCTCCGCGTTCAGGGGAGGCCGAGCACATTAGAATTTTTCTTTCTTTTTTTTGGGGGGGGGTGGGGGATTATCTATGCCGGCGCGAGGAGCTAATGACTAAAAGCACCTTGTTACCTTGTTGTATATGCAATTAAATTTTCACTCTGCAAGTCATGTCTCCCACAGTGAGTCAAATTATGCAAAAGAAAAAGAAAAAAGGGATAAAGAACCTTACATTACGTTATTATTTTAGAAGAAGCCGTACGGCGGCTGTAGGGGCGCCGAGAGTCGCCGCCATTTTTCTTTAATTATTTTGCTCAGGACGTCTGCGTGGGCTTTTAATGTTTCTTTTCACTAATTGCTAGAATGCCAATTTTTACGAGGAGATGCGTGGCTTCCTCTCTCCCTCGATCTGTCTCTCTGCCTACTTTGTTATTAGCAGCGAGTTAATGTGTGATAGAGTAATTAGCCTAATGAGTTGTGGCATTTACTATAAAAATCCTTCTGGATTCTCTGCGTCGTATTAAAAAAGCCAGCGAGGCTTTTTGTTTTTCAGGTTGCGGATTTATCGGTGGAAGCCGATTCGGCTCAGAAATGGAATCATTTGTCTAATTGAAAGCGACATCATAATAGTCTTTGTTTCAGCGAAACACGAACGTCTTTACCACGCTGGGGCACGACTCCGGCGGAGGAGTTGTGTTTAGCAGAACAAGCTGTTTTCAGGTCCTACTTTTTTACGAGTTTGTGCTTCACGTGCGGCGAGGATAAAGAATCAATGATGAAGAGTGGGATGAGGGTGTTCTACTCCTCATCTTCAGACGGCGTGGCTCACATTTACTTCATTTCCATAAAGCGGAGAGCGATCCTGAGAGCTCTCAGCTCGTTATCTCGCTACGTCCCCCAAGAGTCGGGGATATTATGGAATCGTCATCGCAGGCACGTCCGCGTCCCCACCTCAGACCCTTGATTGATTTTTGCAAAGGTCGGCTGTATTTTCACCCCACTAGGGGGAGCTGTATCTCCAAAAGTCCTGAGGAGATCTAACTTATTTTGCTCTAATATTCCACATTTTTCTCAATAGGGTTAGCTTCTTTACGAAAAAATGCAGTTTTTGCGGACATACTATTTGTCCAATTTAGTCCAAATTGGCTCAAATAAATGGAATCGAGGATATCTATCTTGTATTTATCGTATTTATTTCCCCGAAATGTCGTGGATCCCTCACAGGTCCATCTTGTTAGCGTGATAACTCAAAAAATGTTTCAAGGACCGTTTTCAAATCTTAGACCCAAATAGAGCGTAGTTTGAGGAAGAACTGGATTGATTAAGGGAACGGTTGGTTGTGTACTTTCAACAGTAGGGTGAGTTTTATCTCCAAAGGTTATCAGGCTATTTGTTGTCTCGAGGTGATCTATCTTATTTTACCCTTATATTTCACATTTTTCTCACTCTGGTCAGCTTTCTCACGAAAGAATTACGCTTTTTCGGACATTTTCAGGCCCATACTTTTGCAAATGTTGTTCTAATTCATTCCAAAGTTGGTGGATATCAATCGACACGAGGAGATTTATCTCGTATGCGTCGTTTTTTTTACTGAAATAGTTTTTTTTCACTCACTTTGTTTTCCTACTAATAAAACTGTGGACCTAAACTCACATTTAATTTGAGGAGTTCAATCTGGGGGATTTTATTTAAGCCTTGCTGTCGGAGACGAAAGCATAGTTGTAGTTTATTAACGGACCCTTTTCACATGTGTTTATAATCCATTCACAAATCCACGAGAAATGTTTTCTGCAGCGGTTCCTTTTCTCTGTCTTCTTCCTCACCTCCGTCCCTCGGTGTGTTTTCAGCTGCTGTGCCGCTACATTCAACCGGGACTTTTCGCTAGATCGCCATCTGTATTTTAATATCCAGACTTCCTGCTCGCCGTGAACATGATTGAGTTAGGAGAGTCAATAAAGTCAGTACAACAGCTAGAAGGTTCTGGGTTCAAAGTCCAAAAAACATGCAACCTAACTCCAGATCGCCCGTAGACGTGGATGTAAGCATGAACGGTTGTTTTTCTCCGTGTTCTGACCCTTTCCTCTCATTCAGTGTCAGCTGGGATACTCTCCAGCCCCCCCCCTCCTGTAAGCAGATTCATATTTTCTGTTTGTATCTCTTTCCTACACAGATATATATTTAAATGCCTTTAATCGTTAAAAAAAACAACATTTAATGAAGATTGCGTTGAAGTAACAAAAATTCTGATCAACACGTCGGGTTCGGCTCTGGAATAGAAAACAATCCGTTCTTGGAAGAACCCTTTCATCAGCGTACTGACCTTGCTTGAAGGCAAAGTTGTTCATTATGCAGAACACATCTTATTTGCATCCGAAAATGACGGGAAAAACAGAAACAATTGGGTTTACTCTGTGTTTTAACAATGGAGGGATCCTTCTTCAAAGACGGCGGCGTTGCATGCAGAACCCTGTATGCTGCACATTATCATCCCCTCCCCTGCATACCGGGTCTTTGCTGAAAGCCTCTCTCATGCTGCTCGGACCGGGTATTTTGCATCCAGAATAGATTTAAAGCTTTGTGTGTGTATTTGTGGGGAGTTTAGCCCGCCGCCATGCTGACACTCGCCAAACGACAAGAAATGAAGGAATTACGGCGCCTTAGGTGTGCTGCCGCTTGTGTGTGTGTGCATTTACTGCTAATGGCAGAACCGGAGTGAAGATTTGAAGACGTCTGGTGTCACACGCATCAGGACGGGGCGCCTTTAATTGGACATATCCAAGGACGCCGTTATCAACATCTGGGCTCTCTCGTGGGCCTGCATGCCTCCGTAATGCACCATAACGTCTGTTTATCCTCGTTGCCGCCACAATGGATCCTCCGCCGCCGCCGTGCTTTTCTCCAGCAGCGCCAAACACTCGCCCCAGTCTGACAGGCTTACAGCGGGCCGTGCCTCCTGCATTTAGCGGGTCAGCGTGTGCTGGCTGCTCAGCCGCTGCTGAACGCAGGAAACTGTGTCAAAGCTCAAGTGGTTTTATTGGCTGTTTCTTTTCAGATAGCCATTTTTACGGGCTTCCTCACCGCCGGACTTTGGATGAGAAAGGAAGTCCCCCATATTCTTGGCTTTTTTCAGGGATTCTTTGTTTGTTAATCCACGGAATGCTTTCTTTGATCGGCTTTGAGCAAATATGGAGCCGAACAAAGATCATTGTCTTCATCATCATCATCATCAAAGGCTAATTTATGCTTCAACTATACAGCTAAATCAATAATAAGTATGTCGTTGTGTCGTTGTATCAATGCCCATATACGTCTATGAGTCCTTCACGGTAGCATTAATAGATCGGATGAATGAAGATGAGGCATCAAAACTACAAAAAAATGATGAAGATAGCGGAGGTTATCATAATTTACCTTAAAAATAAACAGAGGTAAAAGCAGAGGCATTGATGAATCCACCTTTAATGTTAAAGATAAATGAGTTAATCTCCAAATAACAAGTTAAAAAAAATGTTAATACACTCACTTTAATCTCCAAATGCCGTTACATAGTTATAACCTACAGTTATAACCTACAGTTATGACCTACAGTTATAACTCAGGTTAGTAGTGACTGTTTTTGTGACGGTAGACAATACTCAGGGCCATAACGTCCCTCCTTGTGAAATTTATAATGTGTTTTGGAGAGGCGTCGACTCAATGTGGGATCATTATATATCCTAAGTCTAAACAAAATATTTTCCATAACATTATAACCACTGACGGAATGGTGTTGATCTCCTTGTTAACAGTGGCAGCTGATAGGGGGCGGGATTTACTGAATTATGGCAGCAGGTGAACATTTAGTCCTAATGTTGATGAGTTGGAAGCAAGAATAAAGATCCGAGACTTTGGATAGCTGGACGACTGGATCAGAACACCTACATGTAGAACTGCAGTGGTCAAGTACCTTTGACAGTGGTTTGAGGAAAGATAACCGGTGAACCGGCTGACCGAGTCACTGAGGCGCGTGTGGAGGGACGGTATGGCCGTGTTGTCTGATACCACAGAACAGTTACTGTAGGTCCGCTACTGCTGGTTCTGATTGAAAGGTGTCAGATCACCTTTCACTTGCACCAAATTTGGACTGAATCAGAAATTCTGACTAGAAAACATTGAGATAAATCTCCCACTAATATCAGAAATATGCAACTGCCTTTTGTCCAGTTCTTCCTCGCACTAAGGTCTATGGGGGGGTTTAAAATTTGAAAATGATCAATGAAATAGTTTTGAGTTATCGGGTTTTCATGAAGGATCTGTGACGAGGGAGTCGACGATTCAATTCTTTTATTATAATGATGTACAGAATAAAAATCTGCGCGATGAAATTTTGTGCCTGGTTGGTATATTTATATATATATATATTATTGAATAAAGTTCCTATGAACTACATCTTTCTGGCAGAATTGTTCTCCTGCTTTTTATCATGCATAGATTTTTTTTGATATATTCCTTTAAACAGAATATAATAATAATAATAATAATACATTTAATTTATAATGCACTTTACATTTGGATCAAATCTCAAAGTGCTACAAGGCAAAAGCAGATACAAAAAAAAAAATATATATATATATATATATATATATATATATATACATATACACAGAACCTGAAGCAGAAAGCCTGTATTAACAATTAAAGTTATTAACTATCACCCTAATAATATTCTACAGTATATCTCTAACCGGGGTTTGGGGTCGTGTCGAGCCAGAACATGCAAATAAAGCCCGGCTAATCACCTTGTAGTCTAGCGCTCTGCTGTGGACCACACAGGAAGCCGGCATCGCTGGTCATGGCGAACGTTGGGAGAGCTGTTATTCAAAACAAAGACAGCATGGAGCTTCTAAACCAAAACCCTATGTGAGGTGTAAGACCAGACATGGGAGAGAAGAGAGGTGGGTTTGAAAGTAGACAAAAAGAAACAGGTTATTTCAGATAGAACCTTGTTTTTCCATGAATGTGTGTGTGTGCGTGTGTGTGTGTGTGTGTGTGTGTGTGTGTGCGCACATGTGTACAGTATGTATGTGTGTGTGTGTCCCATGCCCACACACTCAGAGAGCTTCAGACATGTAGCCTGGAGAAAGTGGGGCCTGGTCGGGAGCAAACGCAGCGGGGCTCCACCGCAGACGGGCTTCTAATAAAGGGGGTGCAGCAGGCCTGATTGGGCTGGGGAACAGTGGGGAGCAGAGACAGAGAGGGAGAGACCTCCACCTCTCTCCCTCTCTCACACACATTCACATAAACACAAGGCTACAAGCCCCGCCCCCCACCTTCCTCTACACTCTCGGTGGCCCGCCACATTATGCTGACAGCAGGCAATCACCATTTCTTCCACTGCTTTGATTCCTGGGCTGCTCCTCGTGCATTCTGGGTAAAAACCCGACAACAAATGTTTGTGAACAGGGACTGGAACTGAACTGGACATTCATCTTGATATTTAATGTGTCGCTCCAGCTTAATAGTAAGGATTTTTTTTTTTTTGTCCGACTGACTATTTGTACGTATTATTAAAGACGTATTTTACTTTAATAGTTCATATTCAACCCACCAGGGGGACCTTCTTTTCTGACAAACACTGTTTTTTGGACATAACTTCCTAACCATTGCTTCGATTTTGTCCAAATTTGCTGCATAGGAATCAACCGTTGTTATGTTTTACTCTATTAGTTCATAGTTTACTCAGTTTTTTCAGACATAACTTTACATTTAATTTTAGAAATTTAATCAATGGGGCGACTGCAAATGATGGTCATCTAGGCCGAGCATCTCTGGCAAACTTTTCATTCTAAGCATGGCCCTACTTTACTCATTTAAATACTTGGCCTATGATGATGATGATGGACAAAGCCTTGGGGCAAAAAGCAGTTTTTTTAATCATGTTTGTTCTTCTTATCCTTTGGGCTGTTCCCTTAAGGGGGTCCTCACAGCGGATCATCTCCTTCTGCATTTTTTGATTTGGCAAAGGTTTTACATCAGATGCCCTTTCCTGACGCGACCCTCCACATCAATCCGGGCTTTGGACCGGTACTCGGAGCGCACTAGCTTGTGACCCATATGTGGCCGAGTGCTTTAATTAAAGGAGGGATGTGTTTTTGTACATTTGTAAATGTTTTTTCTAAAAGTACATTTTTCCGAGCTCTCCGCTATCGTAGCAACATGTTGTGTTGTTTTTTCTTCTGTCTCGTATTTAATGAAATATAATGACCACGAATATTAGGCGTGTGTGTGTGTGTGTGTGTGTGTGTGTGTGTGTGTGTGTGTGTGTGTGTGTGTGTGTGTGTGTGTGTGTGTGTTAACGCAAAGATTTAAAAGCAGTGATAGATTCAGCAGACTGAGTTTGGGGTCCGGACAGCAAAACCCTTATCACCCTTAATTACCAGTCGGCTCCGCCAGCAACCGCCATCAGCTAAGAGGTCATCTGGGAATGTAAGGGGTCACCGTTTACTTCATGTAATTAGGGGCGTAGTCATGCAAAGCCTTGAAGGTCCACCATAAAATGTTTAACTCTATAGAGCACAATTGAACAGGGAGTCACTGCAAGACAGCTGGAGAGGAAATATCCATCAGGGTGCTTTAGTTTTTAAATCCAAACACGTAGGTGCAGGAACTTCACCGGGGAGTGGTTCCATGTGCAGCATGTGTCAGAAGAGAAGAGGATAGAAGAGAATAGAAGAGAATAGAAGAGGATAGAAGAGAATAGAAGAGAATAGAAGAGAATAGAAGAGAATAGAAGAGAAGAAGATAGAAGAGAAGAGGATAGAAGAGAATAGAAAGAGAATAGAAGAGGATAGAAGAGAAGAGGATAGAAGAGAATAGAAAGAGAATAGAAGAGGATAGAAGAGAAGAGGATAGAAGAGAATAGAAAGAGAATAGAAGAGGATAGAAGAGAAGAGGATAGAGGAGAAGAGGATAGAAGAGGATAGAAGAGGATAGAAGAGGATAGAAGAGAATAGAAAGAGAATAGAAGAGGATAGAAGAGAAGAGGATAGAAGAGAAGAGGATAGAAGAGGATAGAAGAGGATAGAAGAGAAGAGGATAGAATAGAATAGAATAGAAGAGGATAGAAGAGGATAGAAGAGAAGAGGATAGAATAGAATAGAATAGAAGAGGATAGAAGAGAAGAGGATAGAAGAGAAGAGGATAGAAGAGAAGAGGATAGAAGAGAAGAGGATAGAAGAGAAGAGGATAGAAGAGCATAGAAGAGGATAGAATAGAATAGGATAGAATAGAAGAAGATAGAAGAGGATAGAATGAAATAAAATGATGTAGAATAGAAGAGGATAGAATAGAAGAGGATAGAATAGAAGAGGATAGAAAAGAATAGAATAAAATAAAATAATGTATAATAGAATAGAAGAGGATAGAATAGGATAGAATAGAATAGAATAGAAGAGGATAGAATAGAATAGACTTACAAGAGTCTGTGTTGATATAGCGTCACATGTTCCGGTACTGTGTTGCTTTCAGAGGAACATATATTGGTTGATTGTACCAGTCACTGTGAAACCATTTCATCATTTTCTAATGGAAGCACATCATGACAAAAAAGACGTTATGAATTTGAATAAATCATCCACAATTTAATAAAAATAATGATGGAGAGGGTCAGAGTTGAAAAAAGGAAGGTTGAACAGTAAAAAGGGACAGTTTGCCTTGTTGGCATGAACCTTGAGATTTTACGTTAATTATAGAACTTGAATGTAATATTTGTTCTTAAAAAGCTGTTCCTGAGTTTCAGGACAGCTTTGGAGTTTTTGGCAGCATACGTGAACTACAGCTCTTTTTTTTTTAAACAGGACTCAGGGACTACAGCTCTGTCACCTCACAGCAGAAGTGCCTGGCTTTGATTCCTGGTCGGGGGCCTTTCCTGAGCCATAAAAAAAAACATGCATGCGAACAAATTTCTCCTGTCAGTGCCCTCTAAAAAATTAGGAACATTTGGATTCACTCTGCTCTGAATCCTTATGGCCGTTCAAAGTGAAGCTACCTACTTTTTACTTTTTCAAATACGCTGCTCTCTAATCAAGCATCGGAATGGAGTGGGACCTAATTTCCCTCTCCAGCTTTTGACTCACCAACCATAAAGCAGATGTCACCGGAGCTGCCGCGTCCCTCACCTTCATGTTTAAGTCATCACGTTCCCCCGCTGGCCTCCAATTCTCCGTTTTGGGCGTTCTGTTGGTAACCCTGCACATTGCGGTGCCGGAGGGTGGGGACCGTGCTGACTCCACTCACTGGCCGTCCTGTAAATCGCTCTTTTATGGCCCTTGTAATGATCCCCCAGCCGGCAATCTCCACTCCGTCGCACTGCAGATAGAACCCGCCACTTCTGGCAGCCGCCACAGGGGCGGGGGGCTCACTTTGGATGCAGGAGGTAGTGAAACACTGGAAAACATACATCACATGACCGTGCACTCTACCACACACACACACACACACACACACACACACACACACACACACACACACACACACACACACACACACACACACACACACACACACACACACACACAGGCACACCCGGGCGGCTGTGTTCAGGTTCATAAAAATGCATGCCTTTTCACAGCCCATCTACCTTAATCCCGACTTCCTGTGTAAAGGTCATAGAAAGCGCAGAAGGGTAGTGTCTTCACCTCATTCCAAGTTGGCGAGGTCCAACTGTGCCCAATGGTATGTGGTCAAAGATGCACGTTTTCTCATGCTAACCCCGATCACCTCCACAATTCCGGCCTTTTACATCATTCAGTCCAGATCTTCTAGCCTCAGAGCACCGGTGTCAGGCTAGAGCTCGCAAGTCCAACTAAAGATAATCGTGCTAGATTCAAAAGATGTTTATTATAGGCTAGATTATTTTCCACTAGCACCAACTTCCTGCTTCTAACAGATGAATTTCGAGAACAAAGTGTTAAATTGCTGTCTGATACATCTCACACACTGACGTGTGCCATTGTGACGAGATAATTAATATTACTCTAACCTAACCCATAAGAACCCAAACCCATTTCTGTGTAAAGGAATTTTATGGGCGGTATAAAATAGAACCAATGGACCACATGGAATATATTTCGGAAATAAATGCCTGCAATTCTCTTTATATGTTTTACTTTTATTTATTTATTTCACCGTCATTTGAAGGTAAATCAACTCAACGCTTTGTTTTTACTACGGAAAACGGATGTAACATTTTTTTGTGGAACATATATGTCAAAGTTGTAATTAGGTTTTTGGAACACAAAAATGCAAGAATTTCTTTTCCTCCTTATTTTATATCAGTTTGCTCAAAATTGAATTACAGGTTAAATGTAAAACACGACATGCTATTAAAGCATTTGAAATCTTAACTGGATTGGAAAGTTCCAAAAGACAAGATAAAACCTAGGCCTACCCTAAGTATGGGTATAACCCCCCATAAGTCCCCAATCCCCTGCGTTGTACCAGCAATCCCTCTGATAGAGCTCCTCAATTTAAATGTGAAGTTTTGTCCGGAAAACATTTGTTTTTTTAGTTGTTTTTGTAAATGATTCCCCCAGTGATATGAAATATTTAAGTAAAAACGCAACTGACCTTTCCCAAAATGGATCCAGTTCTACCTCGTACTAAGGTCTATGTGTGTTAAAAACAAAAAATGATCCATGAAACAGTTGTTGAGTTATCGCGCTAAAACGAAGGACCTTGGAACGGCTGTACCTTTAAGGGTTCCTCAACCTTAAATATACTGTATTTATGGTTGTATATCTTCTGCATGTAATGTTGTATTCATGGCTGCAGCGTGGGAAAAGCCCAAGACAAATTTCCCACCTTGTGGGACAACAAAGGTTATCTTGATCTTGATTTGCAGCGGCGGCGATGACAGTTCCATAATATCCCTGACTTTTGGGGGATGAAATTATTGCAAATGGAGGACCATACTTATTATTTAGCTCAACAGAAAGCAACAGTCCATGGAAACTCGCCATCAGAGAATGGAAAACTGGAAGACCTGACTCGTGAAACCATAGATAGGTGCGCCGTTGGGGTCTACATCTAGTGGATTTAACTCAAGTTGTGGAAGGATCCCCTCGCGGAATATCTCTCTTTGATTCTGGCATTGAGATTAAGAACAGCCCTAATGTGCCGTTACTTGACCTATATTTTTACGGAATGCATCATTTTGACACTTGAAGGACATTCTTGGATGGGGAGGGGTGAGCTGAGGTGTAATATAGGCAGCAATGTGGAACTTCACCGCTAGAAGCCACTACATTTTACAGACTGCACCTTTAATATTGAATTGTGTATCCCTGATAGCAGGGCACTCTCAATAAACGTGGTTGCGTATTGGTACCGGAAGATGACCATCACGCAGGGATTCCGGAGCGTTGGTAATAAATCGGGTCTTTGTTTACCTCTCTGAGGTGGCACATTTCCACTGATGCCTCCATATTGTCCTCATTTCTTCCTCAGACTTATTTAACCCCTTCTCTGTCTCCCTTTACGAAGTTGAACGCAGCCCAGAGGATTCGGACCACCGCCTTTAATTGCCGCGCTTGCCTTTGTTTTGAGCTCGGCTGTTGCTGTTTTTTTTTACTCCGCACACAGCGGTCTGTATGCTTAACAGCCAATGAAGGTGTTGTGTACTCTGCAGCTCTACCCACATTACCCTGGGGTCCTCAGGCCCGGCGGTGGCACGTCTCTGTGACAGCAGAAATCTGTGAATAGATGTGTCAGTGTGTATTTTCCAAATGTGTGATGTTTATAGAGCCCCTCACTAGTCAAACAAAGTGTCAGTGTGTTGACACTAGTTGGTTGCCGTGTCTTACTCTCCCCTGTGTGCAGACATTAACACTCGCAGGGAAAGTTAAACGATCTCACCCTGTTGGCAGAATTAAACGCTTTCTGTCATACAAATAACACAAATAACAAAGACCCAATGTGCGAGTAAATAACTTGTTAAGGCGCCATCTGCAAGGCTGAGAGTCACTCTGTTTGCTCTCACTTATGCCCCTCCTTCATCCCCCCCTCACCCTCAGATTCCTCCCCACCAGCAGACATTAAACAGACAAGGCAGAGGCTCTCCACTCTGCATGTGACCCTCAGTCCTGTTTAGTATTCCTTCCACGTCTGGCGGAGGGAGCGGCATTAAATTGGGATCAGGCAGATTAGAGTATAATATAGACGATTATTAAAGGCTGCAAATGAGAGCCATGGGTTAGAGCCTGAGCAAGGACCCAGACTCCCCACATGTCAGCGCAATCCCCTGAAATATACACTCCACTCACACACACTCACACATTCACACATGCAGGCGTAAGTGCAACAATGAGTTGACATGAAAATGTGAATCACTCAGCAAACAATTACCAGTAAGCAGAGAAATCAATATTCCATTGGAGTTACTCCGGCGTTACATATCCACATTTAATTGGCCCGTTTTTAGCAACACCCTCTGTCATACTCTCATAGTCACGCCGGAAACTGAACCCCAGGAGGGAAAGTCACCCAAAGTGGCCTGACGCCTTTTTTTTTAATATATACCTAACCGAACCAGTGAAAACAAAGGCTTGACCCCGGTCCAGTTCTAGACTTGAGATGGCGCTGGCGTTCTGTAAGAAAAGGCGTGTTATGTATAGTGTAGCGACATCAGCGGCTTCTGTCAAGTAGAAATTTAGAAAAGAAGGAATGACATGTCATCTACTCTCTTATGGAATCGTCATCGCTGCCGCCGTAGATTGGTCCTGGTTAACGCGTTCACTCGAAAACCTTTCCAGGGATCGTTTTCACATTTTAGACCAACATAGACGTTACTGCGAGGAAGAACTGGATTGATTTTGGGAAAAGTGTGTTTCATATTTCCTACACTAGGAGGAGCTTTATCTCCAAAGGTTTCCCAACACTTTGGCGCATATGAAGCGAATCAAGGAGATTTAGCTTTTATACCTTATTTGACCCTAATAGTTCATATTTCTTTCGACAAAAAAAAACTATTTTCCGAGCATAACTAACCATCGTTCCAACCAATAACCAAGCCGCCGACACGGCTGAAGAAATCCCCCTACAATGATCTTTCAACAGGTGGCCTACAGCGTTTTTCTCCATGATGTAGAATTTTAGACCAAAATAGGGAAACATGACCTCATTGCACGGTGTACGACTTCTGCATTTAGAGGTCTTTCAGTCAAAGCATTAGGAGAAAAACAAGCAGTTACGAATAGTTAAAATACTGTAAGGAAAACTCAAAATGATGAATTTCTGAAGTGGAAACTGAAAAAAAAGACATAGATAAGTGAGCAGCAGAGACGACAGTGTGAGAGGATGGAAGAAGCAGGAGTAGAAGGGTATAAAATGAATCTCTTGAGGGCAAAAATATTCACGACAGTCTAAAGTTTTTATTCTCAGTCAGTCTTCTGTTCAAGTTTTTATTGCATTGCACTCCTCAGTCACCCTCGCCATTAGGGAAACAGCTTTCTTCCAAGTGGAAATTCTCAATAATTTGGCATGTGCTCCACTCAGCAGCGCAGTACGGACCATTGAACACTATATCTGGGGGAATCTCGTGACACTCCCGGTGAAAGAGCGACGCTAACATTGTAGGTGACTCTGTGAGGACCAGCTCTGTCACTGGACCGTGTCCCATCCACTCTACTTTTTTTTTTTTTAATCTATAGCTGAACCTTGTCTGTGTGTTCAACATGTCCTTTAGGGAAATGTCATGGAGCTGCCATGCTATTAGCGGTACAGGGAGGGAGGGGGGTGAGAGACTTCAAATGGGGCTTACATTATGACTTAGATTCTCCTTCGATTCAGTCACCCGAGAGTTCATTAAGGTGTCTGTGCATATGTAGGGTACGAGACTGCACCTTGCTAATGCACACAGGAGCCCACAGACATATCAGTCATATCATAATGACTACATCTTGTAGCTTACTCTTTTCCCACAAAGCAGCTCTGTGATACACAAGTACGACACGTCTATCAGAACCATTAGCTGTATGTGCTACAGTGGCTCTTCTGTGGGATCTGATAACACAGGCTAGCCTTAGCTCCCCAGCGGCATCAATGGGCCCTCCTGACGATTCATTGGTTGTCCTTCCATAGACAGTTTTACTAACCTTTGTACAAGAACTGCAGTTTTTGGATCCTAGCTTCAACATTAGTGCCGCTCATATCCTTATTATTTCCCATTTTCCTGCTTCTAACAACTTCAAGATAAAATGTTGATATCTAATAGGTCTCACCGTTTCTTTTCATATCCCTGATCTCTCAGAAAATCTGCAGAAATATGTACGAATTGATGACTCGTTGTCCTCCCCTCGCAGAAAAATAAAAATAAATTTCCGTTCACTGACTAATTTGCAAAGTAATATTTACTGGGACAATAAGACAGATAATAGACCTGAAGGACGCTGGTCCCTCGAGTCAAAAGGAGCCAATCGAGGTGTTTGGGGCATCTGATCAGGAAGCGTCCAGAACGCCGGGGTAGAACCAGAACTCGCTGGTGGGGCAACATATCTCATCTGAACTGGGAACAGTTCTGCATTCTGTCAATAACTTCTCATTCAAATTTCTGTCAGTATGACCCAATGACGCATCGACATACCATCATCATGGCCACTGATGTCAACTTGTTCTCTTAGACACGAACTTCTGTCCTCAGAAGGTCTGGATAGAAATTATGTTAAGAATCAGAGTAGCACAGTTGCCCTAAAGTAAGAAAGTTGTGGGTTCGGGTCAACCCCTTTCTGTTTGGAATTAGCGTGTTCTCCGTGTTTTCATAGGTTCCCGCCCACAGTCCGAGAGAGACTCAAAATTGCCAATGATTGCGAGAAGCTGGCGCCTTGTCCAGGGTTAGGGTTAAACCAGGGTGTACCAAACGTCACAGCCTATTACTTCATGGATTGGTTCCAGCCCACCCTTGACCTGGAGCAGGATAAGCTCTTAAAGAAAACGGATTGATGTTTTTTTAATGTGTTTATTAGTGTGACTGCGACTCTGCTTCACACCACGCCCAAACGTTACCTTCCTCCATGATTTGAATGCTGTTTTTATCCCGATCGTTTTTTTTTGACCCGGCGAATATCTCATCACTAATCTATTGGAATTTCATAGCAGAGACGAAAATCCATCGGGCTCGAATCGCCAACATTTACCTCTAGCAGACAATCAATAGTGTGGACATGAATTAGGATCAACATCTGATTTAGACATCAATTCAAACTGACACACATTGTTCCTCTCTCTCTCTCGCTCTCTCTCCCTCCTCAGACATCCATTGTTTCCCCTGCTGGCCTTGTTGTTTGAGAAATGTGAGCAGGCCACTCAGGGCTCTGAATGCATCACGTCGGCCAGCTTTGACGTGGACATCGAAAACTTTGTGCACCAGCAGGAGCGAGAACACAAACCCTTCTTCAGCGAAGATCCAGAGCTGGATAACTTGGTAAGCGAAGCACTGTCACACTGTCTGTTGTAGTTATGACGCAACATGGGCTTGGGCTCCTTTGATTTCAGGAAGGCCATGCGTCGCAGACTTACTTTGATTCTGCTTGAATTGCTGCTGCGGTGACGGTAATGAGTTACTGAATCGGGCTCAGCTTCACTCAAGATTAAAAGAGAAAGTGATTGTGGAAGAATGAATTGGGGTCGTGCATTATTCAGATTTAAACACTCACCCTTTATACGCAGTTTCGTACAGATTCTGTGAATCTGGTGATGAAATTACGGACCGTAGATAGTGGGATCCTGGAATTCCTCGCAACTGTGTACTTAGAAATGTTTCTTTCATAGAAACGTTTGAACCATTTCCCCGAACAGATTTTCACAAAGTAACTTCCCTCCATTTTCTCTTGTGAATAATTGAGCCCCCCATACTATAACCTTTTACCAGTGACTCTCTTTACCTGTGGAAGGGTCCAATCAGGTGTTTTCAAGTTTGACACACTTACATAGACAATTACAATAAAATGACAGGGGATGACACAAGTTCAGATGTTTTTAAACCTAGAAATCAACATTGTTTGGCAAACATTTACCATATTTTTAGCATCTTTTTGCTGCAAAAACAAGGGTATGTTCTCGTATAATGAGTAAAGGCATGTTATTACAATTAATACTGAAAAAAACAAGTGATTACATGTTTGTGACATTATGGTATTTTTCTATTAATTTCACAATAAAATACTGTATTTTTCTACATATTAAGACCATTAATAAATAAGTTATATACTGTTTCATTACTTAGGAGAATTCCCCGTATCTTATACGGTCTTCTCCGTTTTGAATTTTCTGATCTGTTACTGTTTCCATTTGAAAGTTTCTTTCCCTAATTTCTAAAGAACAGTTTTTACAGTGTATAGATATTGTCTAAATGTAATGTGTATAGAATTCAACTAAATATCACAAAGGACTTGGAAATGGTCAAATTCAGTTTTACTTATGTCCTACCGAGTGTTCCAGTTCTTTGGAATATGGGTTGGAGGACGTTCTTTATGGTTTTCACATGTCACATTATAGATATTGAAACAAATATTGTCTCTTTAGGAGGGACAGAAACTCCTTTTTAATATAGAGCTTGTGCAACAGCGCCGCAATGAAGACCATTTTCTAAGACCCTTTTTGTTTACATTGAACAAAGCAGCAGCAGAACAATGCCGGGCTTTTGTGTCCAATTCCATGAGCAAAATCAGTTTAACATTGCAGAGTGGCAGCTCTATATGTATACGTATATACGTATATATACACATATATGTTGAGAAATGCTTTTTCAAATGGATTACCGTGGATAAAAAACAACCATTTACCTTCACGGTTACATGGCAGCTGAGGTTCTCTGGTAAGAAAGCAATGGTCTCTTGTTTGAGTTACCCCCTAACAGCTTTTGGTAGCTTTTAGGACTTCTGTTTTTAGATGCACACAAAACTTCTCAGCCCTGTAAGTCCTTTTCATCTCACATTTAAAGAGACGTCGGCCCCATCTCTGTTACTACCTCCATTGTCGAATTATTAGAGGAACCATTCAGGCTCCCCGTTATGCCTCTACGGTTCTAATGGAGGGGAGGAATAAAGGCTCTCCAAGTCCACCCTGAAGAGGTTCTGTAAAAGAAGCTAGAGTCTCACTTTGTCTCCTGATCTCTCTGAGTTACTCAATTGGTCAGATGGGAGTTAATTCAGCTGGTTCTCTTAATTTAATATCCTGTTCTACTGTTTGATCGGGTACATTTTGAATCACTATTTCTTAAACAATGTGTGCCGCTTGACTGAACCTGTTTTATAATTATCGTACTGGGTGGTACTGGGTATGCTGCCTTACACTTAAATGCTACATGTAAGTGTAAGGGGCCAATGATGAAGCCCTGGGGAACACCACGTGTTAAATGGGCCACCCAGGAAGAGGCATTAACCGTGGCAATTAGAGAGTCCTACTCAATAATTAAGATTTTTTTTCTTTTTCTGGCATATAAAAGCATGTGAGAACTCACTTAACACAATAAACTGTATCTGTATACAACCAAACTGTAACTTTATACGACCAAAAAGACTCCAATAAGGGTCAAATCTTTATGTAACAACATGCTTTACCAAAATGTTGAGCGAATCTAACTAGAATAATCATAATAACTCTAAAGTATTTTTATATATACTAGGTTTTCTTTTTGTTACTGTTTAAAAACACACTCTACCAAACTATTTAATCATTTCATCGTGAATGTGTTTAGAATGTCTAAGATATTAAATGAATAGATAAAGAGAAAAAATAGAATATGGACAAAAAGGCAGTTTTCATGGTGAGGGAACATTTAGGGTTAAATCTGCTGCGTACTCGCCGACCCTTATTAAAACGCCTTTGTTGGGTTTTCTCCAAGTCATTCCCTCTTTTTTCAAGTAACCTTCCTTCCCCCCCCCCCCACAACATTGAACAGTAATTGCACATTAAGAGAAGGCGGATGCTGATCATGTTCGCTCAGAAAAGAGGGGGAGGAGTTGAAGCCAGACAAAGACAGACACAAGAGACAAAAAAGAATGTGCACTCTTTGCCATTACAGTTCTTGGGATGGCAGGGCGACAAGTGCTGAACAGTCAATTAACCCCGCATCTGTGTGTTTTATGAGGCACTGGGTGCCGGCATCCCTCCCAGAGGGCACTAACTCTTTCACAAGACAGTAATGATACACTGGCTCTGACTGGCAGGAATGTGCGAAGAGTTACTGGTCCCTCCATTAAGTGAGCCCAGTTTAATTAGCTGATTTATCTCCTCCTTGGCCAAGCACTTTTCTGTTCATTCTGTTGACCTTGAGTTGTGACTTTGATGGAGTGCACTCTGGCTGGCCGTGCGAAGTGGAGAGAAAGCCAGACTGTCGATGGTCAGATAACTGCCTAAGGGTAAGAAAATACCGAGTTAGATGGTTAGTGACTATTTACTTTCTATATGATTTATTTTCTATATTCTATGATCATTTTAAAAAGGCCTTTGGTCTTTCTCTACAATGTCAGAAGCTCTTCGTAGGTCCCTGCTGTTACATTCATTTGATGTGTTTGAAAAGGTCCAGACGGTCCCCGGGAGAGTTTCCTCAACAACCCCATGTTCAGTCGGAACAACCTGCCCGGAAATCTGCCACATAAGCTACAAACACTTCCTCTAGTCCGTGTTCGAGTGGAGTTTCTTAAAGGAGGAGTCCACTTCAAAACGCCAGTACCCGCTCAACCCCATGTGCTGCTGGAAGTTAGGATGAAGTTCCTCAGTCCACGAGACATCCCTGCACCTTCTCTTTGATCAGGGACGGCATCCTTTGAACTCTGCATTCGAAGACTTGAAGAAAGAGATTCTGCAGATTCATTAACTCAGAAAATCACCAACTCAGAACTAACTTCGTTTGAGGACATTTACAGAATCCGTGTTTATGTAGGGCGAATAGCTTAATAAGGGATTCAATTCAACCTGTTGCTCATCTCTGTTGCCCTCTGGAAGGTGATACTGGTTTATTAAGACCCGAACCTTCAGAACCTCCTCAACAGTTGTGTTATCAAACAGCTGAACTCTTCTTCTTTCAGCTGTACCACATACAGAAAACCTCCTCTTTGCTCTTCCTCTTCTTTCCTGCCTGGCATCTTCACTTCAAGCATCCTTCTACCAAGAAATCCACCATCCCCCCTTTCCACGTGTTCCAACCACCTCAGTCTGGCTTCTATTCCTTTTTGTCTCCAAGACTTCTAACCTGGGCTGTGCCTCTGATGTCCTCCTTTCTAATCCTGTTCTTCCCATTCCCAGAGAACATCTCAACCTCTTCAACTCTGACACCTGTCTTTTGGTCAGAGCCGCCGTCTCTAAACCAGGAGAACTGCTATCACAACAATCTTCTAAACCTTTCCCTTCACTCCTGCTGCTACTTCTCAGTCACAGATAACTCCTGACACTCTTTTCCACCCACTTCACCCTGCCTGCTCTTCTTCACCTCTTTCCCAAACTCCCCGTTGCTCTGAACAGTTGAATCCAAGTACTTCAACTCCTGCACCTTCTTCCTCACTGTCCACCTCCCTTTCATTCACACACATGTATTCTGTCTTGCTGCAACTGACCTTCATTCCTTTTCTCTCCTGCCCACACCTCCACCTCTCCAGGTTTTCTTTCACCTGCACCCACCTCTCACTGAAGATCACAATCTCATCCACCAACGTCATAGTCTTGGGGAGGTACCTGCTTGACCTCACCTGCCAGCCTATCCCTCCCCACTGCAACAGGAAGGGGCTCAGAGTTGATACTAGTGGCAGTCCCACATTGTCAATAAAATCATTCTGATTCTTTCCCAAACACCTCAGGATCCTCAGTGTTTCGCTAATCTGCCCCCTCACCCTAACCGCTCTAAATAACCCCTCACTCCAGCTGCCACCTTAACCCTAACCATTAACATAAGGGTCCTTAGACTGCGGTCCTGAAACTGAAGGCTCCAGGGCTGCAGCTGTACACAATCTAAATGCAGCCCACCTTTTTTTCTCTTGGAAAGGATCCACAAAGAATCCATCGCAGGATCTGTGGCCCAACCTGTGCCTCCAGTTATCGCACACCAGTGATGTTCATTTTCTCTTCCCAAATCAGCGGAGCACTTACATAAGGGATGCGCAGACAAGAGGTGAAGGTCAGCCATCGTAACCTCTTTGTAGACCTTCGACGACCAATGCCAATGAAGGTCCGGGCCTCGAAGACGCCGCACAGTCCAAACAAACAAGATGTCCGTGGCCCTGTTTAGATGATGACCACAGAAGAAGAGTGTTCTGGAGGAGATTTAATTATCTCCTCAGAGTTTGCGGCACAAGCAAAACCGGATAGTTTCCCATTGCTGTTGTTATTGTTCTTAAATTGTAACAGTTGCATGCATGACTTCACGGATTTCACAAGAATTGTGTTTTGCCAGGTTACACAGTTTACGCACAGAAACAGCCCATTTTCAAAAAGAATAGGCTCTGTTAGCTGAAAACACCATCGTCTTTAAGCTGAAAGGCTGAACTACAACAAGTTTTATGTGAAAAAACCCCAACAACATCATTTTGTGGGATTAATCCCTTAGAGAAGGGTCTTCAGTGCCAAACTGTTGCTTCCCTAAAAAGGGAATAAGGAGAATAGACTAACAAAATAGAAGATGAAAAAAAAAATACAAGTGAAAATGAAACTTTCAAATGAACAAACGGAAATTAAGAACTTGAAATCTTTTCTTTACTCCATTAGAAAAGAGGTGACACACGGTTTTTAAGTTAATTTATTATTAATTAGAGCAAGCTGTTTGTGTTGAAGCTAATTCGCCTCTTTAAATGTTGTGTAGCTTTCAGACAGACAGGCATTATGTCTGACCTCTCAGCGTTTGACCTCGTGGCGTTGCCTCTTGGATGGTTTGATTCCAGGCTTTAGGAGGATGGAGGATGAAAGGATTACACGGATTACAGCCTCTCTACTTGTAATCTATATCTTTCTGTGGAATAAACATGAAAACTGAATGTCACTGCCGGCCCATCAATAAGAGGAATCGCTACATGCTCCTTGCTCTCCGCACGTTTCATGTCGTCCATTACAAACAGGGGTGTCGTCCACAGAACGTTCCCCGCCTCCACATCTACTGTTTGACTCTTCTTTAATGACTATTGATGTTTTATTAATAACGAAAGGACAGTTTCAGTCAACCAAAGGTGATGTATATGCATAGCTGATCACCAAATTCACATTTTGTATCATACCCTCTGTGTCTCTGGATAGAACGCCCCAGTTTGAACCACCAATTATGAAACAACATTACATTCTTTTGCTGTTTCGGTTTGAAAGAAGAGGACATGCAACACAGGGGTGAGGTCCGGTGGAAGATTTCATCCAAGTGCCTCATGGGAAATCTGGGATCCAGAGTTTGATGATCATGGATCAAAATCGCTTAGACTCTGAATTCCTTTTCCTCTTAATGGTGTGTTCCCACCAATGGTGAGACAAATTTGTCCTGTGGTGCAATTACATCCAAATATCGATGCGAAGCTGAGAGTAGATGGAAGTTTGTGTCGGTCGAGGCAAATGATGCCTTTAATGCCAATTTCACATTTGTGTCATTAGTGCGCCTTGAAACATTTTCAGTGGGTGAGAAGTTCATGTGACATTGAGACTCTCTCTCTCTCTCTCTCTGGAATTAACCAGATCAATAAAGGTGACATCATCTATCACCGGACTACTGCTTACATATATAATAGCAACTCCTTTTTGTTAGGGTTCCCTAAATTTTGGAATTTTTCTGATCAAGCTAGTCATCGCTGACAGGAAGGGAATGTCAACTTAAATGTGAAGCCATGTCCGAAAAACAGTGTTTTTCTTTAAAGGTCCTCATAGTGAGTATTATAGGAACTATAAGAGTCAAATTTTGAAATATACAAGACATACAAAACATACATACAAGATTTGGACAGACTCTTTAGGATATAAAGCTACCACTGGCATCAGAAATATACAACAGAACTTTCCCTTAATCAACCCTGTTCTTCCTCACACTAAGGTCTAAAGGGTTTATAATATTTGAAAATGATGTTTTTGAGTTACCGAATAAACACAACCAACAACGGTGATTCCATAATATCACAGACCTAATAGGTATATACTTACATTGCTACCAATTTATGTTAAATGAGTTCCATTTCTCACTACTAAAGGACATCAGGGTGAGAGAGAAACATAGTGTACAGTGACCTCTGCAAGGGAGGTCACTCTCTGAAATACCCGTCACAGACAACACTCCCAGGAACATCTATGATGTATACAAAGCTGATCCGTGCAGCCTGGGGAACCTGAGGAAAAGAGAAGCCAAGACTACAACTGATAACACCAAAGACAATAGACAACTCCCAGCCACACGAACTTCCACAAGTCTGCACTTATCTGGGTATCAGCCATGGCACCTCCATGTCAAACCTCAAAGCCATCTAGGCTCATATCGATAAGAAAGAACCTCACAGGGTGTCATCTCTTAAATTGCCGGATCTCCAATGTCTTTTATGCTCCGAAGAATGCCACTGGGCCGAAACCTTGGCAAGCATGTTGATATGACACTCAGATTATTAAACTTGCCTCCAAAGTTCACAGCAGAAAATTTAGAAATATATTCAAAAGCATAAATCCATCTAAACACTTTGTACACGGATGTTTATGGGTAACTTTTATCGCCAACAGTGAGTAAAACTGTTCGGTTCCAGTATTGAAGATCTGTTTTTGTTTCGCCTCCTTCTCCCTCAGATGGTAAAAGCCATCCAGGTTTTGCGGATCCACCTACTTGAACTAGAGAAGGTCAATGAGCTCTGTAAAGATTTCTGCAACCGTTACATCACCTGCCTCAAGACCAAGATGCACAGCGACAACCTCCTCCGTAACGACCTCGGAGGACCCTATTCTCCAACGCACACCAGTCTCAACATGCAGCAGGTCAGTGGTGAACTCTCCCCGGATCTCACGCGCCGAGTAGCGGTTGCCATGACGCGTCTTGTGGTTTATCAGCAGGTAGAGTCTGCTGTTGGGAATCTTCACTCACAAACAGCCTCTTTACATTTGCTCACAAGTGTCTCTCTGTGATCCCCCAGGAACTAATTCAGACCTCCTCTCCATCCATGACCTCTGTCTCCAGCTCTGTTAACCCCTCAGGGATTGTGGTGCCTGCCGGGGGGCTGCCACAGAGCAACGTTGCCATGACTACAATCAACTCTCAAGTGGTGTCGGGTGAGCATACGATGATACACACAAACATCAAAACAATACGACCCCGATGACCAAATCTCATCACCGTTTGGCCTTTAAAAAAAAAAAAGTGAAGGTTATGGAGGTTCTTGAATTTCTTCATCCCTTCAAAACAATCTAGAAAAATATGTTTAATCCAGTACGATATTCTAATCCTGTTGAGTTCTTTTGCAGAAAGGAAATCAAATAATAAATATTTACGTCATAAGTAGGACCTAAGATGAATATTTCCACCTCCTTCCTAAATACATGTTTTTTCCAAGTGTTCAAATTTGTTTCTGTTTTATTCATTATTCGTAAATGATGTCATCCAAAGTATTCGCTATTATGTTTTATAGTATAGGTAAATTATATTATATTAATATAGGTATATTATATTATATTAATATAGCTATATTATATTATACTATATTATATAATATTATATTATATTGGATTCTATTGGATTAATATAGGTATAATATATTATATTGGATTATAATATATTATATTATACTATGTTATATTGTATTATATTAATATAGGTATATAATATTGGATTAGATTACATTATCTATTATGAATAAGTAATTTATTATTAACTAGCTATTGACTCTTGAGGAAAATTCAAAGCGCTACAGGATGTAATATGAATAATCCGTATTTTTTTAATACATATATGATATATAGGACACGGATATTCAACATAGTAAGCGTGTTTTCTTTTTAACCATTTCAAACTACAACAACAGGCATCCGTGTTTAAATATTGCTTAAAAGTTGTGTTCTAGTGTAAAGCTGCGCGTGTGGTTCTGTGTGTGTGTGTGTGTGTGTGGTTCTGTGTGTGTGTGTGTGTGTGTCTGTGTGTGTGTGTGTGTGTGTGTGTGTGTGTGTGTGTGTGTGTATGTGTGTGTGTGTGTGTGTGTACAACAGCCGCGTCAGTATCCTTCACAGGAAGCTGGGCCTTTTATAATGTGAAGCCTGTACAGTGAAATGTTAATCCTGCCCTCCGGAAATCCCTTTTAACCCAAAATAAATCAATGTCTTCGCCTTTGATCACTACATACTCAAGAGCTCAAACAGACTCTGATCAGAAGATCTTGATCAAGACTAATTAAACCAGCGACTAACCCCCCCCCCCATCTCCCTTTCCTCAGGGGTTAAAGGACATTAATGCACTTTGCATTTAATCACTTTGTCTCCTGTTTGCCGTGCCTTTGTTTTCCGAGGCCCTGGCGAGAACCTCAGAAGGCTCCGGCGGTCCGCTGGTAGTCTGGCTGTAGCTGCCAGTAGCTGCTGAAGCTACTTCATGCTCATGATGGCAAATTATCCCCTCAGGTGGGACCTTGTACCAGCCGGTTGCCATGGTGACATCGCAGGGGCAACTGTTAGCTCAGGCGCTGCCGCCGGGAACCATCCAGATCCAGAACTCACAGGTAAAACCGTCCGACCAGTGATGTTTTTTTTATTTGCATACACATTCGTTTCCTCCCAGGGCCCATGTTCAATTTATTATTATCAAAAAAGGCTTCTCCACGTCTCAAAGACCCCCCCAGGCAGATTTTTTATACTGCCTCTGTTTGAACACGGCGCCCCACTGACAGACAAAATGGGAATTGTTTTTTTTTTTTTCTTTCACATGATGTCACAGCATTTTGATGATCCTGTCAGGTCGGACAAATTAAAGCGGTGTAAGACGAGCGTTTCAGGATGCTGGTGGCCGCGGACCCCGGGATCCCCCCCCCCCCCTCCTTGTTAGCAGAGAGACTGCAGCCCTGCACAGGGTCGCATTTAAGACGGTTAAAAACTGGAACATCTCTCAATCAGAGAATTGGAACGGCGGAATTGGTCTTCAAGACAGACGGACATCGTGCATCCATGTCCACATCCGGGTCAGCCGGCGCATCAGCCGCCGCAGAACCTTTGTGTTAACATGATGACCCAAAAACTTTTTATGAATTTTTTTTCAAATGTTCCAACACCGCAGACAGATTTGTATATTTTTTCAACACCAGGGGGAGCTTTATCCCCAAAAGTTTTCCGGCAACAATTTCTCAACCGTTGGTCCGATTTAGTCACAATTTGGTGCATATGAGTCGATTGGAGGAGATTTATCTAGATTATGTCATCTTTTACTCTAAGAGTTCACATGTTGATCACTAGGGCCGACCCTTTTCACAAAAAATATAGTTTTTGGAGCTTAAATTCCCAGTCGTTAGTCCAATTTAGTCCAACTTTGGTGCATATGAATCGACTCCGGGAGATTTATCCTGTTTAATCCAGACCATAACCTCAGTAGACCAATTAACTCCTGCATTTTCGCACAAAGAAACGTATCGAATCAGAATATGTGTAACTTACAGCGCATGTTCTCTAGAACAAATATATTTTTGATGTGATTTAGACGAAGGTTCCTACAATTCAGCCTCATATGCAAAAGCGTATTTTATTTTATGTTTTCTAAATTCATACCCTTTGTTTCGCCTCCGACTGATGAGTGGGAGTTAATTAGTCGTTTGCCTAATTGAATTAATGTCGTGCGGCTCTAGCCGTATTAACACAGCTGAATCTAAAACATCAGGACATTCCATTTGTCCCGATGTTCGGTTAAACAAAAAGTTAACTTCCCTCGTCATCATTCCTTCATCATGGGGTGTTTGTCGCAGAGGGACAGAGCGAAGAGGATTTAGTTTGAGTGTTATAGAACGTAAAACAGCCATCCTTAGGGTTTTTGTGAAAACGCATACGATGTTCTGCAATCGATTCCCTCATTGGACGAATTAAAGCGCCGTTTTTCAGGGTTACATGTAAAAGTTTTTATTTATTATTTGACTCAAAAACACGTTTATTTATCCTCAAAATGCGATCAGTGAATCCAAGCATTAGTGAATCATGTTAAAGAGGATGTCGTGCAAATTATGATTTATTTTTCCTTTTACGGTTCCACAATGAAAATGATGTAAGAAATAATCTACTTAAACTTATGTCAGTGAAAATTTGGTTAAAACGATTTATTAGGGTAATGAGACAATTTATACGAGATAAGTCTTGGAAATTATGGCCCAAAAACCTTTGAAGATAAGTTTCCCCTAGTGTTAGAAATATGCAACCCAGCATTCCAATCAAAATAAAAATCCTGTTCTTCCTCTCACTAAGGTCTACGTAGGTAATACTATTTATCTGAAAATCATCCATGAATGACCTTATTTTTGTAAAAATAAAATCCCTCTAGGTACTAAAATACGAACTACTAGAGTAAAATAGTATATTTACAAGATATATCTCCATGAATCAATTCATAAATATGAAATTTAAAGAAAATCAGACCAACTGTTGGAGAATTATGGCGTGAGAACATTTGGAGATAAAGCTTCCCCTATCGACTTCTCCAGAAAAATTCTTGATCACATATGGGTAGGTTCTGAAGATGACGCACGAAACAAATTATCGAATTATCGCGTTAACGCAAAGAATCTGTGGCTACACCTAACTTTTCGTTGATACAATCACCTTAAACTGAGCGATTTCACCAGATTGGGGATTTTGCTTCTGAAACGCTTTCCTGTTTCCGGAGATCTTTCCTGTTGCACGAATGGTACGAATGTGTTTTAGTGTGTATTTCTTTCTTCCACTAGTGATATAAACGGTAACTCACACCGACATGCATCAAACAGAGTGATCCACAGAAATACTGGGCTCTTCTGATGCTTCCTTGCTGGAAACGTCCATCAAACACTGATTATTTGAATTTAAACTGATTTTTAGGGATTCGTTTAATCGTCACTGTCGTTCTTTTTCTTTTCTTTTTTTTGTACCTTCCCATATCTCAGACAAATACCAGACTAGTAGGATTTAAGAACCGCTGCAGACACCAGTGTTTGGTGGTCTTTATATTGATCTGTAGATACAGATCAAGAGCAGGGTGGCGTGAGGAGCGCTGGCCTGGGAGCATCTCAGTTTCAGCGGCGCATTTCCGTGCTTGAGAGTGAGAGGTGATCCGGTTGAAGCCGTAACCCGTGAGAGGCGGAGCCGCTACGCCCAGGCTGGGAATTGAACACAGCCCCGTCGCTGATTTAACGACAAGCCCCGAGTAATCACACTCTCCAGCTCAGTGCCACCAATTAATTCGACGTAGCTTTTCCCATGGAACCCGTGTGCTCCGAGGGCTGGGGGGGGGGGGATAAGAGGGAAGGCTATCCACGTGACACCCAGATGCAACTGTAATGAGTGGTGTTGTGTGTAGGGAGGGAGTGTGTATATGGGCATTGTGTGCATTACGTAGGGGGTTGTCTGTTATTTAGCTCCGAGACTGCCTGGATTCTTCCCCCCGCATAAAATTAATCAATTGGATATTCTTTAGCAGAATTGCATTTTTTATTTATTCATGAAATTTGGCCCGCTCGCTTATGCATATGACATTTTTTTAAGCAGGCCCACTGGTATGCCCCCCCCCCCCCTCTGAAGTCATTTACACTTCACCTCATTTAAAAAAAAAAAGGGAAAAAACAGAAAAAAGACTCAAAGGTGCTGGTACTGATTACTCAAATGACAAATAAGAAAATGTCAGAATTAAATTAAGGGGGGGGGAAAAACCCCGGTGGCTCATAGATGTGAAAAAGTATTGGACCCCCTCCATTTTTCTGTGTATCTTCTACTAAATCGGGTCGGACCTTTGCCATAAAACAAAGGCCACTTGCGAAAAATACTTAAAACCAGTCGGCTGGGGTCAGGAGGTCATTGGTTCCTGTCGTAGCATCCACCTGATAACCCGCTAGTGGACACCGGGAGGCCTTTCGGACCCAGTCTGCCCTGGTGTCTCGTGAGGCAGCAGGCAGGTACAGAGAGACCAGAAGGCCGTTGCTCAAGCAAAAACAGTAGGAGCAGTTCAGGGAGAAGGATTTTCTCTTGGCCTCCAGGAAGCTCTGGAAAGCCATCCGACGAATCAGGAAGGGAAAGCAGGGTTTAGGGTTCAAAATGGGTACAACCCGAGACAGTACTGGAATACTGTAGGAATTCGTCAGTTATCGGACGGAGCAGTTTTAGGACCCCTGGAACCCCAACTATGTCCTCTATTGGAGGCAGAGAGAAACTCGGGGGAAGGCCCGTCCATTTCCCTGGCAGAGGTGGTTGAGGTAGTTCAGAAAGTAACCAGAGGAAAGGCACAAGGGATGGATGAGATCGGCCCAGAGTTCCTGAAGGCGTTGGACATTGTTGGGTTGTCGTGTTGGACACACCTATACAGTGTCTGGTGGAGGTGTGGAGCGTACCTGTGGACGGGCAGACTTGGGTGGTTGTCCCACTTAATAAAAAGTGGAGCAAACACACTTCCTGGGAAAGTTTCCTCCTCGGTTCTGGAAAGGAGGTTACAACAGATTGTCGAAGGAGGAACAATGCTGTTGGCCCGTCCGGTCCTCAAGTGTTGTGTTGATTTGGAGAAGGCTTTGTGTTCCACAGGGCGTCCTGTGGGGGGTACTGCGGGGGCATGGGGGTACTGGGGCCTGGTTTGAGACATCCGGTCCCTGTTTAACCAAAGTGAGAGTTGTGTTCGTGTGCTTGGCAGAAAGTCAGACACCTTCACAGTGAATGTTGGACCGCCTCCCCCTTTGTCTCCGATTCTTTTCTTGACATCCATGGACAGGATCTCAAGGCGCAGTGGTGCTTGAAGTTGTTGATGCCTGTGGAACAACAGATATTAAATCTGGGGATTAGTACTTTGTCATGCTGGTGATTAAATATGGGATGATATTTTGTCTTATAAAGTAAAATGATCATTTGAAACTTCTTAGAGATCTGAGACTGTTTAGTCTGACATATTCGCAACTTTTGAAGTTATTAGGTGGGGGGGGGGGGTCCGGCCCTGATGCCAGATTCAGGCAGTATTTAGCAGAAGCTGTTGCATGCTTACGAGAGTGTCTTTATTTTGTATATGTGATGTGTGTTGTTGTTTTTGATTATTGATGTAAGTGGACAGAGTCAGAGAGAGCTTGCTGATGGTAGCTGTTGAAAAACCCTTTGGGTTTTATGTAGTTATCCTCCGAGCTCACAAACACGATGAACCAGACATAAACCAGACCTAAACCTAACATGAACCTGACATAAACCAGACATGAACCACACATGAACCTGACATGAACCTCACATGAACCTGCAATGAACCTGACATAAACCAGACATAAACTAGACGTAAAACTGACATAAACCAGACATAAACCAGATATGAACCAGACATAAACCAGACATAAACCAGACATGAACCTGACATGAACCTGACATAAACCAGACATAAACCAGACATGAACCATACATAAACCAGACATGACAAGACATGAACCTGACATGAACCTGACATGAACCTGACATAAACCAGACATAAACCAGACATAAACCTGACATAAACCAGACAGGAACCAGCCATAAACCTGACATAAACCAGACATGAACCTGACATAAACCAGACATGAATCAGACATAAACCAGACATAAACCAGACATTAACCTGATATAAACCAGACATGAACCAGACATGAACCAGACATGAACCTGACATGAACCTGACATGAACCTCACATGAACCTGACATGAACCTGACATAAACCAGACATGAACCTGACAATAACCTGACATAAACACACATAAACCAGACATAAACCTGACATGAACCTGACATAAACCTGACATAAACACACATAAACCAGACATAAACCTGACATGAACCTGACATACCACTAATACTTTCACATAATACTTTCTCAAATGTTCGGATGAAGTCGTTTTTATCTCCAGAGAGCGGGTCCGTACCGAGGACTGTGATGGTGTTTTCAAATATTTGACTGTTTTGACAAACGCAGCATCATTATCATTATTAAGCGTTTTGATGTAAATGGAAGGGGTTCTACTCGGGTCAGCACCGCCGGCCTCCTTCTCAGCAGCAGCGAATGGAAGGACGCTGGCGGCGCTGTTCATGAGCTTCAGATCCACGGACCGAACCGCTTCATTGGATCGTGGGCTGCGAGAGCACCATCTCTCCTCGATCACTCCAGAGCCAGCAATGGTCCGAGGTCCATCCAATTGCTTACGGTGGGTGAACTGGGTCGCAGCAACCCCCCTAGGCCAAATCTTACACACCGGACCTTCAAGGCAACAAAGTGAGATCGTGTTGTCAGAACACGTCGCCAAACCATAACTTTTCTATTATGATTTCCTCACTGAACACAAAGTTCAGGTTCAGCTAAACAAGAGTCCAAAACCAAACTTAACCCGGCCCGCCGACTCCTTCAGAACCCCACAGCGAAACTCGTCCGCTCTTTACCTCCTCCTCCAGGCACCAAACAGTCTGATGACCCTCTTGTGTTTCCACTCAGTCACCGCCGATGCCTTTCTATATTTTAAGTGTCATTACTCAAATTCCGTTACCATGGTGACACTTAAGGAGGTGTTTCAGCCCTTGCAACAAAAAAAGGATGGGTAATTGGTAGTCTCCCTTTGTTTCCGTGGCAACAATAACTAAGCCCCAACCATCCTCTCCTTTTTTCTTTTCTTCCTCTCCCTTCCCGTCCCTGGTGTCTGGTTTGAAGGTAAACGTGGACCTGGCGTCCCTGTTGGACAGCGAAGACAAGAAGTCCAAGAATAAGAGGGGGGTCCTGCCCAAACATGCCACCAACATCATGCGCTCCTGGCTCTTTCAGCACCTCATGGTGAGGCTCGTTAAACATTCACGCGTATTTTTTAAAATCAAAACCCATCGTTTGGTCGGGGTCATGTTTTGCCGAACGGTCGAGGTTGGACTGCTGGAGCTGTGAGTTTCTGTCACTAACTGTGTCTCCTTTCAGCACCCGTACCCCACAGAAGACGAGAAAAGGCAGATTGCAGCACAAACAAATTTAACCCTTTTGCAAGTGAATAACTGGTAAGATGCTGTCCTCACGTGTCCAACACAAAAAAGACACCGCCTCCTAGTGTTGTAGAGGAAATATGACGTGTTTGAACCATCGGTACATTGATGGCGCAGTGGCGCCCTCTCCTGGTGGAACATATGAAGCACGTCAAATTCAATTTACCTGTAACTCAGCCAACGTTTGATTTAATTATTTTTTATATAACTGTACGTTACTTCATTATTATATTTATTTTAGAAGGGAAAGAGATTTAGGTTTATACTCAAAAATAAAGTGTGAAACTGAAGAATTTGGTTCCTTTTTTACAGATTTATTCTTTTTTTTGTGACAAATTTAGCCTTAAATCCAAAAAATAAATAAAAAATAAAAAGTCCAAAAAATAAATATTGTAAAATATCCTCCTCCACGTATGCATTCAAGAAAACATATGTATTGAAAACGTTTTTTTTTCAGGGGATAAAAAAGATCATTTAATCATTAAAATCTCTAAAAATGACACATTTCCGTTTCCGGTCCTTCCATAAAACAGATAAATCTGCATTCTCTCTTTCCAAAATGTCTTCTGTTGTTTTGTCCGGCTGCTAATTATTATAATCTATATTTAATTAATTGTGAAAGAATGCAATGATTTCCTTTAAAATGTCAGGAATATTATTGAATCTTTTTTTTTTTTAACTCAAAACGTTTTTTTTCTCCACGTTTTCAAATTTTTTACCCACACAGATCTTAGTGCGAGAAGGAAGTGGAGAGCTTTTGGAGAAGGTCGATTGTATAATTTCGACACTAGGGGGAGCTTTAGCTCCATACTTTTTTGGGCCATAATTCTTCAACCGTTTGTCTGATTTAGTCCAAATTTGTTGCATATGAATTGTCTTTAGGAGGTTTACATTACGTTGCATGTATCATATTTCCCTTTAACATTTCATAGTTAGTGATAGTAGATGAGTTTATTAAAATACATCAATCACATTATGTAAAAGTGTTTTATTGGTGTTATTGGTGCCAACATTTTGAGTTTCCCACTCAACTGAAAATTCAAAACAACTTCAATTCTTTCAATTAAGGTATTAAATCAGGACAGAAAGACGAAAAATCAGAGCTTAAAAAATATGCACACATTTATCTGTAGACTCATATAATTGTTGAATCTGTCCTCACATTTTACCTGTATCGATTTGATAATGTACTATAATGTACTTTATGAGGATTTTGTGTTTTTACTTTTCTCTTTTCTTTATTTATTAAAACCAATTTCACTGTCTGTCCATGTCAAATAAATAAACTGAACTAAACTGAGCTCACCAACTCCCCTCCTCCTCCTCCTCCTCCTCCTCCTCCTCCCCCGCAGGTTCATCAACGCTCGTCGGCGTATCCTCCAGCCGATGCTGGATGCCAGTAACCCAGACCCGGCTCCTAAGGCGAAGAAGATGAAGTCCCAGCACCGCCCCACACAGCGCTTCTGGCCTGACTCCATTGTGGCTGGAGTTCTGCAGACACACAGATCTCAAACAGGGAACAACTCAGACAGTAGGTCCCAACAAACTATCACCCCGGAGTAAACACCACAACGTTCCCCAGGTTCACCGCTCCTTTAAACACATGGGGAAATGACACTTCATTATCTGCTGTTTAAACCATTAGATGGCACTTTTGTTTTTATATGTGCGAAGGCAAGAACATTATGTGAGAAGTAAAAGAACATTATGTTGAAAAGTTCTAAACATATGCATTGAGAGATTTCTGAGATTTCTTTCTCCAAATAGCAAAGAAAAACACACTAAAACTCAGAAAGTACACATAAATCACGTGATTTTATAAATAGTAGTTGGCGCGTGTTTGGAATTTTGTGTTTTTAACTGTTGAAGATTTCACATAAAGCCCAACAAAACACAAAATGGGTCCGTTAAAAACGACGTATTTAAGCAAATTCACTAAATTACAATCAAGTTTAAGAAACTTTTTTAAGATTTCCTTGTTCTCAAACTAACTAACACGATCTTCATTAGTGAGAAAAATTGGGAAAAATTGCATTTTATCCCACCGATAAATTGAGTCCATATTTAAAACTGCCGACTGTCCAACTCTAAACACGCAGAAAAGAAACGTCTGGTAGAAGGAAAACCATCTGCTGTCCTGGTGTATAACATACAATTAAAGAAGAATCCCAGCGTAAATATGGAAATCTGACATCTAGAGTGAAAAAATGAGTATTTGTGACAGAAGGCAGTTTAGGAAGGTCCAAATAATGTCTTTAATGTGTTTAATAATAATAATAATATATCTTATTTAGAAGGCACTCTACGTTTGGATCAAATCTCAAAGTGCTACAAGCTAAAAGCAGATTAAAGCATGAATAAAAAAATGTAATAATAATAATAAAATAAAAATATTGGCAAAAAAGCAGCAATAAATTAAAAGTTCTGCTGATAAAGGAAAGTTTAAGTCCTTTTTATGTATGTATGTACTATTATATACATATATATATATATATTTATGTTTGTTAGTAGATCTGTATCGCATACATATCATGTTGCTCTGTTAGGTCCGATGATCTCCGATCCTGGTTCTGGTTATTTTTCAGTGCTAAATTTATTCATAGATATTTATATCCCAGAAAAGTCGGGGATATTATGGAATCGTCGATCGATCCTTCGTGTTTGATGCCATAACTCAAAAAATATTTCCTGGATCATTTTCAAATTTGATTCCGACACCGACCTGAATGTGAAGAAAATCTGGACTGATTTTGCGAAAGGATAGTTGCATTTATCCATCACTAGGGGGAGCTGTATCCCAAAACGTCGTTAGCCCGTAGCTTTCAAACCGTTTGTCCGAATGATTCCAAATAGGGTTCATACGAATCGACTTCAGGAAATCTATCCTCTTTATATATAAATGTAGTATATATATATATGTATATATATATATATATGTATGTTTTACTCTAAAAGTTCATATTTCCCCCACTAGCGGGGATTGTTTTTTACAACCAACTCTGTTTTTTTAGACATAACGTCCTAAAAATTGGTCCAATTTATTCCAAATTTGATGCATATGAATCAAAGAGGAGCTCCATCTTATTTTTATACTGTAGTTGTGTTTTACTCTAATGGCTGATATTTAAGTCACTAGGGTAGGCTTCTTTTTTTTTTTTTACAAAAAACACAACTTCATATTGAGGAGTTCAGTCAGGGGGATCGTTTGTACAACGCAGAGGATTGGGGACATTCCGAGAATATACCTTTGCTGCCGGGGACGACAGCGTGGGCCTGTCTTAGAGATGGGCTTCAGGTTTATTGTGACGAAGAAGATTCGGTTTCTAGACTGAGTTTGGTCTAAAGTCTCTGTCCTCCTCTGTTTCCCTCAGACGTGCTGAACATGGACCGCCTCCAGTCGCTGTCGTCAGACTCCGCGACCCTGGCCATGCAGCAGGCCATGCTGGGAGCCGACGACTCCATGGACGGCACCGAGGAGGAGGACGAAGAGGAGGAGGAGGAGGAAGAGGAGGAGGGGATGGAGGATGAGGAAGAGGAGGAGGACGGAGAGGAGGAGAACAACAGAGGCCGGCAAATGTCCGGCATAGGGAGGAGAGATCTGAGCATGGAGCACAGAGAGGACCTGGAGTAGAGGGAGAGGCTGTGTGAACTTTGACCCCTTCAGTATGGCCTCTTTCAAAGTAGGATTCTAACGCTATGTGACTTCTGAGAGGTTTTAAGGGCGTGGTAGGTTTTCTCCTAATACATCTTCTGCCGAGCCACCGCGGGTCTCATCAGACTCAAAGACCACCATCATCATCATCATCATCATCATCATCATCATCATCATCATCATCATCATCATCATGACTATAGAGGAAGAACACTACTACTGCGCCATTTGAATATAGATTGTTCTCATGCAGTGACCCCCTGGAATGTTTGGATAGTAGCACATCTTTTGACCCGAGCGCTCTCGTTACCGTTGGGAGGAGACGGAACCGGAACTCAAAGGTCGGAACCATCGCGGCCATGTTTAACTTTGAGGACTGTCACGATGACATCTAACGATTACGTCTGATGCCCGGGACATTCTACGGATTTCTCAGACGACGTTGACGCGAGCGAGGGAACGAGTGAGGCGTGAGGAGCTGCACAATATAAACCCAGAGTTATTGAGGAGTTTAACGGGAAACCGGCGAATTAAGTTCATGTAATCCGTCTAAATCAGTCGGCACAATGACATGGGTTACAAAAACTTTTCAACTGTTACTTTCACCCGTATCGCAAGTTTTTGGACCGTGGGAGGAAGCCGGAGTCCGAAATCCAAGAGAGAATAAATTCAAACGCGGGGGAGATCATGCAAACTCCACGCAGAAATGCCACAAGGCCAGAGGTGGGTTTAATCAGAACCTTCTGTCGAGGCGGCTGTGCGACCCACTGTGGCAGCCGACCTTTGACCACGTGATGTTGGGTCGTGGTTCTATCGCTTTTTGCTACCACCCCTCAGTTCAAAGCTGCCGTCATACTTCACTCTATTATCAGCTTCGTCCAGAATAAACACAACTACTGCTTTCGTTTGTTTTTTGATATGGAAGTCTGAGATATGTCTGAAAACCAGAATCTGGGTTCACAGCGTTATCCAGACCCGGTCGTGGACTTGGTCAGCCCTGGTAGGCTTCCCACGCTGCTTTCGTACCTCAGTATCACGTCACTCTTTCACGTTGAATTATTCTCTGCCTGAGCGAACGAGGCGAAGCGCCGATGCAAATTGCCATAAATTAGCATTAGCCTTACCCGTCGGAAAATTGCGACTACGCAACTTGTCTGATTGCATTCTTGCAATGACTGTGTGTGTAATTAAGCTTTGCGGCGATCGTGTGTGAAGCTAGCATGGGCTAAATACTTACGTCAGTTCACAGAGGGGGTGAAATGTTTATTTAACCCTTTAACGTCATCAACAGGGTGAAAAACAAAAATATGGGAAAAGTATTTCTTGGCATATTTGATTTCTTTTGGGCATTTATTAAACTAATATCTCAGACTTTCTGAACATACGGTAAAACTACAAATTAGTCAAAAAACTAAATCGAAAATGACAAAATTTCGTATTTCAGGGCAAATATTCCATTTTAATTAGATGTAAAGCATATTTTTACAAAACCTTTTTTTCTTGTATCAAGTTACATAATTCTGTTAAGTAAGTCCTCCCGGGCTTTTATATGCCCAGAAAAAGAAAACGCTAATCCTATAGGACTATTGGCTATTCTCTATAGCCACAGTTAATAACTCCATCTCTGTGGCACCTTTGATCTGTGGTGTCCCCCAGGGCTCCATCCGGGGCCCCTTACTGTTTACCATTAACAAGCTGCCACTCGGTCATATTTTAAAACAGGTGTAGTCACTTTTTTCAGGACGAAATGTGCTCAACCAAACAGCCGAGCAGGACGTTAGAGGGTTAAAAACATTGTGTTGAAGTGGTGGTGTGAAAATACCAGACGGGGTCTTGAACCCGTTGCGGTTTTTACTTCCGAAAAAGAGCAAGGAGTCAATGTACTGGAGAAAAAAAACTTGTAGAAGTGAAAGTATACTGTAAGTTCGCACCATCCGCACCTCTTATAGATGACTCTTGGGTTCTCAGGTCGACCAGCTCTCAGCATGCCTCCTCTTCCTCACGAGTGAAACTCCACTCACTGCTGCAGAAAAACTCTCCAAGCATGACTTTTGAGATACTCTTAGTTAATATTTTATTATTACACAAACAAACAGCTGCAGTGAAGCCGTGTATTCAGACTGCACACACATTATGGGATGTATATTAGATACGTCTTCTGTTTGCATTCTGGTGTTAAGAGGTTTTTGCATATTTATTCAGCTTTTATGTTTGTGGCTGAAGGAAAAACCCGGACAAGGACAAATTGCTTCTGTAGATTTTGCAAACTTGCTGAGTAAGGTTTGTGTGTTAGCGGGAGCGGGGGGGGGGCAGGCACAGACTTTAACTCCCCACCGAAAATGACGTGTGTGTTTTTGTGACCTTCTGTCACGCCCCCATCTCAACATCCACAGACCGAGGATGTACAAGGACTCCGGATTCCCCCACACGGCCGACAAACGACTCATTTACTGACAAACCTTTTCAAGAACGAAGACAATTTTGATGAAAAAGGAACTTGATGTGAAGGATTTTGAAGAAACTGTGAAACAATCCCGGCTCTCTGTTTTGTACTGAAACACACAAATGGAGTTGCCCGTTTCTAATGTGAAGATGTCTAGAAAAACAACAAAAAAAACAACAACAAAAAAACATGTTATATTGAATGTTCTGATTGTTCATTGTGAAGTATGTTGCTTATAATATTCTTTCCTCGATTACTTTTTTTTTTTTTAAATGGATCTTCCAGAGCAAGTGACAGAAGTTAGGGAATCTTTCTATTTCATTTGTACACTTTGTTGTCATAATCTATTGTGTTCCAATAGGCCAATTTTGATAATTAAAACATGTAAAGGTACTGATTTTTACTTTGTGATGTGAATGCTCTTATTTATTGATTTTTTTCCCCCTGAACAAACACACCCAGGATCGTGAATTCCCAAACAGGAAGTTGGCGGGAGGATCTGAAGCAGGTCTTAACCGGGAGTTTGGATGGTGCCGTGAAAAAGTATTGGACCCCTCTTGAGTTCTTGATGCCCCCTCAAAGCTTTTGGGAGGCTCTTAATATCCGTGATATCTCTTTACAGTCTGCAAGCATATCATTATAAGCATATTTGATCACATGATGATCACACATTTATTCATTGCTGATTCCGACTGTGTTGTGTAATTATATTCCCGAAAAGTCAGGGATTTTATGTATAATATCTCCACCATTGGTCCGATTTAGTCCCAATTCAGAGGATATGAATCAACTGGAAGAGATCTATCTTGTACAAGTATCGTATTTTAACCTCAATGTTCATATTTGACTAACTGAAGGGACAAAAAACATTGTTTTTCACACATAGGGTCCTAAATATTGTCTAATTTATTCCATATTTGATGAATGTTAATTGACCCGAGGAGATCTGCAGTTTATTAGTCTGTCCTCTAATAGTTCACCTACAGGGGGAGCTGTTTCACAAAAAAAAAGTTCTTCGAACATAACTTCATATTTAATTTGAGGTGTTTGAACAAGGGGATTGCTTGAACAACACAGGGGATTGGGGGCTTTTGAACTCCTAGGGACGACAGCGACGGCTCAGCCAGTGTAGCAGAGGGAAACGACGCGGTTCATGGACGAAAAAAATAAATAATATCAGCAAATATTATTTGAGTGATCACACAGTTTTCTTATAAATGTTCCACTTTATTCTCAGAAGAGAATTTCTCCTTGGAATATAATATATCCCCCCCAAAGACACGGTAGCAAGATCATCAACGTTATTCTGACGCCACCCTGTCTGTGATTATAATGTTATGGCTGATAGGTATGCACAAACACTTATTAATAACTAATTCACCATCATAGTCCTGTTTGAGGTTATCCATCTCCACTTGATCCTTAAAATAGTCATCATTCTCGAGGGGGAAATAATGATTTTGTATTTACTGAATAATTAGTAAAGTATTTGCATAGATTTGATCTATTGAGATTTGTTCTGCTTGATGCACATTGTCCTGGTGATTGTGGGCAGTCCCTGTGGCGCTCTGGCTCCTCCCACAAACCATGAACATTTAATATAGGTGAGTTGATGACACTAAACTGGGTCTAGTCGTCCCCAACAGCGAGGGTGGGTCCTCGAAAAGCTCCCCGATCCCCTGCGTTGCACAAGGAATCCCTCTGATTAAGCTCCTCAAAGTTAAATCTTAAAAGTCAGTTTAAGTTTAAGGAAAACTGTGTTTTTCGTAAAAAAATGAATAAAATAAGAGCTATTAGAGTAAAATAGGATACATACAAGATAGATCTATTCAAGAAGATTCACCAAATTTGTACTGAATACTACAAATACACTAATACTTCTACCAAAATAGTGATTTTGGGGGAAAGAAACTCCCCCTAGTGAGTAGAATATGAACTATTAAAGTAAAATATACCACGTATATATCCCCAAGTTTATTCATACGCATTAACTGTTGAGAAATTATGACCCGAAAACCTTTGGAGATAAAGTTCCCCCTAGTGTCCAAAATAAACAACTGTCCATTCGTGAAATCAATCCAGTTCTTCCTCGCGCTAAGGTCTATGGGGTCTCAATATTTGGGAATGATCAATGAAACAGTATTTTTTTAATGGATTTTTTCTTCGTGCCTATATTAAGGACCTGATGGAATCATGATGATGATGATGATTCCATAATATGTGCGACTCTTTGGTGGATACAGCGAACTATATAATCACTCTAAATAAATCAGAGGGGAGGAAGTGAAGGCGATGGTGTCGTTTGGGGTTGTTCACCCGTTCTGTTACAGAACGTTTACTTCACAAATGTTCCTTGAAGAGGGCGTAACGCATATTTCTTAGAGACGAAGGGCAAAAAGGAGTAAAAAAAACAAACATGCAGACGTTTAGAAGAACAACAGAGAGACACATCCCCACAGCTAACACTTCTGTTCTTGTGACACTTCCAAACCCTCCGAGGTCCTGCTGCATTGTAGCATGACTCTAAATTACAGAGTCACTCGTCCAAATGTTCCTTTCATTTCCCTCCCTCCCCTGTCACGCGTTCTTCCACCCACTGGTTTCCACTCCAGCCTGTGATTTAAAGTTACTGGGTGACGCCCACCCATAAGCGCCGGCGCTGTTTCAGCCGGCCTCCACGATGAGACGTCAGTGCAGCGACGCTCCGGCGTGAGTTTCTACTTCTGACTCCTTCATTCTTCTGCTGTCTGTCTATGCTGCATAGATTATGAGCTCATCTAAGGTTACACTTTTTAATATATTGCTTGTGCACGCTGTTAAAATTGTGCGTTAAAATTGCGCCGTTAAAATTAGTCCGTCGAAATTACACTGTAAAAGATTGTACGTTAGAATTACCGTAGATAAAAACAATCAGGACAATAAGAGAGACCAAGAGAATTCTGAAAAGAAAAGAAAAAAAATAATGTAATGTCACAAAAAATAATAACTGTTAAAGTATCAATCCGTGTAAATTACAGACTTTACTGGTACGAATATTAACATTTACAGAACAAAACCTGTAACAATTTAGCAATAACATTTCCATGTCTTTTCTTCAGCAATAAAAAGTAAAATAAGGAACGTTAAAAGAAAATGTGTTTATTATTTGTGCCTGATTCTGACATCAGGATAATTATTAAACACTGTAAAAAAAGAAGATTAATGGTGATGTGATAAAAAAAACAACCTTATCCTGGTGACACAGTTAGTATTTTAAATTTCACATGTTAGACTCAATGATTCTATAATTTTAATTGCGTTACTAGTGAACAAATATCATTATTATAAAGGTGATTAAACCACCTGAGTTTAAATATGTTTCAAATTTAAAAATAAGCCAATCGGAAGAAATCCTTTTACGACGCTTCCCTTTGAGACCCCTTCAAAACAGGCGAGAATTTTTCGCCGAGAAATGTGCAGATCAGTAGGAGCCAGAATTTGTTGTAGCTCAAATATTTGTGTTATATTAATTGGAATTCCATGAGATATGACATAAATGTCATTTGTGGACGGTTTCATTTGAACCTTTATTCTTCCTGGAAACGTTAAAAGTATGCGTCATATGCAGAACCTTGGAAACCAGAACACGGACTATTTTTGGTTGGTGGTATGTCAGTAAACCGTCGCACAGAAGATGATGATGTTTCATACGTGTGTCTGAAAAAACAGTCTTCATCCTGATTGTATCTTTCCAGTAAACTTGTTTTTTTTTCTTACTATGTTTTCCTCCGGAACATTTATGCAAATATCTAATCTCACTTTTCACAGCGCGCCTGTAAATTTAAAGATCAAATTTCCCCGGCTTGATTGGGAATAATGAGACTTATTGAGTCTGCTATACATTTTAGGAACAATTCAGAAAAAACAGTTTTTGTAAAAGATAAAAAAAAATTAAAAAAAATGGCAAAACTGTCCAAAAAATAAACCTCAATGGAATTGTTTTGAATGAGCTCAATCTGTAACCACGGCAACCTGGTTCTCAATTCTATTCTACTTTTACATGTAGTTCCGCAAAAGTGAAAAAAGGTCCAGGTTCACACAGTGAAACCGTCCAGGTTCCTACAGTGAAACAGTCCAGGTTCACACAGTGAAACAGTCCAGGCTCACACAGTGAAACAGTCCAGGTTCATACAGTGAAACAGTCCATGTTCACACAGTGAAACAGTCCAGGTTCATCCAGTGAAACAGTCCAGGTTCACACAGTGAAACAGTCCAGGTTCACACAGTTAAACAGTCCAGGTTCACACAGTGAAACAGTCCAGGTTCACACAGTGAAACAGTCCAGGTTCACACAGTGAAACAGTCCATGTTCACACAGTGAAACAGTCCAGGTTCACACAGTGAAACAGTCCATGTTCACACAGTGAAACAGTCCAGGTTCACACAGTGTTTATCAGGCGGTTTAAAGTGGGCATCAGTGGATTGGTCCTCACATTAATGGATGCCCACCTCTGCTAGCAGCCATTTCTCAAAAAGTTTCAAAGGTTCGATGTTACAAAGGAACAAAATGAATTCATAACAATAACATTAAAACATGGCGGTCATGTTTATTTTTAACTTTTGTTAAACCACCAGAGAAATCAACTTTACACGCATTCCAGCAACAGGGCGGAGCCAATGACTAAACACAAACAAGAACATTCCAACTACTGCAAAAGAACGTCAAGACTCAATAAAAACAGTCATAAAAACATTAAGGAAACATTAAGATTTTTTGATAATTCCATTGCTTTTCTAAACGGTGCCGTTTAGGAAATAAATAAGTAAGAATATTTTTCAAATTTAAGGATTTAAAGAAAGGCAGTAACAAAAAAAGAAATGTTTTATGCGTTTATTTGAAAGACCTGTGAGTCACTGAGCGGACCCGATCCAGACGACCTGAGAGGTCTGGATGGTTCAGAACACAACAGACGATCAGAGACGCAGATGTGCGATCCATTTAAGAATGGAAGACCAGTTAAGACGCCGTTACAGTCGTCAAGTTGGCTGAAAATAAAATGCATGGATTCGTTTTTTCCAAATCCTGCAGAGTCAGCGCCAATCTCCTTCTGTAAAATAATCATTAAATATATATTAAATATACATTTTTCACATTTTGACGACTCAACGCCGTCTTCCATAAGCTGCCGCAGTGACATCATCACTTCTTTGAAATTTGATTGTCTGGAGAGACGTCGTATTCGTAAATAGATAAACATAAACAAGAAACGATGTTCAAGTCCTGATTGTGTCGGAAGAATTATTTAAAGGAGATAACTTTAAAAACCTTTAAAGATTGTGTTTTGAAATGGTGATATTATCCTAGATGTCCTAAAAATCAAGCGTGTGTGTGTGTGTATTTGTGTGTATATGTGTGTGTATGTGTGTATATGTGTGTATGTGTGTATATGTGTGTGTGTGTATTTGTCCAGCTATCAGGGTAGCCAGATAAACATGTGAGTATATACTGATGAAGAGGAGCCCGAAGGTTAAACAAGGCCCAGAACTCATTTAATGTTCATTCAAAGCCATTTCTACTGTTTTCTATCCTTAAAACAGATTCATCGAAAGAGTTGTCGTCTGTTCTGAAACTCAAATAAACCATTTGTGTTTGGTTTCTCGGTTTCAGGCTTCTTTAAATTGTGTTCTTGGTGGTTTCAGATTCAGAAAAGTTCTTTCTCCTCTACTTCAGATCCACTCGATCAAAAGCCTTTTTTTTCCTTCTTCTTTTTTTTTTTTTTTACAAATTCTCTGCAAAACATGGACTGCAAAGGTCAGAACCGTCCCTGTTGTAGGGTTCAGTATCTGGGCTGGCTGCAGCTCCGAGGGTGAAGCGCAGTTAAAAATAGTCTGAGAATGACAGAGGCTGAAAAAGCCACTGGCGATGGTTCTGCTGTTTGAAGTGGGCCACAGCCACACTGCCTCACAGCGTGGTCCGACCAGAAAAACATACCCGTACAGTACACACACACACACCCACACACACACACACACACACACACACGCGCAACCACACGCACACGCACGCACGCATGGCCCGGTGTTGGGCGCTGGAGGTCCGCAGCATGCAGAGCGATCTGGGCGCCTACATGATCCCAGATGTCATCTCTGTAATTACAGCCAGACCCGACCCGGCCCGGTCCAGCCCAGATCCAACCCCGCGCCGCGGAGGCCCTCCCTGGATACTTAAGGAGGCTTCCAACACAGCGAGGGCTTCTGGAGGAGCTCTATGTGTGGCAGCATCACCGAGGACAGCTGGAAGACTTCAGGTAAGCCGGTTTCCAGCTCCGCTGATGGAGTGAGGATATTTGTCTCCCCGTATCTATTATCATTCCCTGTTATCAGAAAAACAAACTCCAGACATGTGACAGAGGTCATGTGTCTTCTTCTTCTTATCTCTGGGTAAGGATCTCAAAATGTCCATCGCTCGGGAGGCGGCCAAGGCCATGCTATCTGATGCCCTGTTGCAGGACAGCCCTGGGATAGAGCGGATCAACCACCTGCAACTGGAGCTTCCTCTGGACAAGGTCATCAAGTTTGTGTCGGTCGGCCTGCCGCTGATGCTGGTGTCCATGGCCTTCGCCCGCGAGATCTCTCTGGGTGAGCAAGCCTCTCTCTCTCCCTCTCCCTCTCTCTCTCTCTCTCCTTTATTTTTAAACCTATGTTCGGACGTTTGTTTAGCATTCCCCATGTTTTCGCACACAATTATACCCTCCTGTCCCTGTGTGCTTAGTTTTGCTTCTGCGGTGGTTTTGCGGTCTGGCACCGGTTCTTTGCCTCAGATGCACTTTTATGCAGAGTAAAATTATCATACACTCTTTGTCCTTACCTACCCCCCTTTTTTTTTTCCTTCTACTAGTTAGACTCTACTTGCCTGAGGATTATAATGCATGATTAGATAAAGACAAGAAATTTTAACCAGTTTTTCCCAATACAAGGCTCAAAACGAAAATCTTCTTTATTTGTGGAGAAATTGATTAAAGACTTTTTGTGCAATAAGTGGAAATAATAAAAGGAGAAGTAATTGGATGTGCAATAACATTAACTGGGTTCTTTCCTGACCCTTGTTCTTGATTATGTGACCCAAATGTTTCCAATCCATCCACCTTCATCCACATATGAGAATTAAAATTTTAGGGTGTTAGGTTGTTAGGGTGCTGTGAAACAAGGGGAAGATAGCACTTCAACAGGAGGACTCCATTAGGACCACCTCAGCAGACAGCTTACCACTAAAGTATTCATATGAAAACATAAAATCTCAGCTGGCTCCAATTCAACGGTTTATTGACGGTTCTGCTCCTTCATTCAGTGCCAGAAATGTCGTAGACTGGAAGAAAAGACGTGTGTCTATAAAAAGGCCGTGTCTAGAGCGCACACCTCCGCAAACGCCGAACAATCCCGCACACGTCTGCTTATGTTGCCTGACCCGTGGTTAACCTCTCCACAAAAGTTTCATGGAAATTGATTAAAGAGTTTTTGTGCAATAAGTGGAAATGATAAAAGGAGAAGTAAGTGGATCTGCAATAACATTAACTGGGTTCTTTCCTGACCCGTGTTTAATAGACATGTTATTTTAGTGTTTAGTTTTATGAAAAACAAAAAAGTTAGGCCGCCAAATAACTAAGTCATGTTAATATTACCCTCTTTGGCACAAGTAGAAATACTATAAATATACACCGATCACTCACTACATTGATGCCAGTTAGTGGTTATAATGTTGTGGCTGATTCAGTATTTCAAATTTCTTAAAACATATAGATATTGTCTGTTGAAATGAGGTAAAGGACAAAAATGTAAAGAAAGGAAAATCTCAATATGACATTCGTCATTAATGATGATAGATGTTATTTACACCAATGATCCCCAACATAGTTAAACAGAACGTTACTATTACTATATATAGTCAGATTATTACCATATATCTATATTATTATACTATATGTCTATGTTATTATTACTATATGGTTATATTATTACTATAAACAGTTATATTATTACTGTATGTGGTTATGTTATTACTACATATGGTTATATTATTACTATAAACAGTTTTATTATTACTGTATGTGGTTATGTTATTATTGTATGTGGTTATGTTGTTACTATGTATGTCATGTTATTACTATATATGGTTATAACTATATATGGTTATGCTGTTACTGCGTGTGTTATGTTATAACTATAGATGTTATTACTATCTATAGTTATGTTATTACTATGTAGGATATGTTATTACTATATATGGTAATACATACTCATATATTTTTGTATTAGGGTCTTTTGGAGTCAGATAAAAATCTGGATGAACAAAATTAGTTGACTGAATACTTGATTTTTCTGAGTGACATCTAGGAATTAATTACCCAGAAATTTACAGAAATGTAAAAACAAAACATGTCAAACGTGCGATGTTGACAAACAAGTAAAAAAACACAACTCAAACCCTCCCCTGGCCTTAGACCCATCCTCAGACCAGTCTAGTTTAAAAAAATTAGCTCCAATAGTTGAGGTAAAGGTGCAGAAAAGGCCTGGAGGATTGGTCGTAGCTGCGACAACTTATATTCAAACTAATTAAAAACGTCACCAGCTAACAAGAACTGGATGAACCTTTTCTAACAAATAGAAATCAAACAATGAAAAAAGAACTTTTCCTGGCAGAGAAAGAGTGATAAAAAAATGTGTCGTACTTTGATCCACGATGGTGCTCAAAGCCTCCCTCTAGTCACTCAGAGAAACACGGCGACCATAGCTGACACTCTACAGCACATGTGGTCCAAACGCTGCGGAGGCCGACACTTCCTCTTCCTTGAACTCAGCATCATGTCTCCGGAGCTGGTCTGCAATCAGCTCGCTGCTCCGGATGCTAATTGCTATGGGGGAGATGATTGAGAGCAGCATTCACGAACCGACACGCTGTAATTATAAGGTGAAGTTCTTCCGTGGCAGCCCCCCCCTTCTGAGTGAGTCAACTAAGAGGACATGTTGATTAACCGGAGGGGGGGGCTGGGTCACAATGTTGTGCCGGTTTGCGCGGCACCGCTGATGATCAATCTGCTGGGTTGTCAGTCTGACAACAGTGCTTGATTGCGGTTCTGTCTTGTTTTCCTGCACCTGGACTCGCCGCCGAGACACCCCATCCAAAACAGGAATATGTGGGCGGAGCTGCTAGTCCTAACTGGGGAGTGGGAGTCGTTAACAGGAGCAGTGGCAGATATTTAAGCCCCCCCAAAGTTTTTCAATAACAACATTTTGCAAATTTCCTGAGAGCGAAACAAACTGTTGTTTTGTATTCAGGGTCACTTTGTTTTGAACCCCTTCATGCACTTTCTGAGCAAATTGTGAAAATACATTCCAAGAATGAGCTTCTTAAAGGTGCAGTGCGTAAAAATCAGGAGCATCTCTTCCAATAAATGAAATATAAGATTCATTAACAGGTTTTGGTTGGCGTGAAATCAGCTGAGAAGTGAATGACAACAAAAATTACAATTCCCAACGAAAACAAACATTTGTCAACTTACGAGTAAGCTTTGATCTATGTTTTTACGTGTGGTATTTAAATTTGACACTTGAAGGCCACCGTAGATTCTAAGCTAGAGAGCGGAAAGCAGAAGTTGTAATCAGGAACTTCACCTGTTAGCCACAAAATGTTACATAATGCACCTTTAACGAGATCCTCTGCTCCTCTGATGGATGGAGGATGAGATCCTCACATTGATGCCCAAATTTTCAGTTTGATTTTTCATCCTTTTTCGGCAGCTAGCTGCTTTTTTTGAATCATCTGGTTCTGGACCGCGCACATAAAAATAGACAGAATTTAAATAGACATAGAAATAGATATACATTTACGTGCATGTGTCACAGGGAGCGTAATAACCTGTAATTTTGCAGACTGACCTCCCGTACAGTATGCCTAAATGTGTTTACAAGCAGAACGGAAGGGTGGAGGAAAATTCCCCAGTCCTGCCTCCACCAGGACGAGTAAAAACTGTTAGTCTAGGTCTAATCTACTTTTAATTCAAACAGGAATATATACCCCTAATCTCTTTGAAACTTGTCTTTAGATGGATTTCTGTAAACCTATCAGCCATAACATTAAAACTACATATTCTGTAGATCCCTCTTTTTCTTTCTTTTTGTGGGATCTGACACATTTCTGTCAGAACCAGCACCAACACTGGATGGGAAAAACAGTCTAACTGTTACTCCCAAATAAAACCTGTAATGTCATCATCAAGAAAGAAACTATGGGTAAATTATTTCTGTTGGGGTCTTTATTAAAAATAATATAGCAGACATTCTAAATTTACCATAAAATAGCAAATTGTGTGTCTTAAGACAGTAAAAAAGAAATCAGACTCAGATTGTTCCATGATGACATTTTCTATTCCATGGAGAACAGTCAGTTTTGATAAGATCAGCTCAACATTTGGAAAAGCATGTTTTCAGAAAACCCTTTGGTTGTTTCAAGTTACAACCGTCTGTTAGTAAGTCTTCACATGATCTAAAAATCCGACTTGTGGAATAGAACGTTCTCAATATCCATGGTTAATGCCTCCTCACCTGTCAAAGGTGGCCCCTTTGACATGCGTTGTTCCCCAGGGTTCTGTCCTTGGCCCTTTATACATGTTGGCACTGGGTTACATTATAAACAATAAGAAATACAGGGTCAAAATGTGTTAAACCAAACAGCTGAGCAGGACATTAAAGGGTTTTAAAAACACCATTGAGCCTTGGTTGTCCATGACCATGTCCCTGGATTTGGTAGGTACTAACAACTTAAGACCAGGACACAATCAATACCTGCAGTTCTTGAGAAACACAATTTTGCCCTCGTCAAAGTAATTCAGATCCTTACGTTTGAGCAATTTCCTCCGCGTCCAACACAAACGGAGGTCAAAATATTCACTTGCCGCTTAATATGTCCGCCGAATGAAAGTCGCCATCATAACGAGCTAATCATCGTTATTCACTTCCCCTGTCGGCGGCTGTAATGTAATGGCTGATCTGCGTAGGGGTGAAAGTTGAAGGATAGCGTGGTCAATCGTGCCGCAAAATGCAAAATGGTATAAATGTCATAATTAGCATATTAGACACAAATCAACATAGACAGCAACAGTTTAAATTAGGATTTAAAAAAACGAACTGTAACCTTTTCAAATTAGGTCATTTATTTAGATTAATACACCCCATCAGAGTCGCCACTGCCACAGTTATGTTTAAGGTGTCACGATCAATAAGTTAAAATGCTGCTAATTAATTACACACAAACACACCCCTGTGTAATTGGGTTGCGTAATTGCGGCCAATAACGAGGTGGACTAGAGGGAGAGCTGAAGTCCTGGCGCTAAATTAGAGGCACAGAAAGCTGGACAGATGTGGAGGCTGCTCAGAAAGAAAAAAAAAATGAGACGCTTCATGTTTTCTGTTGCACAGAAATAGACGGGACACACCCAAGCTGTGTTTAAGGGTGGAGCAGCTTTCTGGAAAACAAGGATTCAAGTGGTCGGACTACATGTGGTTATAGCAAGGTGATCTAAATATATGGAGGGGTGGGTGGGGTGGGGGTGGATGTCAGGGTGCAATTTAGAAGCATGTGATTTTGTGAGTGAAATTATGTTCAAAAAAAAAAAAAAAAGTGAAAAAGCTTCGATGTGTCTGGCAGCAGGGCCTGAGTGTGTGTATGTGTGTGGGTGTGTGTGTGTGTGTGTGTGTGTGTGTGTGATATCGAATGCTTGGAGTCGTCTTGAAGCCAAATTGTTAAATTGCAGGATCAAATGAGGCTTCAGAAAGTAATTCCCACGTCAGGAGAGGACGGCACAGATCAACATTTGTTTATTCTGCAGGGCCTCAGATCAGCTGCTTCCCTCCCAGCAATTTCAGCATCAAGCAGGCCAGCTACGTCGACACGTACTGCTGGGACTCCCTCATGCATCATGAGTTTGCCGGCGACGGGAACTTTGAGGAGCGCTCGCTGTGGGTACACAAAGTAAGTTGATACTTTCTGATTAGGCTGGTTTCCCCTTTAATTCCCACTGAGAGCGGCTGATCCGAGCCAGAACTGCTGAAACCTTGTTTATCTGCAAAACTGCTTAGAAAAATGTTTTTCTGAGGAGGCGGAGAGGCTTTTCTTTGTAGCTTCAACCGCTACTGTTCAGAGCCAGTGCATCTGAGGACAAGTCCTCAAAAGTTGACACTGCAAAATGTAAGGCTATCCCTTTGAATAAACGGAATAAACTATTCATAACTATTTTACTTATTTTGAGCTTTTATTGCGTGTCCTTTTACTGATTGGCTTTATTATTTGGATTTATAGTCTTGTTTATATTGTGTCTCTGGAGGGTGACCTTGAGTGTCCTGAAAGGCAGCCATAAATAAAATGTATTATCTTTATAATTATTAATCACCTATGATGTCGAGGTTTCCCGCTCGGTCGATTTTAATTTAACTTATTGTTTTCCTCCTTTCCTCCCTCCTCTTCATCAGATGTTCCCTTATTCTCTCCTGGCCATGGCGGTGTTGATGTACCTTCCAGCTCTGATCTGGCGTCAGCTCGTCATGCCGACACTGGGCTCAGACCTCCTCTTTGTAATTGACGAACTGGACAAATCGTACAACCGCTCGATCCGAATGGCCCAGAGCATCCTGGAAATACGCCAGAACACTAAGAACCCGCTCACCTTTCAAGCCGAACTCCAAAGGTAAGAGACCGTTGGCTCGTTGCAGGAATATTAACTGGGAACTATCAATGCTCTACCCTTGCATTTCAACCCCTAGAGTCTCTAGAGTGGAGGACTGGATCATCTGGTAGCCAACTAGGTCTATGATGTTGTCCCACACAAGACATATCCCGGAAAAACTTCCAATCCCCTCCACTGTACGAGAAATCTCCCTGATTGAACTCCTCAAGTTAAATGTGACTCGTTAATAATCTCAAACAGTCCATATTGACCCAACCCAACTATTTATATGAAGTCAGCGATATGCTCTGAGATCAGATCCCATAGTGGATCAGTAATGAAGTTAACTATTATTTCTGAGCTCAGTAATAAAACAAAACAGATTTCCTTGTGTTGTTTCATACAGGCTGAATTTAGAAACAATTGGACTTATGGACTTATGATGATCCCATAATGTTCCCGACTTTTCAGAGATATCCCGCAGAAATACTGCAGTAACATTCGTAAAGCTCAGAATTGTGCGTAACTGTACGAATATCCTGAATATGCTGAGTTTAATCTCCTATTCTCTTTCAGGGCCAAGAGGAAGCGATACTTTGAGTACCCACTGCTAGAGAGATACATGAAGTGCAAACAAAACTCCTACTTCCTGGTTAGCATGCTTTTCCTGCGGGGCTTCCTCCTCCTCATCTTCATGACGGCCGCCTGTCTCTACCTGGCCTACTTCCACCTCTCCGCCTTCATGCAGGATGAGTTCAGCTGCTTCGTCCGCACCGGCATGCTGCGGGACCAGAGCTGGGTTCCCGAACTGGTTCAGTGCAAAATGATCGGCCAGTTGGTTTTTCAGGTGATAAGCGTGGCCAACGGCGCCATTTACGTCCTGCTGGGTCCTATAGTCCTCTTCAGCCTGATCCGACTCTTTGTTTGGGACATCTCCTTCATTTCCGTCTATGAGGTCCTCCCAGCTCTGGATTGTATCAACAGCCGCAGGCTGGGCTGCCCGCTGAACGACCTCAACGTCCTTCTGCTCTTCTTGCGCGCTAACGTAGCACACCTGAAGTCCTACGGGCAAGTGAGGGCGCTGTGTTCATTGGCGCCGCCGCAGGTTGGCAACACAACAGCTGGGCAGGGCTTGAACGCAATGCTGAGCCAGGAGGAGATTGAAGAACGTGAAGAGGCCGCGATGGAGCTGTCTGAAGAGGTGGAGGAGGCCAAGGAAGAGGGGAAGCTGACCTTGGTGGATATCATGACTGTTTTGGGAGCGGCGCAGGGAAGAGTGGTAAACTGCAGCGAGAAGAGGCCACTTGTGGAGCAGGATATGAGTCTTGGTAGCGTAACTTTTATCTACACACTCAAACGTATTCTGCTAGCACTTATTTTCACTTACATCATTTGGGACGTACAGAAAATTATTAAGTGATCTCCAGGCTTTCCAACATTGAGTCTTTTCCAAATAGAAATAACATTGTTTAGTCTAAATCTTCTTCAATGTGTGTCTTGATCTTTCTTTTTAAACCCAAAGACAATATATATATATTTCTTTTTTTTCTAGAAGACTCAGCTAATTTGGAGGAGATAGAGCTAGAATAGAAAGAGAAAGTTATGTGCTACTTCCTGGCTCTAACTGCCCTCTTTGTCTCTTCACAGAGCCAAACCACCAGGGCTACCATGAGTTGAAGGAGACTACACCATTTAATCATTACTAGTCCTCCTCCAGACTGAATCAGTGTGATAACGGTGGGCGGGTCGGGGTAAGGGGATTTCAAAGGAACTGTACCCACAAAGATGGTGGATGGCAGTCAAAGGTTACTGTGCTCTGAAGAGAGACAGAGAGAGAGAGAGAGAGAGAGAGAGAGAGAGAGAGAGAGAGAGAGAGAGAGAGACTCATTTGCATGTAAACAGTTTTACTGAAAACAGAAAGTTTTTTATTTTGAGCTTTAGATATATTTTGATGTTTGAAAGACAATTTGGGGAAAACTCCCTTTGATTTATATTTGTCAGGCCAGTAGTTTGGATCCGATGGCGTTTAATTTTAGAAAATTAAACGCCACACACCTCAAGACACAGAACTCGATTGTTTGCCATTGTTTTTTGAGTTTAGTCCATGAATGCCTATTACATTTTGCACCTAATAAAATTGCGTTAGTTAAGTTAAGAAATGGGGCTGTGTCATTACAAAGTGAGTCAAGTTCATTATATTTCAATCAGGGAAGACTGAGAATAAAGAAAAAGAAGAATGATTTGTTTACAGCAGATGACGCGTGAAAGATAGTCTATTGGAAAATACTCTAAAATTCAAATTTCACGTACTACTCCTTTATTTATCCCGAGGAAAATTCAATTGGAAACTGTAAGGGGGGATTGTGACTGAAGGGTCTCTGCCCTGAGCAGCAGCAGTGAATATCTCTCCTTGGGATTTTGGATACTGGTGGTGGTGGTGGTGGCTGATGCCCCTGCTAAGACTGATGAATGATGAAGCTGACGGATCTTCGAGGAATAGGTGGAGATGAGGTTTGACACAGTGATTGGATAGATGAGGCCACACAAATAAACGCAACCCCAGATGGTGAGGCAGGTAGTTGATAGTGAGCATTTGTGGAGAGTGAGGAGGGTGAGTGGAACGATAGTGAGCAAGATATCCGCACTTCCGGAAAAAATCAGATCCCCCAAAATTTTCCTAAGTGGTGAGCGAGAGTAGAAGAGACAGGGAGAATGAGAGAGAGAGAGAGAGAGAAAGAACAGATACACAGTGGTGTCATTAAAAGTCAAGTCAATTTTATTTGTGTAGCACCAAATCCTAAAAAGATTTGTCTCAAGCTGCTTTCCAAAAAGAAAAGAAAGGAGAGAAATGGACCCGACTCTTATTTTTATAAAATACCCAAGAATTCACCCATGAGCGCTCAGCAACAGTGGCAAAAAAAACAAACAAACTACCTCTTAGGCTTAAACCAGGCTTAAACCTCCAGCGGATCCCAACTCAGGGTTGGCGGCCCCCCTTCCAGGGCTGTTTGAGTTGAGAGAAATCAGGGGTACGGTGAAGGTAACGTGACGTTTGCCAAAAGTCTACACTCTAAAATGTCCTTTCAAAAGTCTCCATTCTCAGGGGTTTTCACACGTTTTCTTGTCAACAAACGGCCAAACAACAATTAAAGTTTTAATGCAAACAAAAATATTAAACAAAACCAGATCCAAATGTTCCGACTATGAACCAGATTTTCCCGCGTCTGCTCCAGATGAGATTCTGTCATTGTGTGAATTAAGATATGTTTATTATTTATCTCATATTGTTCCACCTCCTTCTTGTTAATAGGATGTTATTGCCCCCTACTCCTGATATCAGTAGGTGGGTTTACACGGGACACTTTTTCTCCTTTACGACTTAAACCTTTACGACTTGCAGCGTCGGACGACCTGCGATCTTTCCCGTGTTTACATGCATCGACTCACTATTCGGAAACAGTTTTCTAACGCGCGATCCACGCTCAGGTTCGTACGGCGGGAATAATTCTACGATGAGTTGGGCGCCGACCGCCAACAAGTTCCCAGAAGAAGAATATGACAAAGCGGGTCTGCGCAGAAGTGACTTTTCGTCCATCTAACGTTCAAATTATGTTAAACTCTGTCAAAGTTGCGATGAATAAATTACACTTCGATGTAGACCGGTACTGTTGTGAAGTTGTCGTATTTAAAATGCGTCTCATAACTCAAACAGAAAACTTTCCGAAACAGTGTTTACATGCAGCCGCTGGTGGTTATCGCAAAGGCTTCCAGTAACGACTTAGACTACTTCCTTGCGAAGGGATGAAATCTCATTCGGAAAGGGGCTTTTCTTTCGGAAAGGGGTTTTTACATGCAGCGTTTCCTTTCCGATAACGCGCCTTTTTCCGAATCCATTCTGAATTAGGCTGTCCACGTAAACCCACCTACTGTGAAAACCTTAACTGGTATTTATTACTTAAATTCAGAAGCTTTCAGGTGAGAACCATGTCCTACTCTTCGTACTTCATCTGGCCATGAGTTGTTACTCTTTTGCCACTTGGCACTTTTATTGCTGACTTGGTTTTTGTGGTGGTACCTTGGCTGGTTTGGGAGGAAAACCTCGGAGGGAGGTTCAGGAATGTGCCAGGAAGGAACACAGTCTATTCTGAAGTGGCTCAAGATGAAGTTGCAGATTCAGGGAATTTCTCACTTTCTTTAAAACAGAAGATGTTGGGTTTTTTTTGGCATTTACCTGAGAGAGTTTGATGAAACTCGGTCGAGGGATCGGTCATGTGAAAGTAGATCTGGATTCGGAGTGGATCAAATCTGAGTCAGCAATGAAAGATGGCAACAAAGTGTTTGTTTTTTTAACTTGTACATTATTTTTCAAGCTTCGTATAAAGTTTCCTGATGTTTCCTCTGTTTTTTTATGATGACACAATATGAATAATAAGCAGCATTTATTTAAAATAATGAGGATTTCTTATTTACCTGGATTGAACTTTTTTATTTTTAATTGGTTGATATTTCAGTTACAGACCGTTTCAGTATGAGATGGAATATATTTATTAGGTTGGATTAAAAACTGCTTTTTGTGTTTAAATGAATTATATTCTACTTGTATTTATCGGCAAATAAATTGACATGTGTGGTTGTTTAATTGTAATTAAAAAAAAGTCTGTTGTATTTAATGTAATTCAAGAATAATTGTAATTCCCTTCATGTAATTTAAATAAATGAATCATTTGAATGGTTTATCCTCATCAATGCCATTTATACTTTATTATACGCTTCATTTATTCACACAGCCTTTTTTTTTATTATATAGTTTGATGTTTTACCACGTGACGTTTTCTATTGGAAGAAGTTTTCCGATGTTGAAAATAATAAAATCAAGATGAATCTTTCATTTGTGAAAATCAGGCATTCTGCTTTTATTTTCATAAAGTGCGATTTTAAAAACACAAGAAGTTGAAGGACTGATGTTTCGGTGCCGATAAAACCGTCAACACAAGTCGAATTAGAACAGATGTATTCAACAGCGAGGTCATGGATTAAGATAAAAAAGAATATCCCTAGTTACAAGGTACAGAAATGAAAAAAATACAAAAAAAACAACAACAACAAAGCAGTTCTAGACTCTTTAATACGACTTTTAGATTAGAGCCTCATTTCTTTTTAGCAATTAATTAACAAGATGAGCTTCGGATTGGTGGCGTGTGTATGGCATCGACCTTCTACTGTAGTTTCCACAGCAACCAATAATCAAGCCTCTTCATTACCTCATCATCATCTCTCCTGGGTGAGTTCCTCACAGATGGAAAGCCTTCATATCGTCAGAACAGGCTGATAAGAATGAGAGAGATTCAATTGAACTTGGATTAGTTATAATTACTCATGGATGGAAAACGTCTGATCAGAGGAATACAGATGGCCAGGTGGAAACAGGTAGAGAATATTTTAGCAATTAAAGCAAGCAAGCTACAATCATCCTTAAATCTCTCCAAGTCAACCCAGAGGAGATTGTCCTGGAGTCCAGCGGTGGCCGGCCAGCACCGGGGAATGATCTCATATTTCTTTGCGTGCTGAGTGGAATCTGTGGGGTTGACCAAACCGACCCAATCAGTTCACCTCTCAATGGTTTCACGAGTCAGGTCTGCAAATTTTCCCCTCATCCACAGTTATGCGCCACACTCATCACAAATTGCCTTTTTTTTACGCTGAATGATAAGTAACTTCATGGTTTTTCAGCTTCTCCCTTTCAGGGCTGCCATAAGTCGCTACCCTGGTGGCTAAATGTACCAGAATTGTATAAGGGGTTGGGACCGGTGCAATTGGTACACTGGCTTGTGTACAAGCCTTTGTATTGGGGTTTCTGAATAATAAGTATGATCTCATCAAAATATAGGTTGACAGTCACACCTGAGGGAAAGGGAATGTGAGAGAGAGCCCTGGGAAGTGGCGAGGTCCAGTCAGGGGTCACCGATAAAGTTCTGCTTTGCTGCCTTTTCCCTAAACGTTCCCAAGCCTTCCCACAGCTGGTCGAGGAAATTTGGATTGCAGATCTGGCCAGCACTAGAAAGAAATCCCATGAAGAGGTT